>OY751313.1:46405371-46760371 GCA_963564615.1 Rhorus exstirpatorius
ATCATTCTCAAATTTTTCTTTTTCTGCACATTCGTGTTATGGCGCTTTCAAGATATTCTCGTTGCATTTTAAATCATTAAAGCATTGGAGCTCAGATAATATGACAAAAAATGTGCTGTTCGTCCACACGTTTGACATTGAAAAAACAACGTTTATAATACGAACTTGAATTGTAAGTATATCCCGACTTGGGAACGGTCAATTATTGTTCAAATCGCATGGTAAGTTTAGATAATGCGTTCAATACTGTGTGTAAGGTAACATAAGTTTCAACGAATTCTTGAATAATCAATCCTGTATAGAGGTACTGCCTTAAGTTGTGGAACGAAATTTAGAGATTTATTGCCACGCGTTACGGACGTCTAAAAAGAATTTAAAAAAAACATTATAATCCAGCCAACAAATTTTTTTTTGTACGAATTAAAATGCCCTGAAATTTCGCAAAGAATCGGTTGAATCGTAGTCTCAGGAAAAAAAAAACAATAAAATGTTTTTCTGTCCTATATTTTCACGTGTTTTATGTATTAGGAATTTATGTAAGTTGATTGAAAAGCTGGATGTATATAGTAGACGACTACACTAATGCTGTCTTTTTTTTTCATACATCGCGCGAGCAAACTTCTCCACTTCGTCGATCTACAGAGCGAGGGGATTAGACCGGATTACGGTCTCCCACAGTGCGGTCTTTTTTCTTCCAATCTGTTTTTCTTCCGGTGCGGATTACGTGTACGATAAAATGGCGGCTCTCCATGGTGGAAAATCGATAAAACGAATGTCCACATGAGAAGCAGTCGAATATTTATGATTGCCATAACTATATATATATATATTTTTTTAAATTCTCTCACGAGAGCATATGGGAATCAAATTTTCAACAGTCCTTTGCGATCTATTGATCGAATATATTCCGTCGTATTGTCGTATATAGTCCGTCGTATTGGTCCTGACAGTCAGTCTGAAAAAATTGCCTCGATTCAAATATATTTTATTTCTGACAAATAAAATTTGTTTGAATAATAAAATTCATTTGCATCGACGGAATATTTTCATTCGAAGGAGTGTAGCACGAGGCTTTGGCCTCATCTCTAGAGTCTCGAGCCAAGATTTATCTCGGCTTTTCTCATCCAAGTTGTTTATAATTTCTATTTACCCTTTACTCAAGAGAGTCTGCGTGTATGTGCGCAGTTGGAAAACTTTCTGTCGCGAAAATCGCAAAGCTCCCGGTAGCGTATATGTCTTCGCGACGTTTGTCCACGTCTCTCGAAGCGTCTGCCGCGCGTCAACACGACGGGAAAACCTGAGAAAACTCGGTAAATGCACCTATATGAGCTTTTCTCTTCGCTCGACACACTCCACGCGGCCCGCCCTATATATACGCTACACCGAATCGTTTATCCAAACTTTTTCGCTCCTGCAACCATCAGCCTCTTGAAATATATTGAGCACTTTTTCCCATCCATTTCGTATCTCAGAGGCTTCTGGTGTGTGATGTGAAACGAGAATCAATTGGGGGGGGGGGGGGGGGGGACTCGTTTTTGCGACCTTCGCATATTGCGAGATTTACAACTTCTTCTGACGATATGAATATTTTATCTCCCCCGTATAAAGGACACTTGGAAAAAGCTTTAAAAATTTGTGCATAAAAATATACTTCAGGTGTTCATAAAAAAATTCTCAAAAACTTTGGTCGCTTCTGATCTTGGCAATTAATTCGTAAAAATGATGATCCAGATAACTAGAACAATTCAGGGTTACTAGGAGGGGAAAAAAAATTCGTGTACATCATACTCGATCACTTTTTGGGATCCATTCATCCCACGCAAAAAAAAAATGAATTGAAAAAAATCCGAAATTTCCGGACCGAAATTCAAGCGAAGCCTGAAAAATTTTCACAGTTACGAGGATCGAAAAGATGTAGTTTTTTTTTTACAAGATTCGTTTCCCACGTCATAAGCGATTTGGCCATTCGTAGAGAAATAATTTTTGAGAGTTGAGGCATGAAGAGTCGGCGAGGGCATGTCCAATTTTTAGATCGATGATTCAATATACACAGAGATAATGAAAAACCAAAGTGTAAATAATGCACAAAGTATCCCGGTCTTACTCGTATACTATCTTTGGGTCCTGAAAATTTTGTACTTTGCATGATTTTCAATAATAAATTTATTTTATTCGTTTAGTTTTTAAAATTGACAAATTTTTTTTTTTTCATTCAGACCACATTTTTTGTGTGGATAAGCAGCGAAAATATGTACTAACTCGAAAGATCGGACGAAAATTTCCTTCATAGCTCGCGTCTTTCGTAGATCGGTGACTTTTCGTTCGCGAGCATCAACGCGCTCTTTCAATTTTTACGAAGGATATTATTTACTCGCGCGGCAACACCGAAGCGGTGACCTGGCAGATTTCAAAATTACAGAGGCTTCTTCTTTCCTAGGAACTACTGGCGATTATGAAAGGATCAAGAGAGGCAGAAAAAGAGAGAGAGAGAGAGAGAGAAAGGAAGTAAAAGCCAGTGCAATAAAAGCGAGTATATCCGGGTCACCGAGAGATCTGATGTTGGTCGTGGGATCGGGAGAAGCTTGCTGATGGCTTAACCCTGTATCCGCGGGGGAATAGAATTTTATATGAGTCTGAGGAAGAACTTTTTTTTTTTCTTTCCCCGAATCTTCAACACTCCACCAATCTTTAAACTCGAGTTTCTCGCGATTCAATTTGAACTTCCGAATGAAATTACGAATTGATGCACATCCGAGAAATTTCGGTGAATCGCGTGCAGTAAGGAGCAAACGTTTCAACCTTGAGTACAGTTTGTACTGCAATCGGAATATTTTTTCCCCCTCATTTTGTACAAATGCAAGTCAATTACGTATTGCAGTCTTCGTGGAGATTTTCGAAGGATGATTCGACCACTGGTTCTTCAATGATTCACTAAAGCCATTAATTATTATTTTATTACCTATATTACCATTATTATTAATTATGGCATCCATAGTTCTGCCAATTATATGCATGAGTGACCTCCATTTTGTTCACCCTTTATTTAAGGAGGTTCTTAACATCAATTGGGTGCGGCAAGGGGAACTTTATTATGCCGCGGCGTGGGCGACGTGCGGGGCAGGTTGCGTTCGGCATTTGTTTCACCAAATACCTTTTCATTTTATTAATTTGCCATTACTCACGCTCAATTCTGTTTACAAGTATATTTCACAATCGGCACACGGTGATGAACTTTCTTTTTGGCAAATTTTATCTATGAAGGTGTAATCTATCGTTTAAGCGGTTCTTCGGGGAAATGTTGCCGTTTTTTCACTCCTACAATAATCTGCAATCATAGCTTCGAATACATATCCCATAACAGCCCACGTATAAGCGGCATATTTAATGTTTTTTTTTTTTCCTCAACTACGTGGTCAAAAAATCTGAAATAATTACGGTGTATTCCTGGTATCAGCACAAACCTCTCCTTAAATTTTAGAATTATTTTTACCGTTATTCTCTGGGTTAAGAACCTCCTTAACGTCCCCGATATTGTGGAAATCTTGTTTGGGTTTAAGTATTTTTGATTTGTACAATGATGCGCGCCGATTTAAGACTGATTGCACACAATTTTTACCCTCAGAGGGCTTACACCGAAAAAAATATCTATATATTAATGTTATTACATGACATTCAGACGTCCGTATCAATGAAATAATGACGCAATTTACCTAAATTTGTTCGCACCGGTATCAACGACAAAATAACTCGAACGAACGTTTTCGCATCGATCCTGCTCGATGTCCCAATCACTTACCTGGTGACATTATCTCGGGCGTAAAGATCAAAACATTCCCCTCGCAGTCTACAGTGGCGAGAACCAAAGCACTTCGGGGGGGGGGGGGGGGGGGGGGGCTTTGAAACGTGCCGCGCACGACCAGAGCACATAAAACTGGATTACGATGTCCGGTATGGCCAACTAACGGGTGTCGGAGACAACCCTCGTAACTCAGGCCCTCTGGCTTAAGCGGCCATTTCGAGTGCACTCAATTTCGAGTGGTCTCACGGTTTTTCCTCCACCCCGTTCGAGCTTCCAACTTTCTCGTTTCCTATGGGGCATTTAAAGGCCATACCGATATGGCTCTCTGACCCTTAAATTCTCTGGGATTTAATTCGGCCATTTTTGATTAAGTTTTTACAATCCCAAACAATTAAACTGAATAAATGTATTTTCTTTTTTTTTTCCGAGATTGAATTACCGCAAGGAATTGAATCGAACTTTCCTTCAATCGCCATTAAACTTTAATTTTACGGAACAAAGTGACAAAGCCACTGTCAGCTCTCTCTCTCTCTCTTGGATTTGACTTTAATTGTTTTTTTTAAACCCAATACAGGATAATTGTGATTGAAAAAAAAGATAATTATTTTAAAAGGCCGCTATAGCTGAGAATCTACGAAAAAAAAAAATTCCAACAAAGATATGAAAAACAAAAAGAAAAATGTGAACTAAATTTCATAGGGTGACGATCGCGGACCTGTCGCGATTTGACCGGAGATGCTAGGCACGATTGTCGATCGACAAAGTCGCGAAAGATCGCGAACTGAGAAATTGCGAACGATGAACGACGGATGCGTCTCTGAAATTTTATTCGTCGTATCGAGGATGAATTTTTTACGTCACGGGATGATATATATACAGGGATGAAATTTTATTTATCTTTCGTGAAACGACGTTGCATGTGCGGGGTCGAAAGGGGAGGCAAGTGGTGAAAAAAGGGAAACGGGAAAGACCAGGATGATGGAAAAAAAGGGGGGAAAAAGAAAAACATTCGGGGTGAGAGGCGTTGGTGGACGAGTTAAATTCTATGCATGCTGTCGGAGCCTCGTTTCGATGGGACGAGAAAGAGTGTGGAGGTCGCGTCGCCGTAGCGCTCGACGACGACGACGACGACGATGACGACGTTTCGGAGCCCAGAATGTCTGGGCACCTGGAACATTTTATTTCGCGACCCTGGCATACGTGATACGAATACGAATTGGCCAGGACACAGCAGCTTATACAGATGCACGTATTTCTTTCGTGACCCATATATACGTATCATGTTCAGGGGAAGTCGGGGAAAAACGGGTCTTGGGGGGGGTAAAATCGACCACTCGACGAAAAAAGTTAAAAACAATTTTGTTTGTTTTTTTTTTTTTAAATTCGGACTATCTCTCTATTTTTTCTTTCATTTTGCCGTTTAATTTTTTTTTCTTTTTCCTTTTTTTTTTTTAAATTAAATTGAGGTTCATTTTTTGACTCTCAATTTCCACTGTACATTCAACGCGCGCTTACGTTTTGTATACAACGAGCGTAACAACGAAACGTCGGAGCACTCGTCGCGTCACACACTTCGTCAATTATTCTCTTTCGCCCTTATTGTTTTGTATATGTCACACAATGTGAGAAAAAAAAATTTATATTCTCGCAGTGTATCAACGAGGCGAGCGCAAAATCGTGTCTGGAACGCGAGTTTTTTGTAGTCCGTTTGGGCCAAGCAGCCTGACGCGAAAAAAAAAAAAACAACGGATTTGTATTTTACATTTTCTTCTTATTCCGTTCGGGTGAAATTTGATTGCACTCGTTTGTGGCTTTTTTTTTCGCGGTTTTGCGCGCTGCGACGAAATTGGGAAACGTGCAGGACGAACAATACGATACAGAAAGATCGCGGCGGAACGCCGTATATGGTCGACGAGATATTCCAGAGCGCGAGTGAAATAATGGAAGAAAATTGGAAAAAAAGGAAAATGGAAAAAGTATGAAAGACGCGCGTGTCAAAGTGAATAATTAATTCTGGGAGAAAGTTAGCTCTCGGATATCGAGTGCCAGCTCGATATAGATATAGACAGGAATACCGGTCTCGAATGTATACCTTTGATCCATAAGTTATTCGCAACGACGTGAACTTTTTTTTTAAATTAATTGCTGCAATCAAGACATCGCACTCTAGCTTTATTCGTTTTCCCATTGTATTTTTTTTTTTTCTTCGTCGTGTTTGTGCGCGTATTGGAAAATTGTATGAACGACGAGAATTGGAACGAAACGAGGTAAACTACCATCGAGTCAAAAGTCAAAGTTATGAAGAACGATTGAATCAAAGTTGTAATTAAAATTCGATGCATGAAGTTGAAATTTATTAATTCAAATTCTGAATTTGATTTTATTGAGGCTGATAAGACTCTGGGACTACTTGACATATACTTGGCACAGGCATATTACAAAATTTCTCACGAAGACAGTACTCCGGAGAATAACTCTAGTGGAAATAGAGGCCTCGGAAAATAACTCTACCGAACGACGACTCAACCGCGGGGGGAATATATTTACGGAATGGAAACTCTATCGTACTCTGCGGGGTACGAAAACTCTATCAACGTACAACTATACGGAACGGAAACTCTTCTGACGAACAATTGGGAGTTTGCATGAAATTTTTTTATTTCATAATCTGGTAGTTTAGGAAAAATAATTTAGTACGTATTTTTTTTATTTTTTATTTGAATAAAAATTGCCGCTAATATAACGAATTGAAAACTACAACAATATGACGTCACACATGTTACGCTATATCTATATATATCGAAATCCTTGAAATTAAATTGCCTATAACATGTGCATCTATCAGTTTTAACGAAAAATAAAAAACACGTCCTCATTATTTTTACTTACTCTACATTATGCGCCCGAATTAAAAAAAAAAAAATTACATGCAAACTCCTAATTCTACGGTACGAAAACTCTACCAGCAGAAAACTTTACGCAATGAAAAATTTAGCGACGGACAACTGCACGGAACGAAAACTCTACCAGTGGACAACTTTATGGAAACAAACCTCTATCAGCGGACAACTCTAGGGAACGAAAACTCTACCGCGCGGACAAGTTTACGGAATAAAAACTCCATCGGCGGACAACGTTACGGAAACTTCAGCTGCGGACAACTTCACGGAGAAAAACTCTATCGTCAGCAATATCTACTGAACGAAAACTCTACCGGTGAAGATTTACGTGGCGAGGAAGAATGTACTGCACTTTCACGGTATAAAGGGCTCATGCTTGCGTGCAGGAGAGTTGTCCGCCGGATGAGTTGTCATTCCGGAGAATTGATTGCGGAAAGAGTTCTAATTGGGTAGGATTGTTCCCGTTTTCTTTTCGAGAGGGACTGTTTTCTGGTAGAATTGTTTTCCGGACAGTTACGTCCGGCAGAGTTGTCAATGTATTCGTTTGATTTTCATTCAATTTCTTTGATACTCCCGACATATTTGGAGAATTATCGTACACATAATTTCGACAATTTTTATCAAATTTTCTCCATCATGTTGCAATACGGTTGGAAAATTGAATTCGCAGTTTCATATCGAAGCGTTTCAATGAAAAATCGTCGTGTGAAGTTCGTGGAAAATATTATCGTATTGATCACTCACCTGAAGATTGGGAGGGCAATGATCGAGTAGCTCCAACATGTGCCTTATGTTCTGAGCGTCCTGAATCACGAAATTTAGCTCCATGTCGAATTCTCCTCCGACCAACTGTAAACACAAAAAATCGAAAAAAGAATGGTCACATTCATGGAAAGATCGCCTCTTAGTTTTTTTTTTCCCCCCAATAAAATGAATCGGAGATGTGACGAGAATTCTTTTTTTATTATTTTTAATTGCTGAATAGTGCATATGTACAGCTCGTTCATTGCTCCTTGTGCCAAAGGCGAAACGAAGTATTTTTTTTTTTGCTATTTATTTTTACATTTTATTGAACGGGACGAGCATACGGCCCATGTATATATAAAGCGTCTCGAGAAATTCGCAACCACTCAGCCGTCTACCTTGCGGTCCATTCGACATTTTGCGAAACGCGATGCTAGGTCGTTCAACAGCATTTCATCGTGAAACACGATTGAAAGGAGAGAGATTGCGGGGATGCTCGTTGAAAATTCAATTAAAAAAAATTTAACTGAAACGAGCTTTCACTATTTATCTATCAGTATATTACCCTATCCCACATAATCGCATTGCTCTGACGAATTCAATGGACTTTCGTGAAAAAAAAAAAATCCCGACGGAAAAATTGCTTGTATTGAAAAAGAAAATTAATTTCAGTCATCGCGAGTCGATTAAAAAAACGAACGAAAACGGTTTGCTTCTATAAGTGAATTAAATAAAATTAGAAATAAACAAAAAGAGACCCCCATCGAAAAATTATTTTTTTTTTTAAATTCTCGATCTGCACAGTGTCCGCTCGAGTCGAAGAACACTTTTCAGTTATCCTGAAACAAAATTCCGTCTGTTCACGTGACTTCCCCAACCACAATTCAATCAAAGAAATATTTTTCAAAATATTTTGAAACAGACCATACTCATATTTCAATGGGATTTTTTTTGGTAATTTTGAATTTAACGGTTTTGTCGCAAAGCCGATGGGACAACGAAAATTTGATAAAGTATGGTGGACGATGATGATCGGCAAGGAAGTTTTATCCATGAACGATAAAATACGTATCGTCGATGAAATGTTGTCGCGAAGCAAACGGTTTATGATGAAAAAAATTTTGTTTCTATGCAAGAGTATCGGTCACGGGTCAGAAGTACGAGAAGAGACACAACGAGAGAGATAGGGAGAGAATTTGTGCTTTCTCGTGCTGTCTAGAACGATACGAGCATTTATATCACTGAACCGGAAGCTCCTGCCCTCTCTGCGGAGAGCGTAATTTCCGGTTGAGTATCGCCACTTTTACCCTCCCATCTTCAATTCTCTCGAGTCTTTCTCCTCGTTTCGTCCCTTTTCCGCAACCCTTTGCTGCCGCAAACTCATCCGCTACGTCTTTGAGCTTCATCGAGCTCCCGCGAGCTCGAGCTTCGTTCTCAACTTTCTCCCAATATTTTTTTCTCTATACTTATCCTTATTCCTTTCTTATTATGTATCCACCATGCGCTTCAATCATCTTCATGTACTTTTATACTTCCCCGTTGGCTCTTTCATCCATATCTCCGCCGGAATCGAAAACATTCGAACGAGATATCTCGATCATAAATACTTTCCGCACGTCTCTCGTAGACTTATAATTTCTGTCTTCTCCCGCCGCTACGATTTGAAGCGCAACATTTCGAGTAAGACCGCCGAGAAACGATTTCAACTTTGCTTTACCGGAGAAATCTTACAACCCGATCAAGGATTTTTTCATCGTTACACCAGAGAGACATTAAAAATCGGTTGCAGAAGAAACATTTCGCCAATCTACTCTCTCTCTCTCTCTCTCTCTCTCTTCCTCTCTATTTTATGGTTTTTTAAATGTATTTTATGGGTTTCCAACGATCGGGAAAGATCTACGAGATTGTTCCTTTCGTTTTCGTTTATCGTTCAAAGCAAGATATCTATAATAATTGGATCAAAAGTAGGAAAACAATTGTCGAAAATTCCAAGTGTGATCTCCGTCGTACTTTATTTCGATTGAAAAATTCGAAAAATCAAATTATTTGAATGAACAACGTTGAGTATGTTGACATTTAAATGAAATTAAATAATAAAAAAATATTTTAATTAAATAAAACAGGGATTTTAATTTATAAGGAAATGTATTTTTTTAAATTTGATAATAGATTGAATATTATCGGTTGTATTTGTCTTGAAAACGATTTTTGCATCGCATTGGAATTAGGTAAATTTTTACGAGTTTGCCGGAAGTATCGGTGATTGTCGTTTGGTTCGGGGAGGTTTTCGGAGAATTAAACGAAGGTTGCTGCTGAAGATCTAACCGGAGAGTGAGAAGCAGCGGTAGAATCCAATTGAACAAAGAGAATTACCGAAGTTCAAGTTTGTGCCAGCGGATTGAGCAAATCTTATGGCTATATATATATATATATATATATATATATATATATATATATTACAGGACTACCGGGAAAGTTCGACTACCGAGTGCAGAAGGGTATATATATATATATATACGGGAAGTGATGATCTTTGCAAAAAGTTTATCGCTTTGGTGAAGACGAAAAGGTCGCTAAAAGACTTGAATAGTCAGCAGGCCAAGTCGACATCAAACGTACGAGACGTGATCGGGGTTAACGAATGAATTAGCCAAGGAGGACAAGACGCTTGCCTCCACCCAACTTTTTATTTGTCTCTCTTTCACTCCTGATCTATCTTGTACTCATCGTTGCAACGATACCAAGTTCGAACACCAATAAATTACAAGAAAAATGGCTAATTTCACTTCTGGTCGTTGTAAAATTATTAAGTTCTTCAACTTTCTACAAATTTTTTCTCTACGTTAGAATTGTCAGGCCGATACTTGGAAATATTTTTTCGCATTGAATTCGCTCTGTGCAGAAACAAATACTTTTTTTCTTTTATTAATGTTAGGCGAGAGCTATTATTGCGGTAGGTTTTTTTTAAATTGATTACCGATCCGCGATTCCCAATAGATTTGATAAATTATGTAAGTGAATACATTTTTTTTACAAAAACCTTGCAAAAAAACTCATCATATCAACTTTTATAAAGCGCAACTTAGTTTTGTTTCAAAATACAGTTTGTTTAATTTTTTTTTCTTCTCAAAGTATCGAGATTTTTAAATTTTCAACCAGGCCACGGGATGAATACTAACCCAGCGATCCATTAATACCACGGTGGTAGGAGAACTGGAGGGGGGGGGGGGGAGGTTATTTCCATCTTAATTAAATCCCGGCCTGTCCGACGAGACCTCTTCAGTCTCCGACCTCACGTACCGCATGGTATATAGCTAACCGACCATCTTTTGCAACCCTGTGAAGAGACCGTAGCCGACATTTTCTCCCTTCCTGGGCAGTTCAAGCTCAGGGGTATAGCCCAGCACGGACAGCCAGGCGCAAATCGATTTTACGATTATTATGCTCAGCAGGATAAAGAGAGATAGACAGAGAGAGAGGGAAGAGAGAGAAAGAGAAAGAGAGAGAGAGAGAGAGAGAGAGAGAGAGAGAGAGAGAGAGAGAGAGAGAGAGAGAGCGGAAGGGTAGGGGATAAGAAGGAGACATTGCCTGGTTATACAGTCGAAAACTCGACCGTACAAGGAGCGAGAGAGATCTGGGACGGTCCAGAAATTGGGATCTTAGCCAACGAGTACGCCAACTTTTCCTAAACTCTTTCCTATTCATCTTTCCTCCAGTTTACCATATATTTCATTCGTTTTCCAATTGTTCGTTATAGCGACTTTACTCTTTCGCGGATTGAATTACGAGCTACAAATTGCTCGTGTGACTATATAAACGCCGGGAATTATAAAGTTACAGCTTTTGAATTCAAAAACAAATACGAATCTATCAATGATTTTCTAAAAACATTTGCTCCCCGTGCGATCGTGACAGAAATTAAATTCACGAGGATCGAATATAAAGCGTGCTTATAATGACCTAAGAAAATGGAAGCAAAGACATCATCGCAGTACGAAAAAAAAAAAATTTCGTATCAACGATTCGAGGAGTAAAAAGATAAGCGAGTTCTTACAATTTCCCCAGGCTTTCTCGTCGTTTCTTATATATATATATATGTGTGTGTGTATTTCCAAAGCGAACGGATTTTACGAACGAAGCGCGAACGAGAGTACGAAATTTTTTTATTTTTTCCCCGCATACTTCCGTGCATTGCACATTCATGTATGTACACGATCTGGATGGATATTATTCTATTTTTTGTGTTTCACACGATCGAGTCTCGGCTTGAAGAGAATCGTCGCTACTACGTTGGTAATATCAAGATCTCACCCATACCTAGCACTCCCCTAATTTGTCGCCGTTTTTTTTTTGGTTTTATGAAAACCCGCATACACACTTCTCAAGAATGCATTACCCGCGAGTACTATACGTTTTTCAAGAGTGCTACAAGGGTGAAAGAGAATAAGTACAGTGGTGGCAACGTGTGACGTGATCTTGGGACACGTAACGACAATTCAGCCATCGAATTTTTTCTTCAAAAATGTTCTCTCGGACTCGTCAAAGTGTCCAGGAATGTTGGATAATTAATTCAGATTTTTCAAACATATAGTTAATCCGCGTAAAAAAAAAAAATTCGAAAAATCACTTAAAACGAAATCTCGAAAACGCAAAGTGGAGAGTTCTGTACTTTTTTCGTGATTAAAGTATAATCTCGAAAAATCTAAACTATAATTCGTGGAGACTCTTGACACTTTGAGCAAATTGAAAAGAAAAGAATTGACAAAAATTGGGTGCCTGAGTTGGCCTGGATACGTATTAAGTACACGTCTACACGATCTTGTCGACGTCGAACATTGTTGGCTCGACGGATCGGCTGATTCAGTCTCGATAGATATAATCAATCGTTAACTTCTCTCTCTCTCTCTCTCTCTCTCTCTCTCTCTCTTGTGGATACAAGAGGAAACTGGAAATGCAACCGAGATGGATAAGACGCATCAATTATAGACAGGAGAGAATATCGAATGAGCTGAATACTGCGGTTCAACAGACGTGAACGGAGCAAGAAAAAATTCGGTGTGAGGAAAAATCTAAAAAAAAAAAAAAAAAACACGGATGTGATACGTGATATTTTCACTTTCTAATTCGCCTCACTATTCTCTCGATTTTTCATTAAAAAATAATAATATATACAATAAAATCATAATTTTATTCTATTATTCAAGCATCTTTTTCTCTCTTCCACTCCGCTAATGCCAAACATTACGAGCCTAATGACAAAGAGTATACGGAGAATGAAGCCAAGGCCTTGCGAGCGAACGACAATATGTCGAGCACACTATTTGCACGAAGCTCAAGCACTCGAGACTCTCACGATAGTTTTCTTCTCCTTTCCCTTTTTTTCTCTCATTACATCTCGTAAGTCTTATATATCGCGATCTTAAAAGTATTAACCGTCGACTTTCTGCTTTCTTATTTAAATATTTTTTTTTGTCTTTTTCCTGGACATCAGAAGGGCTGATGTATCCCCCTAGCCCCTTCTCAATCCCTCTTGCGCTTGCTATTCATCCGTAGGACATTTATATTAAAGTCATGTTTCTCCTAATTAGGTCGTCATCTTAGCTGTCAGAGAGAGGGAGGAGGGGGGGGGGGGGGGAGAGATAGCCTGGAGAATTCACGAGAATATAGTATTGTTTCACGAGCTCTATGTCGCTATGCTTTCCCTTTGCTCTGTCGCGCGTCATGTCTCTCGAGTCCTGACACGATATATCCAACAGCAACGACGACGACGACGACGACGACGACGACGACGACGCGCTCCCAGAACATAACGAACGCAACACGGAATTTCTGTACAAGCGGTCTCAGAGAGACTCTACGAAAACCGACAATGAAGAACGGCAACGCGATGTGGACAAGTGCCCACAAACATCTCCGTGACACGTAGATGTACATATACGTTATCCTCGAGAGGCTTTTACACAGACCGTAGTACATACACCGTGGAGTCACTCACGTTTCTCAAAAGCTCTATATATCTACTTCACCCGGGCTCATCCTCCATCATCTCGAGGCACTCCACTGAGATTCTACCGCGGACTCTGATATATATATATATATATATACGCGTGTGACGAAATATCTGTGCGATATTCGGTTCAATGAATTTCGCGAATTTACAGAGTTATCACGGACACGTCGGTGGTCGTATCGGTTTTATAAACGAAATAAGAAAAATGATTTTGGCACGTTCTCAAAACTCGATACACGTATACGATTGTATTTTGGGCAATTTGAGTCATCTTTAACGTGTTAAAAGTTAAAACAAAATCGTTCGAATAATACGCAAAAAATCCGAATAGTATGAAACAAAGTTTCAAGCAATTTGAATTATTTGAAATTCTAATAATTCTTTCAGTCAAAATCATTCGAAGAGTCCATACGATTCAAAAAATTAAAATAGTCAAATGATAGTACGAAAAATTTGAACGCTTCAACCATTATATACGAATGATTCGAATAATTCGAATTGAATAATTCGTATTTAAATAAAAATGAATTATTAGCAAATTTGGAGTGTACGTAAATATCCATATCGTCGGAGTTACGTATTATTTTATAATTAAATTAATCACACTGACCCGTGCAATTTCATGCTATTCGGGCAAGTTCTGTTTGCTTCGAAATTATTCAAAAGTCAAATAAAACTGATTGAAAACAAATAAATTCGCTCTTCGTATACTTTTCATTATTCCTGGATTATTCTCGTGATATATCGTCGCTCTTGTGATATATGCAGAGCGATGCATATATACTCTCAACGCTCGTAACATATCCACTCAATCTCAGCTGTCCCTTTAATTAGAGAAACTTTCCGCAATTAGCGCAAGAGAGGGAGAGAGAGCCAGAAGTGAAGTTGGCATCGCATGCATCACTGCAAACTCGTGTTTCACCCAAATTTGTCCGGATCCGTGACAAAGAGCCTCGCATAACATTGTGTGCTCAAAAAAAAAAAAAAAAAACTCCCCGAGCACACGTACATTCGGATATTGGTTTTTTTTTTTCTTTGATTTTACGTTTCGGTGACATGTGAGAGTCTCATCGTACAAACTTTAATTGAGTTTAACATAATGTAGATGGGTATTTATATGTCCTTGGACTTTTTTCGGATTACCGAAATTTAATAACCGAAAGTTCAGTATTAAAAAAAACATCCAATATTTACGTACACGTGACTATGCAGAGAGCCGAAATAGCTTCGCGAGATCGTTGCATGCATTACGTTATACATTTTTCGCAGTGCCTCGGGCTCTTGGCTCGCTGTCTCTTGGCTCGTACGTAAGAGTTCGGAAATATGCCGGGTACGTATTTCATGTGAAAATATTACTTCAACTCCATCGTGATGTAGAAAGAGTTTGTCAAATGTCGCATATACGGTGAAGAAGATACGATAGAGAGAGAGAGAGAGAGAGAGAGAGAGAGAGAGAGAGAGAGAGAGAGAGAGAGAGAGAGAGAGAGAGAGAGAGAGAGAGAGAGAGAGAGAGAGAGAGAGAGAGAGAGAGAGAGTGTGAGAGAGAAATATGGTGCGGGGAATTTGCACATCCGTAAGAAATTTTACGAAAAAGCCAAGGAAAAAGTTTCTTTCTCTTGGCAATGAAAGATTTGGGGGTACGGGAAAGCGGAGCGGCACATAAAGCCCGGAGTTTCGAACTGTAGGAGTGACGGAAGAAGGCGAGATCTTTGACCACGGGACAGCATACCCGGATACTAGTAAGTCCGTTGTCAACTTACGGCAATGGTAATATACAAGGATGTCGTTCGGGTGTACGAAAAGTTTCCGATCGACACACAGGAGACTCTCGCGAGAGTTATGAAAAAAAAAAGAATTCTCACCATCTTCGTAGCGTCTCGGGAGCGATGGAAAATTCGAAATTTCGATTCACGCGGAAATGATATTTCAATGAAGTTTGCACAAAGTGTGTCTCGTTTCGTGCATAGATGTGTCATGAAACGAGGAATTATTCACGAACAAGAGCCCTACAAATATTATAATAATAATTATTGTTATCATCATTATATTATTTGTAATAATATAATAACAATAATAAGCTTAAGATCTTTTGCATGATGGAAAAAAAAACAGACACTCATTTTGAAGGCCTCATTAGTTGTACTCATAACTAGACAAGCTACACAACGGATTTATCATGACTCGCGAGAATTTTTCAGTTCCACAATTTCAAAACGAGCTCTCAAGATAAACGTGGAATATCACACGTGCCAGAATCAAGGAGTGCAAGAGATCTTTATGAAGGTCTATACGAAGAGATGCATAATAATCCATGCAATCGTTGCATTCTCACGTTTTCATCGAGCTTGAATTCACTGTTGTATAATCCAGAGGAAAATTGCGTATGTTATATCCGACGTTCAGCGGAGTTTATAAAATCTTAGCTCAAGAACAGTAATGGGTCGATAAGTATTTGAAATTTTCACCGTACACAACCGATGGCCGAGCAATGAATCATTGCCAGAATATATAAAAATTCTAACTTCTAAAAAAATATAAAAATTCTAAATCCAAAAAAAAAATTCGTTTTTTATCACTTGTATTTTTCAATAAAGATACATTTTTTTTTGACAATACCCGTCGATGTATAATTCCTCGTTAAATCGGGTTTAATTATTTTTCATTCGAATTGTCGAAATCGATTCGTTAGAAAACTGCACGTTTCTCGATCATCAACGATATTTAATTTTTAGCCAAGTTCTAGCCGATGTCTTTTCTTACTCGACCAAGAAAACGAAAGCGAGAGAGAGAGAGAATGTACTCGAAATATTATAACTTGTCTCTTTGGACAATAAAAGGACGATGTTTACTCAACTCTTCTGTCGTGAACAGTCGAACAAACTACAAAATTCCTAGCCCAAGACTAATCCACTCTGTAGCGTAAAATTTTTCTCCTTATCGTATTATACGTAATTACGTGTCGCTGACAAATGAGCAATTTATCCGCCTGGACCAATCGCGGGTCGTAACATCTCGCAAGCCGAACCAGTTACCGCAATGACGACTCACCAATGCATATATTTACCCAGTTCAATTTCATGCCTGAGATAACGGTGAATTGTCGAAGGGGGATGAAGCAGGAAGAGAGGAAGGATCCACCCTTACACACGCACGCGAGCAACCACACCGTTCATTTCACAGGAACTTGGCCCCGGTTGCAAATGCACTTCGGATTCTCGTACGCCTCTTAGTCGTGAGTCTATTTGCTAATTGCTTGATTTGCATGTTTCGCACGAGAAACCAACTACTACGACGAGAACGAGTGATCAACGCAATCACGTACGAGGCATCTATTCACCAAAATTTTCCAATAAAACTTTGACCACTTTGCGCTATCTAGTGTATTGACAAAAACAAATTTACTCCATCGGGCACTCTGGAAAATGGTCGTTTCATTGGGAACAATGAAAAAACGATAAAGCAAAAAAAAATTTGGATGTTTATATTGATTGAGAACACGAATCGTTAATATCTGACGTCCGGTGGACCATGCTGAATGTAAACATGTAATTGATGCTGTAAGAACTTTAGACGTCTATCTAAACGATATATATTTCACATTAAAGGTTCAGTTTTTGGATATAGAAGAGAAAAGTTAAGGAAGAATTGGGCCATTATCTTGTTTAATATATTTACGAAAAATTTGTTGAAAGTATTGCGAGGCTATGACACTGACCGTTGGAACTCTACCGGAAACTTCACTACTCCATGACATCTCTACCAGAATAGTATAGGCTCTTCGAACAAAAGCCTACCAAATTACGACCCTATCGAAAACCAACTGTACCGGATACGAGCAGTGCTTAAAATCTCTACCCAATTACAAGTCTACTGGATAAGAAATTTCTGCCATGACCGATAGTAGATTACCGGCAGATTACCCTGTATGTTATTCGGGTATAATCTACCGGTAATTTACCATCAGCCATATCGGAGAGTTGTCATATGGTATACTTGTAATTGGGTAGAGATGTCAACACGAGCCTCATTCTGGTAAACATGTTATGGGGTAGAGATGTTATTTGGTAGAGATTTTATTGGATCAAAGTGTTATTGGCTAAAGATGTTGTTGGATGGATATTTTATTGGGTAGAGCTTTTATTGGATAGAAATGTTATCGGATAAAGATTTTCGGCACTGATCATGTCTGGTAGACTTATTCTATGGTAGTCTTGTAGTTTAGTAGGCTTGTTCGGAATTCTTAAATTCTGTCAAAGACATTATTGGATAGTGAAATTTCCAGCAGAGTTATAAATGTGCCGAACGAACGTAAAACACTCGGGCTACTTTTTTATATGCCTATACTCTTCATCACTCCGATCAATGATTTTAGCTGCTTCAGTAGCACATTCTCAGTTCACGTTTCCCAATTTGCCCGATCTTTTCGCTATAGTTTTCACCGGCAAGCGTATTAAACTGCCGCGATTACTTTGAACCGATGTGTCGAGGCACGATGAGACTCGATAGTGTATACATAAAGGTCTGACAGTGCGGACGAACGGATAGCCGAGAATTTCGACTGGACCGTGACACGAAATTGGAGCAGCAATATCGTATATATCGATGCTGAATTTCGCTTCAACGGTTACGTCAACGAGTTAAGGACTGCGGTATACTCGCAACCGTGGCGAGAAATAGATGCTTGTGTTGAATACGCGCAACGATCGTTCAACTTAGATTGGTTTTCATCGGAGGTTTACCTGACCAACGAGAGAATATATCCGGAGAGGCAGGCTGTCAAGAAACTATCGCTATATATGTACAAACGGAAAGGTGATAGCCACTTCGGTGTGTATGAGGTATTCCGCGTGATTTCAATCTGGCGAGAAGCCTGACCCGGCTCAGAATCTGTTTAATATGTATACTACACTCGACGCGGTGATTGAATTCTCGTTTCTCATGTCCAGCGACTGATTGACTTTTCGATTAACGCTTCTGCATTTCAGAGCATACGATTCGTACAATTGTACGGACAAAGTTAGTCGACTTGAGATACGCAGAATTGTTTAACGATGTAGATTTTGAGGCTGGATGACGGGCGGGACTGTATTTAGGTAAACGATATGTCGACGGATATGATCATACTTGAAACTGCAAAATGGCAACCTGAAGCTAAGAAAAATGAAAATTTGAAGCCGAGCAAAATAACAACCGCTGATGCCAAACAAAATGATAATCTGACGCTATAACGAGAGCCAACTGGAAAGTTCGTGTATTAGTGATATGCCTGATTATTGTTGTTGAAACTGGGATATTGTTGACTACTTTAAAGTTGCATGAAAATACAGACCAATGGAGTAAGGTATGTCCAAATAGCCAATACGAGAGGGCGAGAAAAGGAAAAAGTCAAGAGGATACGTGTTTCACTATCGAAATCTCTTTCGATCGCAGTCACGGTTGAGTATCCTCGAAGACCATAAGAGGAGAGAGAGGAAGAGAGAGATTAGTTGATCAAAGGAATCTCTTCTGGACCCATGGCAAACCAGTGCAAACTGGCTGTATATATATGCCTAAAGCTTTCGTTAAGCTTCGATGTAAAAGGCTCACCTAAATCCTAAAAGATCTTATCGTGACCAAACTGTGTCCTCTCTTCTTTCCAACCCAACAAAAATATACACCTACGTGAGAGGAGGATAAAGAGAATAAATGAGTCCCGTCTAGCTACTGCATCGATTTTCACGTTGAATTAATGCCGATTCGGAAGGACAAATTGGAAAGATAAAAAGTAAGAATGAAAAGTCACGAGTTTTTTCGACTTTGATGGCAAAAATAAAATCCTATAAAACGTAATTCGCTCAAGCTAAATGAAAGCACACATCACGCAAAGTTGTGGTATGTAGCTCGTGCAGAAAACGATCATAAATATTTTCACATGTTTATAAAAACGCACACACATGCATACACGTGTCGCATTGCAGATCCAACCAAAAGCTAAAATACTACGAAAAAAAAAAAATCCCCGGAGTCCGAGAATTTCTCCCGTAAGATAATGTTGTCGGCGAAAAAAGTAATATTTGTGACAACCAGCGAAACTCTCGCAATTCATGAGATTTTTTCTCCCGAGAAATCCTCAATTCTAGAAGAATTCGAGGCTCGTTAGTTATCTCGATCCTTGCCACTGGTTTCTGCATATCATTTACCCGACACCTCTCCCATTCGTACCGGGTCATCTCTCGTTACGCAGAATAATTGTGGCACAAGCCAACAAAGCACAAAATCCTCCCCGCGATGACGATAACGTGGAGAGGAAATTTTCGCAGCTCCAGGGGTTGGTTGCGGAAGGAATATTTTGAAGAATTTTGGAGTTCGAGAGTATCAGCAATATATTCACGAAATGGTGGACAAAATTCTGAACACGTTATCAAACGAGGACTATTAGACAGATGATATGTATATGTATATGTCGTCGAATCTTGCATGAAGGCCTGGAGAGCACAAGGAGGAAAGTAATGGAAGTCTCTCGGGACATCGTGTTCCCTCGAATCGAGATGCAGCTTTCGTGAAAGGATCATAGGAAATTCCTGTCTAAGAGAAGGAGGGCCTCGTTGAAGACAGGAGTTTAGGCAATCCTATGGAGCTATAAGAGGAATTCCTCAGTGAATTTTCGACGACGTGCGAGCAAAGGCAGAATGAGAGAGCTTCACGATTCGGATGATCGTGCGGTTGGCAAAAAAAGTACTCGAGGAACAAAACTCTCGTCCGCCCTCAACTCTCGTTTTCTCGCACGAAAGTTTGTCCGCAGTATCGAGATCAACATTTGAACCCTGAATTTTCTGATGCGCTCGTTTCAGGAAAAGAATACACGTCGTGACGCGGACAAACATAACGAAATTCGCCATGACTTCCTCCAATTTCACTGTTGCTCTCGTACAACCGAGTATCTTCTATCCTTGACATCGGATACGGTCTTATTTTAAAGCTCCTTCGTCCCTGAGGGTGTATACAACGTTCGAGATGTTTGCGAAAAGATACAGAGCGGACGGATGAGCAACGGAAAGCTGGAGGTTCGTTGGGAACGGGAGGAAAGTCAACGACCCGAGCCAACAAGAGTTTAAACTCTCGGGGGGAGATGGGAGTAATAAAAGACAAAAGGCCAATGCGGAGTTCTGCAGGGAAGTGATACAACGGAATATCAGACACTTCGAGACGAGATTGCAACAGAGAAACAGAGAGGAAGAGGAAGAGGAAGAGAGAGAGAGAGAGAGAGAGAGAGAGAGAGAGAGAGAGAGAGAGAAAGAAAGAAGGAGAGAGACGCGAAAGACAAAACAAACGAGAAAAATTTCGTCGACTATAAAATACCGGGTGAATACCAATAAAAAAATATATATATATACATATCTCCTCTCCGCCATCACTGGTTGCGCTTCATCTCTATCCGGGGACATGCCTCGGAGCGAGATAACAGTCTCATCTCGCGATATCGCGCCGGTAATTGCATTATTCTCGATTTCGTTTAATGAAGAGCCTGCACTTCGAACGTTGGAGAGGCTTTTCATTTTTTGGGCGAATAAAAAATCGATACAATGAAGTGACTCGGACACCATTCGCTCTGTCGCTTGTTTCGTCATGGTCGTGGGAAAAAAAATAGTGTATATAGATAAAAAAAAAAAGAAGAAAACTGCCAAGTATCACGTCTGAGCGTGAGGAAGAGGTCGATGCGATTTAATATTTCGGGATAACGATACTAAGATTATTGGAAATACATGTGAAGCACTTGATGCGCATTCCCGACGTAAATTCCGTAAAAACATTTTCAAACGTCCATGAATGGACATTTTTTAAAAAACGAGAAAATAAATTTAGCGGCACTTTAAAGTGTAAAGTGTCTTGAAAAAGAGCTACAGTTCTTCTAGAAATTGAGTACAAAAAGTTAAAAGTGACCACGAAAAGCGTTACGTTAGTATATTGGGACTTGGAATAATTAGGACCCAGAAGGGCCTTCTAGGGAATTTTAGAATAGCCAGGACCTTCAAACGGGCCCCGTGGGAGGACTTGAAATAATCAGAGGGATTCCGATCTGTCCAAACCTAAAACTGTTCACGATGTTTTCACATAAAATTTTAGTGAGTCCACGAAGTGGTACTCACTATGTTTTTTTTTTGTTTAAAACCGGGTTCAACAGCCCCACTGACGATATCACTGGGTAAACTTTTCTCACATATTACGCTCGCGTGCGGTTTCACTACGAATTTTCATGGTCGTCCGCCTCCAACGGGTCTCCGAGCAATCTTTCCGAATTCATTTCACGCGCCGGTGCACAAATTTTTAATTACCCCTTGTCTGTCGCTGTTTCGCGATAATGAATGTCACCGCGAGACAGAATTATCCCGGGATGACTCACATTCTCATCCCCGATAATCCCCATATAAAGCGTTCTCTTTTGTCTCGCACTGCCGAAGACGAGACGGAGCGAGAGATGCGCGAAACTCCCAACTGCATATCATATATTTCGCAAAAACGCGGGATTGAGCACGAATCGTTCGGGGGTTTCGAATTTCGGTAGGTCCGAGGCAATGCATCTACTGCGAAACTTCGCGTGAAAAATCTATAGCTCCGCACAAACTGGGGCAAGCACTCTCTCGTGTGTATCTCGTGGAAGGTGCTTGACGATGGATTAAAGGATACATATCACGAAATTCCATTTCAATCGGGAGAGCGAGGAGAAAAAGAAGCGCGAAGATTACCATATACCCCCCAGCTTCCTCCATCCCTTGTACAGAAATATCTATCGTGTGTATCAGAACGAGCTATTTCGAATCCATTGGAAATGTCTCGGCGCGGATATCGAATATTCAATATAGTTTTTTTTTATTCGTCATTCACCCTTCCCCCCCCCCCCCTCTCTCGCTGAACTATTCACGTGCAGAATGTAGGAAATACCATTTAAAATCTTCAATTGCTTCCTTTAGTGTCTCGGTTTTCGGGACAAAAAGTAAATGATGTACATCGACAGAATCATGTATTCCTTTTTGTTGTTTCTTTTTTTTGCAAGTTAAAATATTTCACGAAGTGATCCTCGCTGTGTATGGACAAAGCTTTCGTGGCTCTTCATCGCGGCAATCAAAGTATACAAGGGTCACGTCCGCGAGCTTCGATAAATTCTGCCGTCAAATTCCGTCTTATCGCGCTACATTCGCGGATTTTCATTCAGGGAGTATGGTCGGACAAAGAAGGGTCATGGAAAAATGGGAGAAAGCTCCAGTTCGGAGAAAAAAGTCTACTTAAGTCTAAGTCTGCGAAAGAGTAATCGTTAAAATTTACTTCAAGCCATCGTCAGTGAGATTTTTTTTGTGCTAGCCACACGCATACGTGAATTCTCTCTTAAGTGATTCTCAATACCCCTCGATTCCTATTCTTTCAGAGCACGTACTGCCGATAAAATGTGATGCGTATTGTTGGTACCGAGGCTTGTGTTGCTCTTGTGAATTTGACTTTCACGAGGCGAAACCCTCTATAGGTACGATTGGCCGAGGGTTGCTCGCGTCTGTACTGAAAATATGGGAGTTTGTATACTCTATGTTGGCATACAATGTTCATATAGCTTCAGGCCGAATCGATACGACCAACATTTGACTTTGCTACGTTGAATCCGCATTGTTGAAAATTTATTACAACTTTTTTTGCCGTCAAACGAAACGGTGTGTTGGCCGATGTTTCTGCAAAAAATTTCGAAATTTGCCAATGGCGTACTTTGAATATCGATGAGCGCTGAATATCCAGCGTGTTAATTGAAAAACTGCATATTCCTTCCTCATTATTTTACTTCGTTCAAAAATCATTGATTGTGAGCAATTTGATTTTTCAATTTTTGCTTCCTCATTGAGAGACAGCTTTGCGAACGAAATAAAATCGTGAGAATGAAATGTGCCATTTTTGAATTTACATGCTTTTTGTTTTTTTCAAGAGCAAGCGTGGTTTTCGTTTAAAAAAAAAGTGAAACTTGTTGGGTAGGCGTGTGAAAGAAAATTTTGATTTTCTGTTTGACGAGAGAGGCCACACTTTGGTTATGTGTAACAAAATACGCATTTATATACATATAATAATAAAGTCTGTTATATCGTTGTCAGATTTTCGAGATCCTGAAAGCATCGAGTTATATAACCAACTATATGATTAACCCGTCGGGGTCACATCATTTTGACCAAAGTTCAATATGGGCCGAATCGTTATTTCGCCGAAAGTTATATTCACGAACGTAATTTTTAGGAAACGTTATAGCAACGAAACGTTGTTTTTCCAAAAATCACATTTGCGAATATCATATTTTTGAAATGTTATTTTGCCGAATCGTTGTTCGAACGAAAGTCACATTAACGAAAGTCATTTTTGCGAATCATTTTTTCGCCGAATGTCATTTTTTCGAAATGACATGTGGGCGAATTTGATTTAACCGAATCGTCATTCTGCCGAAAATCATTTTCTTGAAATGTCGTTTTGCCGAACCGTCATTCTGCCGAAAATCATTTTTTTCGAAACGTTATTCACTGACTATATTAAGATCGAAGAGTTGTTTTAACGATAAGCAATCGTTAAACAAATCTCGAAAATATACTGAATATAAGGTCGTCGATAAACAATAAATCAAAATAATTAACATATATTTTCAATTCTAATTTAAATTTGTAAAAATTATGTTTAAAAGTTATGTTCTTCGACTGTTTGCGTTGTAGATTGTAGTCGCACATATTACATCAACCACGTTAAATGTTTCAACTTAACTATCGGATTGCCCGAGCACCAGTTGCCGATTGAGATTAAACGAGTTACGGAGTTTCCCCGGTATAGGGATGGAGATCGCAAATTGCATTTCTGCGATCCGGTTTCATGGCCTACACGAACGGTGTTGCGTGATTCGGATGGCCAATGATCCGTACTTTGCATTAATGACCTCTTTTTTTTCTTTTCTTTTTTTTAATACCTAAAAATGGGCCTACGGATTTCTCCTTTAAGGCGAAATGATAACACGAAGTAGCTGGTTTCGGTCGTTAAACAATCTGTTTTTTTTTCTATTTTCTCGTAAGCGGTTTACATTTCGGACGAAGAAGAGCATCATTCTCTTCGTCATTTGCTATAGAACGAATCATATGACACTTTTCTTGCTTTCTGAAATATCAGTCGTTCTGAAAAAAAATCGGCAAACGGCTGATTCAGGTATCTCCTGAGAAATTTTATCTCAAGGTCATTTCATTCAGTGCTCGGATAACCGTTGGTGTCAAGCTCGCTGTAAGGTTAAAACTAAAGAAGAAGAGGAGTCGAAGGTGAGAGAATGAGGCGACGAGAAGGTTGAGGCAACGGGTGTGAAACGTGATGAAAGACGAAGAAAGTATTCAAAGTATTGCGCGGGGGGGGAGAGGGATGAGGCGAGACTGAAAGACGAACGAATGGAACGGGGGAAAAAGCAAGAAGCGCGACGGGCGCTTAGCCGGAAGTTGCATGAAACGAACGTACGGGGAATGAGTAAAACAGCTTTTCTTCTTCTCTCTCTCACTCTCTTTTTCTCTCGCTTATCAAGCGGAAGTTGCCCTTCCACCCGCTTCTCTTAGCCTCAGAATTCTTCCATCCAATTTTCGGTCTTTCGAAGAATTTCCTGCTCCTGTGGACCCAAGACTCCTGAAATCTCTTAGCTCTATTTCGTCTTCACGAGTTTGTCAATTCCATTGGATCTATTTACGGGGCTATACATGGGGTTTTCGCGGACCCGCGGTGTGAGGCAAGGAAAACTACGGAATCGTTGATTTCGTGAATCGTCACTCGTCCACAAACATCGACCAAGTGATAAATATACAGGCACTTAGCAAGACCAATATAACGATGGTATGAACTCGTTTAAGCAAGCCAAGTGACGATGAAAACTCCTGTATAAAGGGTCAACGAAAATCTTTCTCGAGGAAAGTTGATGTTGCCGTCAGGCGCATGTCCTCGACGTTGCCGGTGACAACGACGAGGACGACGAAATCCTTATTGAAGGATTCTACATCGTTTTTCACATTTCTTTCAGTTTTTTTTCCTCCATCTGTTCTAGCCTGCTTTGTCTTTGAACGGGGCGCGGAAACCCTCCGAGCGACAGATATCGATAACCAATAATCTTGGGAAATATGAGCGAGATCGTTTAATGAGAACATCATGTGCAAAGCATCGATCCAACAATTTGATGAGCTTTTCATTGCGGAGCTGAGAGCGCCGAGAGCAATGAGACTCTGTGAGTCCTCTGCCAGCTTAGTCAGACTATTCTCTTCCTCTTTCACTTTCGATCTCCAGGACTCGAGAGACAATCCGATTTCAAAGAAAATTCTCTCTCCCTCCCTCTGTCTCTCTGTCTGTCTGTCTGTCTGTCTGTAATTTTCTCCCTTGGAGACACTTAATGCTATCAATCGAAAAGTCTCAGCGAATGTCAATTAAATTTGTTTGCGTCTTCTTCCTCCGTCTTGTGAGAGATTTATCGCCATATCGATTGGATTATACTTTTCTCTCTCTCGTATTATTGGTCTTAATTATTAATGGAATGAAAATTTCGTCTGGACAGACAGAATATGAAAGGTATAAATAAATGTTTCGTTAGTTATAATAAAAGAGATTTTTGTCCCAACACAAATTTTTTAAAGAATGAGCTGTCCAATACTTAAACATATGACCGACTGATAATGAGGAGTATTAGGTATTTTCCTGTAAACGAGAAATCATTTTGTGCAGACGCCTCGCGAAAATTCCCCAAATCGCTCTAATTGGATATTTTGCTTGTGTTGAGTACAATCATTAGGTTAAGGGTGTGCAATTTCAAGTCTCTGTCAAAAAGAAGCCGAGCTGTGGACGTCCGAGAGCTGCAGATTTTATGCAACGACGACGATGTCGTTTATCCCATTCGCGGGGAATGAATGTGACCATATTACGAGCCACGAATATATCGATGAAATTTTCCATTTTTGTTCACAAATCGCTCTTGCTCTCCTCTCTCTCTCTCTCTCTCTCTCTCTCTCTCTCTCTCTCTCTCTCTCTTCCTCTCGAAATCTTTATTTGGCCAGTTCTCTTTTTCATCCCTTGTTCAAACCAGGTCATGCAATCGCGCTTCCAGGTCTCGTAAACCCCGCGGACCCAGAGAAACTCTGCGGTCCTTGCTCTTGTTAAAAAAAATCCCTCTTGAGTACCCACCAAATACCACACATTCTTTTGTTGCAACGGGGTGGCGATAGAGGCTAACGACGTCAAATACTCGAAAGTTTTCAATTCGCATTCCAACGGTACACGATTTGGGCGTCTGTTGACTTTATTCGACACAATTCGGCTGCCACTTTTGGGAGATGTAGAAAAAGCCCCGCTTTTAGCTCCAGCTCTCTCTCTCTCTCTCTCTCTATCGCTTTTCTCTTTCTCCCTCTTTCCCTCTCTCTCTCTCTCTCTCTTTCTCTCTCTCTCTCTCTCTCTCTCTCTCTCTCTCTCTCTCTCTCTCTCTCTCTCTCTCTCTCTCTCTCTCTCTCTCGGAGTGTTCGCTTTTTCACTCAGCTATGTGTCAACACACCAACCTCGTTTCTCTTCCAATAAACTCCATATACGTGTGCAATGTGCTGTTAGAGACCTACACATATATGCATACAACGAGGCAGCCCACTTTTATTCCCTTTGTTGGACTGTCCAAGCCCTTTCTCTCTTTCTCTTTCATTCTAGATTTAGCTGCACGGTGATTCAGAGAATCTTTGTGTGCGCACGATCGCTCGTGCTCTCGTTCTTGTCCGATAACTCTATCTATAACTGAAAATGATTGAAGGCCCTTGGTTTTTTTTTCACATCTGTACGTGCATCCATTGGTCGAACAATTGAAAAATTCGCGATAACGAGAGAGAAATGAAAAAGAGTCCTTGACACTCTTGATAAAGGAGATACGTCATCAGTTTTCCAGAAGATCAGAGAATTCTCATTGTTCTCGATATACGCGACACATTTATCGTTTTTCATTCTCTAACACGGGGGGCCAAAGTCAAAAGGAGAAACGAAACAAAAAAACAGCGCAAACAATTTGAAAGCTTCATAAGGAAATATTTAAAAAAAAAAAAAAAAATTATAGCGATCATGGGGCGATGGATTTTTTTTCTGGGAAAACAGTTGTCCTTTAATGTACTAAAAGGAATTTGAAATGATGGAATCTGTATAGAATGATAAATCGATGAATAGTCCGCCCAGTAAGTGCTCTTAATACAAGCAGTATACTTGCACCACTGGCTAGTGATGACGGTTCTCTTTGGTCAGACCCACCAGGAGAAGATTCTCCTTTCAGGTTTACTCCCGAGAGAGAGCGAGAGCATCAGCTTCTCGGTTTTCCGTATAGAATGGACCACTTAGCGAGGAAAATAGTCCCCCGGTTCCTTGTATATATACATTATAGCCAAGGGTGACTGTTCATTTCTACGGTTGCTGTTTGCGTATGTATGTTAAGATGCTGCAGAACTGTGAGTCAGCAAAAATACTCATATATTTTCCAGAGTTGAATCAGTCGTGAGGGCGATCAATGCTTCGCTAGGACAGCAATATTTCATTTTCTGATTTTGGGTATACAAGGCTCGATGGATATATTTATATATGCACCGGTGTCCATTGTCATAGATATACGCGTTGGTAAAAGGACAAGCACCACTCACGATGGACAATGACAAGCGCTTCAATCGGCATATTTACATCCCGAAAATTCACTGACCAATAACAACTCTACCAGACGCGTCTAATACCTCTTGCAATTACACATGTACCGGATGACAACTTTTCGTCGCTGGCTGATTGTATTTTCTCGAATAATACAGTAAGCTGTTACTTAGCCTACCAATCTCATCGGAGAGTTATTGTCTGGTAGACTGCTATTTGGGTAGAGATGTTTGCGTGAGTTTTGGGTAGAGTAGAGGCTGGATAGAGATTTTAGTCTCGTGTGTGGCAAAGTTATTGTTTCGTGGTAACATAGCATTTTGGTAGGTTCGTTCGGGGAGCCGAAATTTTAGTGTGAATTTTATTGGATAGTGAAGTTTCGGGTAGACTTATGAATTTCCTCTTTCATCATTCAAGCAGATATATATAATTATATATTATATATATATATATAATATATATATATATATATATATATATATATATAATATAATATATATATATATATATGTAATATATATATATATATATATTACAAGTATCCACGTGTAAGAGCTACTTGTCAATTCTGCTGATTGACGCACAAACATATCCATATTCTCTACATTCACATACACATCATTCTCATGAGAACGTTATTGTTCCGCCACAAAAGTACATGCTTTTTGGAATGATACGCCATTTCGGAACATCATAATCCCATAACGATTACTATTCTTCATATAAATTTACCAAACGTCATTTCCCATTTGCTCGTCGAATATTCTACCAATTTATACCTTCGTTGGTAATTTTTATACTTTATCCACTTTAACGTTTTAACACGGTAAAAACATAATCATGTAAGGTATTAAATATAGAAATGATAAAAACTTAATACGGTCTATTATGTGTGGTCATGAATGTGTGTTGTGGAAGCTCGATAAAGATCGTAGGAGCAGTCTACGTGAAAGCGGAGGATGCAAAACCCGAGAAGACTGCCTTTTGAATCGAGCAACCCACGGCGAAAGAGTTGGGGATTGAAGATAGGGCGAACCTCGATCTCTCCACATTTCTCTCTCTCTCTCTCTATATCTATAGTTGAGGACTCGAGGATCGGGCAAGAGTTCACGAAATAACTTGAAATATTCCGTGAACTGGAATCCTTGCAGAGAGCCTGCACGCCAGACATTCGTCCAAACAGACCGGACGTAGTTCCGATCTTCTCGAGTTATCTACCACAAAACATTTTTCTCCCATCAGCTGCAACGACAGACCGGTGAAATAATAATGTATTTTGATAATTTGATCTTATATAAAGCCGAAATCATGCTTTTCTCGCAACCACAGAGAGTATGAAAATATTCCTCGAATGAGCAGCATTACCGAGAACATAACAGTAAAATATTACAAACAAGCCGAAAGGCAAACCAAAACCAAGATCGACTGAAACCCAAAGAAAAAACTATTCCAAGTAATGAACAATGCTGTAGAGACCCTAGGGGCAATGCTGATAATAATACGATATTCGAATAAAGATACTTGAAACTGATGAACAGCATTATAAATAACACATACGAAAGGACTCCTGATGGTTTATGTTATCTCGATGCAGCTTGGGCTATAAATTTAATTCAATACTTAAATATGATAAAGCTGACGCAGCTATTGAGATTCGAGGAGGAATTCCCTATATAAAATGCGTACTTTCCTTGCTATACAAATATCGAAGTATCGACAAAATTCTGAGCTGACCGCGTGTGCATCATGGACCATGCTCCGCTATCAATTGCGGTGTACTCCCCCGGCCAATCTCGCGATCTCGACGTATAAACTACCACGCCATGAGTCCACCTTCCCATCAAATAAAATACGCGATATACAAACGCCAATTGCACCAAGAATATAATTTGAACTTCCGATATGTTGCTCGAGCCCGATAACGTTTCAACGCGAGACTTCAACGCACACGCTCGGGATGAGCACCGTATAGAGAAAACGAAGGAAAAGCTCAGACACGAAAACGAAACGTGCATACGCTCGATTTTCCGATTTACCCGGGCTCATTATAATCGCATCAGTTCGGTCTAATGATGTGCAATGGGTGAATATCGGTAGGTATATATTCCACAATCATTCGGTTGTGTCAATATCTTTGAAAATTTCGTCCTTTTTTTTCGCGACCCTTTATGTTTTCACCATGACTGAAAAAAATCCAATGCAGTCCTGTATACAGGTATCTCTATGCATTTTGTTGCCCCCCCCCCCCCCCCCCAGATTTCCATGTCACCTCTGGCAATTAAAAAAATGTATTCAAAAGAGATACTTTTCTGAAAATAAATGACAAAAAACTATCTCGGGACAATTTTCCCAACGGACAACTCTATGGGATAACAGCTCTCATATGGTGCAACTACACCGAGTGACAACTTTCCCATAATACAAGCCTCTGGATTATAAATCAATCGACGAATTAATAACGACTCTCTTGCCGAACGACTCTTCGAAATCACGAGTCTTCTATCGGACGACTTTACGAAATGACGACTCTACCGTACTACAACTCTTCGACGCACGATAAAATGAACTTTGCAGTACGCACTGATAATACGCAGCATATATACTTCGTACGCCAGAGTGATGTTCTCGGGGCAAACTTTAATTGTTTCGAAGACTTGTCTATCCGTAGAGTTATGATTACGTAAAATCATCCACCGATAGAGTTGTTCTTGTATACCGAGACAGTCGTGACAACGGTGAAGGTGCGTAAAGTAGTTTTTCATTCGGGAGATGTGTTTTTTGGTAGACTTTTTCTCAGTATATAGTTGCATCGGGGAGATTTGTAAATGTGCACGGGAAGTCCATGTGAAAAACGATATAAAACGAATTGCAAACTAACCAAAAAAACCAACTAAAACTCTTGTAGTAGATTTGGGTTTGGGTAAATAATTGCTCGCGACTGCCATTGTCTCAGTAAAAAAAGACATGTTCATTGTTGAAAGAGAAGAAAAAAAAAATCCGTGCACACTAGGAGGTGGACCGTAATGAAGCAATGGCGCGCCAACTAATTGGAGATAAGTCTCGAAAAAACGATGAATGCTCGGTATACTTGACAGGCTGTATCTCTCGATGAGCCCGAAGCAATCAGCGATACAAATGTTACGCGGGCTTTGGTTATCTCGTATCAATTCGCTCTAAGCTGTTCTAACTCTGATGTGGTTCCAGCAGCAAAGCTACATCTACACGCCGCGGATTTCTGTCCCTCTCGTCTGCCATCGAACAACATTTGGGTGCGTTAGCTATTGGTCGTTCCTGTCTATCGTTCGAATCCTGTGGCTTTCCGGTCCATCTGTTACTCCATTCTCTCTCTCTCTCTCTCTCTCTCTATATATATATATATATATGTATATAGACTACGACTTGTATCGAGATCCAATGTCATTGTGTCCTCGCACCTACACTATCTCCCTTTTTGGTGTTCGACTATCCGCTTTTATCTGGACACACATTGAGTCTCGTGCCACCTCGCTCAAGCTCGTGGCTCAACTCCACTGAGGCCACTGGGACGCGCTCTCTGTCACATAACGGGGCTAACTCTATACGTAGACTTGCTCCGCTGTGGCTCCCCCATAATCGCCGAACCTACGAGATTTATCGACATTTTCAACCGAGCTTTGGTATTTTCAATTATACCACGGGAAATCGGTCCACCGCGGGATGAACTTTCGACAGCTCACGTATATACATATGAATTAGAGTATCTCTGATGGGGAAACGATGAAGCTTTTCTCTCCTGTGGGACAACATCCAGAATCTCTTGTATACCTCCCCCACAATGGTCTCTCTCGAGTTTCTTTCTCACCATGTCATTTATAGCCAACCGTAAAATCCTCCCTCTTCCTGTATCTCTCTAATCCCCCCGTAATACCTGAATCTAGAAATATAAAGTTTCCGGAAACGCTTTCTTTTTTTTTTTTCAATCTTCGTAATTACCCGCAAGCTCATATTTTCGGGCACTTTGCTGCAAGCCCACTCACTTACCAGGCTTCAAATAATTACAGACGACATGATAACATGGGCCAGAAATAAATTGGATAAAAAAATCGCCCATTGCACTGCGAGTACTTTTGACAAGCGTCAAAAATTATTGAATTAATCGATCAAATATTGATTAATTCGTTTGTTAATTATTTCGACTTAAAGAAATATCTCCGTGTAATATTTCTCCAGATTCCCTGTATGCCTTTGGCGCGATTACGACAAACAAAGCCACGAATAGCCACGCATAGTCACAGAGCAGGGACCGTGTTACAGCCCTGAATAAAAAAAAAACAGAGCTAACAACGTAGTCGACTCTCCACAGGCCACAGGAGATTCTGAAAAGCGGATGGAAATGTGTGAAAACAGCGTTGCTCTGTCGTTTGTGCTTAAGCTCGTGTTATCTTTCCAACGAATGTTTTCCCAGTTGAACTAAAGCTGCAAGGGATTTTCCAGCATGTACCACATGTCCGAGGAAAAAAAAAAAAACCCGGCGAGAAATAATCGCGAATTGCTGCACAACACGGTTGAGGCGGGCGGAGGCAAACTAAAATGTCTAACGGTATAAATTTCGACTAACAACAAATGTCATAAATTCGAAATATCAGGGGGGGGGGGGGGGGTCGATTGGTCAGTGCTGGACATTTTTTTAATTCGCTAAAAATAAATAACAACATATTCAGGTCAAATGAAACAAATTTCAATTGAAACGGATCCATTGATACGTCGAGTCGTATAGTCAGTTTCATTGAGTGAGAATATAATATACCGAAACAAAAATGAAGGTAAACAATGAAAAATCATTTAAATATATTATTTATTTATTTAAAATATGGTAAATTACCCTTTTTTTTAAATATACGGTCGTCAAAATTAGTTGAAGTAATTATATTTTCATATCGAATTTAATGATTTTAGCAAATATAGCCTTGATATATCATTTTCAATGTTATTTTTCATTCGACAGTGGCTGCTCAAGCCTAGAAAATCTAAACTTATTCCTTTATTTTTCAAATCAGACCAGAGATAACCAGAGATATAAATTCATCGAAATAAGCACGAATCTCAGCATAGGAATGATTTCGTTACCTCATCAGCTCCTAATTCTGAACTTTGGGCTGGTATGCGCGCAGCAGGGCTTTTTCTCTTCCTTACCGTAGCGAATAGAGACGAAAGTCTGGCTACAGCGGAATTTTGGGAATTTGTGCGCGATGCCTCCGAGATAATGGAATGGGAAAACCGCACGTGAAATACTTTGCTGACTCTCGTAAGTTAATTCGACCGGTCTCAACACACCGAGAGGCTCTCCTACTCTCGTATATATACATATGCGAGAGTCTCGTTCGTAAAAGTCGCATATGCGAGTCAAGGGTCAAGGATAATGGTGAAAATTTGAATTGAATTTCGGACTAGAAATTTCGGTTTGAGCAACAATTCAACGAGAAGAAACGATAAAAGTCAACGAAGGATTTTTCGATGATTTTTCATGACCTCGAGAAGATTCGGCAATCCGCGAAAGAGCGGAAAGAGTTCGTGGTTGGCGATTTTTGGAATTACATAATGCGAGAAAGAAAAGCGTGGGTATCGGACCGGAAAAAAGTTATAGCGCGCGATATTTGTCACGTTTAATGGCTCGAGTCTGATCCACTCCCCTTTTTTCTCTTCACCATTTCTCTGAACACCCACATCGACCTATTTTTTTTTTTTTTTTAATTTAGCTCTCGTTTGCTCTCTCTCGTTACAAAATTTTTGCCTCTGGGTAAAATCGATCCGCAAGCTCTCGCTACTCTCGCCAATGATGTACTAAAAGACGGCTCTTCGTGTCCCGCTACGTCACTCCGATTTTCGGACTGAAAACCGTGAAAAAAAGCAGCAGGACGAATGCAGCAATATAGTACCTTTATTCGATGTCAAAAGTCAAATTGTCGGCTGTAAAGTCACATAAAAAAAAAATCATGACCCCTCGAATCTGTCGAATAAAGTACCGGACGAAATGATTCATGATAAAATAATTACGAATAATTATGTTGCGACGATGGAAAAATTTTACAAGAGCGTAGAATTTGAAGAATTCATTTAGTACTACTAATATTTGCGAATGGAGGAAAAATAATTTTTTTTTTTCATTACAAGAATTGTCTGTTTTGGTTTTCATTCGAATACGCGGCTTTGCGTATTTCTCTTGAATTAATCAACATACAAACAGTCGACCGTGGTTTTTTTAAAATCATTTTTACGTGCAGGATATTATAAAAAATGCCAATACTCCTTGAATTTATATAAGCTTCGAACGGGTTTCACGACTTTTATAATTCGTTTTAATTCGTCCCGAAGGACCCCCGAGTCCTTTGACAGAAAATCCTCAGCTTTCGATTCAACGAATATCTGATATATATATATATGGGTCTCTCGTTTGTGTATTCAAATTTCATCAGAAAACAAAGGTATCTCCTTGTATCGCTGCGTATACGATATTGCTGAATGGAGGATCGTACAAGTGGAGTTTCATTCCGGTAATTCGATATTCAAAGCCGGTATACTAAATCGATATGGGACTTTTCTGTGAGGTTCTCGAATAAAGCGGAAAAACTATCTGATGAAAAGTATAAATAATTCTGCAAAGATCGGCTAGACACGGTGACCGGAAAATTAAGATAAGATTTTAGTGAATATAAATTAATTTGTGAAAGATTTTTACTACATTTCATTTATATTTTTTCTCATTTGGTTTGTCGTTTCATTGTTTTAATCTTTTTAGATTCAAATTTTTTGTTTTATAGATTGAATCCTCGGAGTTTTTCAATGGCATAATTATTTATCAAACGGATAGAAGAAATTTTTTTAATAATTTTACCGAATAAGGGCAGAACTGTTAAATTATTCAGACGAAGAATTCGCAAGATTCTTTAGATTTACAAACTGCTGAATTGAAATTTGTAAAATCTGTCTACAGGAACATAAAATTCATAATTTTCTCAACGTTTTTCTGCCCAGTACACTTTTAAAAGTGCATCGTGGTATTGATAATTGCATTAGAAAAAAAAAATTTCGTAGCCATAACCGCATATTGCACTTTCGACTTAAACGTTTTAGCACGGCCCAACACGGCAAGTATATTTATGGATATACTATACGGCAAAGTATCTATCGGTCGCGATTAACGTGAGGCTAAACTCTCGAGGAGAGTTTCCTAACCAACCTGGGAACTGCTCTATGTACATATATGTATAATGCATCGTCGAGTTGATAACGATTATGTCGTATATGTCTCGAGGCAGAGCAGTTAGGCCACCTCTATCATCCTCAATCTTCTATCCTATTAGATTAGGGAAGATCAGTCTGCGGCTCGTAACATACTCTGCAACCCAATCAATCGCCACTCCCATGGGGAAATCATAGACTCTGTGGATGCCCGCTCATCCACCGGTGATGAAACTCGCGAACGATATTCTCTTTCATACACGAGGAACGAAACGAAAGTGGTGAAAAAAAAACCTTTGCACATATAGCCAGATGGGAAAAAATTATGGTCAAAAATATAAAACCTTTTTCCCCGGATAAATTATACTATTCATTATTGTTTATATTTTTTTTTTCATAAAAAATGTAAATTTTTCATATTTGACCCATAAATTTTGTTCCCATAGGGAATGATATCGCACAGACTCGTGCAAGATAAAGGGAAAGAGAAAGAGAGAGAAATATAATATTACTTTTTTTTTTATTCGTCCAGTTTGAATTTATCTTTCTCACACATATTGTTTGTCGTGAGCTCTTTTGTTCCTTTTGACTGAATATAATTCAATTGCGAAAAGTCAACTCAGCAGGTTTCTCACATTTTCACGTATGAAATAACGTGGAATACGAACGTTTGGAGTTTGCGCAGTCGATTTAATTCTTATGCTTTATCGTACCGTCACAGGTGCTGTCACAAAATTTGCGTAAAATAATGAAACGGAAGAAGAAATCGGTCGAAAATTTCGTGAAACCTTCGCCAAGCTTGTACGTGAGTATATATAATATGTATATTAAAATAGTTCTTATTTGCCCGATGTTCGAATTTCAATTTTGCCGCCTCCTAATGAGGAAAAAGTATTTTTATCGCAGTTAGCGAGTGGGCCGACAATAATTTATATTTTTTTTTTAATTGAAGAAAAAAAATTATTTTCCAAATTTTGAAAAATTAAAAATGTCAATGATAGTTTATTGTAGAAAAAAAGAAAAATAAAATTTTCACCAAGACACATTTTATTTTTATTTTTTTTTCTACAATAAACTATCAATGAAATTTTTAATTTTTCAAAATTTAGAAAATAATTTTTATCTTAAATTAAAAAAAAAAAAATAGAAAATATTGTCGGCCCACTTTCTAACTGCGATCGAAATACTTTCTTTTATTCCGAGGATTTTATGGAAAAAGTTTCAGAATTTTAAACCTGGGCCTAATTTATTTTTACTCAAAATTTATGGGGAAAAAAATTATTTTATGGGGTAAAACAAGTGATAGAAATCTAAAAAAAATTACCTTTTTTTTTAAAACCAAAATATGCCCAAAAAAATTCGTCAACTGAATCCGAGATCAGGCCGATGACCACGTGAATTGACTTGGAATGCCCCATATACATGTATATGACGTGAGAATAATCGAGGTAACAAAACTAGCGAAGCAAACTATTTGATAGATAGTCGGGGCTCTCGTGAGCGAATAGATTGGACTCTGGAAAATACTGGGACCGAGCTTGGAATATTTCTGGAAGAGCTGCTACGAGACTAAATATTACGGTGGAGCAAAAAATAAAAAAAGAACTTTCGCAATTAAAAACCCTTCAATCATAAATGCTATTGCTACCGAAGTTTTTTTTTATAATGCACTTTTTAGCTGCCTTTTATCGTTGAATAGATCCAAAGATTTTGATAAACAACGCAATGCAGGAATGAAGCTTTTTTGATAATGAAAAATACCGCTTTTATCAACGATCCTCTGTAATGATAATAATAATTTAAAAAAAAAAAAAAAATAACGCCTGTTTCATGGTGTTTTTTGCAAGATCATTATAGAATTTCACACAATACAATTCGTGAGTGATATTCAGTCGGTCGATATCAATGCTTCAGTTAACCGCGGAGAAATAACGAGATATATTCGTCGAGTTTTCTCCGCTCCAACGAATACAAACATCCGAAAACCGTCTATTTTTTTTTTTTTATTGCCTTTTACGTGTGCACGGACATAGCCCATAGCTTCCCGAAAATTGCGTCATTTTCAACACGTAATCCCAACCCCTGGCGATGTACAGTGGGCAAGCGACGAAAAAAAAACTCGGTGTTTTTTTTTTTCTACAAGAGGGATGTTTTCCAGCACGCAATATATCTGAACATGTAGCTGCATGCGAATGCGGCCTATTTATTTGCCTTTTATTGGCAGAAACGGGATAAATGAGTTCATCGAGAATTGGTGTTGCTGCCGGGGTAGGAACCCCGGTACGGCTTTCGGGATGTTTTTCACGCGGAAGAGCTTAAAGGACTAAGTCCGCGAGGATAAATTTTCATTCGTATTTCGGCCCTGTAATTTGCTCGTTTTTCCAAACTGTTTTTTTAATCGACTCGAATTTTGTTCTTCCCGACGATTAATTTTCATTAATTTAAAAAATAAAATTACAGAAGAACCGTTTACAAAAAAAAAACAATCGAAAACGAAACATATCCCCTAAAAAACGCGTCAGTAAAAGTCTCGGAAAATTACTGTTCTCGGTGCTATTGAAATATTCGCCAGTGAAGGAGGATATTTTCCGGTAGAAGCGAGCGAACGTTATAGCCGCATGAGATTGAGTGAATTATTGCGATATGATTGCTGCCTCTCGTCGTGTGATTTATATTCGGTAACCGGAAGCTGGGGATATCGAGCCACAGTGGCGTGGATATAGCCGGCAATGTTGAAAGCTCTTGACCCAATGGGCAGATCAAATGCCCACTGTATCTTCAGGCCTGGAGCTCCCTCCGGCCCATATATCTTGCCGCGTTGAAATTAGAGCTCGGACGTTATAGTAAAGTATAGGCCCTTGTTCATAACCGAGCGACAAGTTAATCGTATGTAATTATTAAAAGTACAAACAAAAAATTGTAAAATATATTTTTCAGGCTAGTTATCAATTATTATTTCGACACAAAATCGGTTCGAGGTTGTTTTGCACTTACGTTCCCATTCAAAAGTTAAAATCATTGTGATTTTTAGTGGATCCGGATGAGTTGAAAATTAGACAAACAAAAATCAACGACACCAAAGACCACCAAGGATATTGAGTTTTAACAACAATAATGTTGAAAAGTTACTAATGACAAATTAAAAAAAAAAAAAACGTGAAGTAAACATTCATAAAAATTGTTATTCTGTTTCATGAATTATAATGACGAATCTATCTTTTTTACACAAAATTTTTCCCATAAATAATCCTTTATTGTTAATATGTTAATAATCGATAGAATTGAATTTATCCGTAGAAAAAAAATACTGTCTCAATTTTTTCTATGCCGCAATGCCAGCTAGTTTCATTTTAAATAATTCTTAACAATTTCTATAATTTACGTTCAATAATTTGGGTGCTTAATAATGTATGCATAGGAAAGATCTTCGAGATTTTCAAGAAGATATATCGGTGAGACCTTGAAATTTTGCAAGAGTAATTCTGTAATTTCTGTGCGAAAACATATCCAGCATTCGCATCATTCTCTCAATTTTTCAACTTTGCGTGAAACACCCTTAAGGGGTCGTTCCTCTCGAAAGGGCCGTTTTTGGAATTGAAAAAAAAAATGATTTAATTATTAATTAATATTGTTTATTTCGTCCTAAAATTGCATACACATGTTTATTCATGTCCTACGAAGATTTACTTCGATTGCCGAATAGAGAAAAAAAAAATGATCACGCGCTGTGTATAAAAAATTGAACCTACTCGTGCACACGATTCCTAAAAAGTTTACAGCTTTCCGCAGTGCAACAAGATCAATGAGATCGATGCCTCGTTGAATAAACTCGAGCGATACGTGAGAAGCCATTTTTGTGTGAAAAAAAAAAAAAGATACCGATATCACGAGATAAAAGGTCGAAACTTCAGGAGATATCGCGAAATCGCGTCGACTCGTGCACCAGAGTCTCACACGTACGTTTACAGGACACACGTGAAAAGATGAAATCTGAAAAGACGGGAAGAAGCAACGATCACGAACCGCTGCCCCCCCCCTCCCCCCCCCCTCGAGAGGTCGTACGTGAGGATACGCTATCGATTGGCAAGTCTCTATTGCTCCCGCTCTCGTTCGCGATCCTCGCAAGAACAATTTTCTTTCGCGTTGCCAAGTATCTCATTCCTATGGTCGTGCTGTCAAGATTGCCAGCAATATCTTATAATGCGTGGGAATAATGGAATTTATAGCAGCGGTAATATGAAAATTCAAAAAAGCATACTAGTGTGACTGGAGAGATCTGCGCATAGTCTGTCATTTTTTTTTCCTTCAGTACACGGTAGATTAGGATTTTCTATATACATAACTAAAATTGTGTATTTTTCTGTATTCACTATATCGATGAGTGAGACAAAAAAATAAAAATAAAAAAAAAAGCTTTGAGTGAAAATCAATGACACTCGTGAGAGGGTTGAAATAATTATCTGCTCGGAGATCGAATCAAAAATACGTCTGTATATTGTGAGAAGAGACCATCACTTCAGTCAGTCGAGATATTTTTCACGCGCCATTATTTGTATCGTTTTTCTGAAATATTTCGAAGTATCGTGATCATAGATACGATAATTTTTTTTTTTTAATTTAAAAAATCAACGTGCAAATTAGAAGGTTCCACGTTGCTTCTTCATTATTCTATCTCACTCGCGATGATCCCTCTAATGAGCAAGTGGATTATTCAATTCTGGCTTCCTCATGGAGGAAGATAAATTAATGAGACAACAATCTGCAAACTTTTAATTTGCGTGCATTTTTTTTTATCGTCACCTAAACTATTATGGTAAAAGGTGCTGTGGCTTCATGGACACAAATTTGCGAAAGTTGAACGCTCGCTCAAAATATTTGGAAAACTTCAAAATTTTCTTATATCTGAGCCCCATATGAGGAATTCTTTCTAAATTCAATACCAATCATTCTTGTCTTACGGACTATTTATTTAAAATAATTTGGCGTCGACGGCGTTAAATTTGCAAAAGTTAATGCACGCGCATACATTTTTCAAGAATTTCAAAATTTTATAAAATCTGAAGCCCTTAAGAAATTATTGACAAATTCAGTATAAATCATACTTATCCCCCAGACTTGGTGTAAAAACTTTGGGCTTATGATAGCTTTAAATTCGCGAGATTTAGAGCGTGGACACTGATTTAGTCACAAACACACACATAACCCGGAAATTTTTTTTCTAAATGTGTTTTCTGGATGTTGTAGGACATTTTGAACGTATTGTCATCAAAATCACGAAATTTTGTTTTGACGAAAACAAAGCTTCCTCTATATGAGAAAGCAAAATTAATCGTCAATTCGATTAAAACGAAACAGCTAAAGTTGAGCTAAAGTGTCACGCATTCACCAGTGTTACGATGCCAAAATATATGACGCAGCTTAATCTGAGCACGCACGTAACGTCAAATGGCCGTTGAACGAAAGTATGCATGCTACCCAGACGTCGATTGAGAGACGCGTACAGACTTCTTTAGCATCGAAACAAGAAAAGTTCAACTGGGGGACCTTTCGTTTCGCTCCATTTCGGATTTTTTTCCGGCGAGAACCCTCGCTTTCACGGTATTATCCCCAAGCACGACGACCACCCCTAAACTCGTCCATTTCGAAAGATAACACGGAAACTATCTGGCAGCTTTGTCGAGAGCATGCTTGTGGATCCAGAGAACACGAAAAGGAGGACGGACCTCTGTTATTGCTTGGGCGTTGTCTCGGGCCTCTTCCTTTTCTCCGACGCAATTTTATCTCTTATTCTGTCCCATCGGTGTGGTATCTCTTATCGTCACTTATGGGTCAGAGGGTGGGCAATATCGTCGCTTGGAAAATAACGCGTAGTTCGGCAACCCATGCCTAGCACAATGCGATCAAGGCTGAGCACTATATAACCATTGCCCGGTGTTGCAGGAATAGCGATATATGACCGAGTCAATGTATACTCCTGACAAACCTAGCGTCTACAGACTAAGAAGGATCAGAGATATCGACCCATTAACCCCAGTGCATATCAACACCGGTTCTACATCTGGGCCGAGCTTTCCCTATCCCCGATTCTCCGCGAATAATGACGAAAATCGCTTTCAGACCCGAGAGACAGGAATTTCCTTGGAACGGCACCTGAAAGAGTCCGCTTCCCGCGAGGTGGAGCGCTACGTGTATCGTCGGCAGAGCCGTGGTCCGCCATACTCACATGAACGCACCGTGTATAGCGATACAGGTTTTGAACCAACCAACCTTTTCTCATTGTCCTCGGTTGATATATGTACCTTTAGCTCGGGAAGGAGGTTGACACGAGGGACATAGCGGAGAGGACGACCTTCTTTTTCTCTTATTTCCGTGAGCTCCGCTTCTTTTCTCGTATTGTCATAAACTCGGGCTTGGCGAAAAAGCCTGCCGGGTCCTATGCTCCCGAAGAATGAGGCAAGAGACTCAAGTGCAACCGGGTCAGTCGGAAATTGCAATGGAAGAGAGAAACTTCGAGCGAGCAGAAATCTGTGCGAGCATCTGGCTGACTGGTTTTGTCCCAAAGGATATTTTACTCTCTATTCTTATTTTTCATCTGCTTCGATTGAAGCACCTTTTGATTCCGGGAGACACTGTATACGAGGCGGAAGAAGCACGACGATGAAACAAGTGAAACTGGAGTCTCGATAGAGCATTCGACATGGCCCTTGTTGCTTGTACGATTGACAACACACGTAATGTGCTCTTGTCGCCATGACATCAATCGAATATATGCTTCGTCGATGACACGCACACAGACATCAAAGTGTAGCGCAATGGGGCCTGATTCAAGGACTGCGAGGAAAGCTCGAAAAGGACTATATCTACGTGGGGGGGGGGGGGGGGGGGGGGGGAGTCACGGGACCGCGGAGAGTACCAGACAGCAGTAACATTCTCAGGGAGCACATGAATGCGACTCGTTCTTTCCCTCATGTACACTCAGATAAGCCTGGGGGTGTGCAAGCCCACCTTCAGCGCTCGTTCCTTGCGAACAACGCAAGGTAAGAAACGAGAAAAACATAGACAATATTCCCCACACCCAAGAACGTGGCTCAATGCATTCGCGTCACGCGCCACGACTTTCTCTATATCTCCGCGCTCTCGAACATCCGCCGCTTCTTTCGCTCTCATCTCCTCTCCAGACCTTTCTCGCCCTCACACGCACCGCGCTAGCGTGTCTCCCGGATATATCAGGTTTTCTCGTTTTCTCGCCTTTATAAGAAGCCGCGGGAGCGAGACCTCGGCCAGAGTGCCAACGGATAATACAATGATTTTTAACCATCAGGCAAAACCTCCTCTTCCTAATAGTTGGTCCAACCAAAAACGAGCAGGCGTATATTATAAAGGGGTTATTGGGGCTCTCCGGCATAAAGTCCTATACTCAGCATCGGAGAAACGTAAAAACTTTTATCGCTATCGCACGTTGTACCTACTTTTCTGCCTTGTAATATTCTTATCGATCTTCGCACAGTACTCGAGTACGTACGAAATTCTTCCAGTCTCTGTTTTTATTATTACACGTTTATCTATTTATTTATTTTTTTTAAGAACTGGCAGAAGAGAAATGTCGCATGAGGCAATACGGAGAAGAATAAAGTTGTTAAAATTAGAACAGTGAATAAAATCGCAATTTGTTCGCTGAATCCTAAGCATTTTAATGATCACGTAAATAAATTGTTTCAGCAAGCTAATATATTATACGGTAGGAAAAAATGGAGCTAAAGATAAAGGAAACTCGAATGTCTCTCTATTTACCGTTTTGAGTATTGCCAGTTCTATTTATATACCATATCTCATGAGAAAAATTGCTCAACGATCTCGTGCTCTAATAATAATTCCAAAATTTCATATTAAACCCGGTCAAATCAATGACGCGCAGAGCGCGCTATAAACGAAACAATTAGGAAAAACTGTTTCGATCAGGATGAACATTTAATGAGACTGGATCTATATATCGGCAAAGACCACGAGCCACGTGCCTTTGGTGTAGCGAATCTTTAGCAGTTTGCATCTTTCAACGGTTTCTCCGAGAGCTCGAGGCAGAGAACAACACGCAGCTGGTGAAGGCGTCTCGCGGGCGTTCGGGAAACTTTACTACGGAGAATGCAATTTGACTCGAAGCGAGAGTTTCGTTGCTGGATCGAAGATGAGGATTTGGGGGCGGGAGTGAAGTTGATTTTCTTGGATTCGTAATAGCTATGTGTCACGTGGCCTCTGCGTGACGAGATTTGCCGATACGGTGTGTGGTGGATTCGGGGCTGTACAAACCAAGAGGGAGCGTGAGTTTCATCAAGGCATTGTGTGCCTTTTATACGGCTGAGCTGTACAATGTGCATTCTCGGCCCTATACCGACAGCAGCACCAACGCCACTCGTACTTCTGTCCCGTCTTACTTATTCAATGTACGAACCCATCTCGGGCCCGTCGAGCTTTCCGAAGTTGCATTCAAGAATTTGCATTTCGTCCACGACGATCGGGAAAGTTCTCGACATGCATGACTGCGTGGGCACAAAACTGTCGTTCTTGTCGTCACTGGGTTGCCTCGTTGGTATGCCGTTAGAGCGTCACATTAACCGAACTGCGGGGACACCTTATATTGTTGTCCAGGTGAAACGACGGGGTACATAATTCGCGGTAAAAACTTGGATATTCGGTAGAAAAAAAAAAATCCGCAAATTATAAACTTTGCACATTGCTTCCTCATTATTTTATCTCGACGACGAAGCTCTCTATATGTCGTGGCATAACTAACATTTTAACGAACATTAGTGTCCACTGGATTTTTTTTTATGGCAAGTGCTGGCTCGACATTAGCGAATTTACAAAAGTTAGATCAAGCACATGATTTTCCTTAAACATTCAAAAAATATTTTAAAAAATGAACACTTAAAAAAATCTTAAACTCTTCAGTTATTCTTTTCAACCTCAATACCGAAAATTGATGTCCCCCAGCTTATTTGTGTGTAAATTGCTGGCTCGGTAATGGTAAATTTGCGAAAGCTTGAGCAAACATATAATTTCTCATAAAAATTCAAAAATTTACATAATTCAAAGTTTTCGTAAATCGAAACCCATTTACCAGTTTTTTTTTTTTAATTTAATACCGAACATTAGTATTAGTATCTCCTGGCTTATTCATGTGGCTAATGTACTGGCTTGATAGTGGTAAATTCACGAAAGTCAGAGTTAACATACCATTTTCCATCATAATTCAAACTTCAAGAAATTTAAAACTTCATATAATCCGCACCCTCTGATGGATTGCTGCCAAATTCAAAGCCAAACATCCTTGTCCCCTGGCCTATTCATGTAAGAAGTTTCGACCCGATAGCTGACAATTTACAAAAGTTACAGCGGGTACAGACTTTTTGGAAAGTTAAAATTTCTATAAAACCTCACATTTTTGAGCAATTTTGACAAAAATTTTAACAAGCCATAGGAGTGTACCGCCGCACTTATGTGCAAAATTTGGGCATGATTGCTCGAGACGTTCTCGAGATATAAGCGTTTCAATTCTGCAAGACCAGCACATACATACGCACGTCCAAACGTTTTTTTGAAATTGTGAAACTTTCATGAAAACAAAGCTTCCTCTATTAGGAAGCAAAAAAAAGCGAAATGGATTGAAAGATATAGGAAACATTTTGTTCGTAAACGTTAATGGCTAGTTGAATGCTGTCCACAACTTTTGGAAAACTTGAGACAGAAGTGAGCTCATCTTGGGGGCTAATAAAGTGGAATCAGTCACAATAGTCTAGTCATTCTAGCCAAAAAAGTAGATTCATAATGCAATCTTCTATAGAATTGATTTTGTTTTTGAAAAAGGTTCAAGAATGTGCCCTGAGTGTAAATTTAAGTTGGACCATCTTAGAAAACACGTTTTATCAAATATCTCGTGAACCGTGCATCGCACGACAAAAATAGTACAGACCTTTTTGTAGATTATGAAATTCTTTCCAACTTTTATTGAAAACTTTTTCCTGTGTAGTACATGGTTTTTTTTATTTAAAGCGTGGCAAACTTTATCAAACATTACCATTGTTACTGTTACATCAATCGTTAACATTTAGAAATAACGGTGCTTGGAAAAGTTTGCCACGCTATCAATAAAAAACCATGCTTTGTACAGGAAAAAATTTCAGATGACAGTTGTAGAAATTTCATTATCTACAAAAAAGGTTTCTACTATTTTTGTCGTACGTTGCACGGTTCACGAGATTTGTGATAAAACGTTTTTACCATGATGGCGGCTGAAGTTCGATCCCCCGCGTCCCACCAACTTGAATTTACAATCAAGAGACATCCCTGAACCTTTTCAAAAGCAAAATGAATGCTTTAGAAGATTGCAGAAAAAATGCCTAGAATTACTGGACTGCAAATGGAACTGGAATGAAGTCACTGATCCTGGATGGTTATAGTTACCGCGAGAGCAGCCTCAAAACATCGACTATATTATAACGAATTAAAATTCCATCCATTAAGAACTCTCAAATCACCGTGTTATGCATCATCGTTATCTAGCTAATACAGTTTGTCATTGTTTCTCCATAAAATCATGTTGTTTATTCATTCTGTTTGTGGCAAGCGAAATGAAGTTAATGACCACTCGATATTCCTAAAAAGCGCCGACTTCTTCCTCGAATTCAATTGATTGAATTTGGTTGAGAAACTTGTAGCGCAAAGTGCCACGAGAACCTGCGATTGTCACAATTTTCCGTTAAACTTCACGATTCTTTTCTTCTTATCAACAATGTTAGCCGTTATAATTTTCCCTGCGAGCTTCGCGAAACTCCACGATTCGATTCACATCAGCCGAGAGCCAATTACGCGAGCTTTGATCTTTTGAGCTCGCGAATCGAGACTCGCGGCAACTCTCATCCCTAACGAAAAGTCATCGGCGAATGCGATAGAAGGAACAACGAAAAAAATTCTCAATACCGTAAGATAAAATTGAAGTCACGATGCGAGAGCTCGAAGTTTCTCGAAATAAGATCAAAGTTTTTCCGAAACTTGGAAGATATTACGCGGGAAAACCACGAGATCGGATTTGGGATGAGAGCATATACAGAAAGTACAAGGAGAGAGCTATATAGTCACGTGAGTGGAGGTGAATGTGGCCTTAATAAGTTGAAGAAAAACAAATTTAATTTTTTAATCGAAAATTGCGGTTTTTTTTCCAACGACGAACGAAACTCAAAATTTGGCGACTGTACGAATTAGAAAGATTATGTGATGAATATTAAAAAATTTCATAATCGTCTTGTCGTATAGTATGCGTGTGTGTGACGGAGAATTAATTATCAGTGAGAACGAGGAAAACGTGTGGGATCTCGTGAATTATTCTCTTTCACGTTCGTTTCTCACTTATCGTTTTGGATTTTTTAGACCCAGTCGTACGCCTCCAAATCTCACTCCATTCCCCTTCTCACAATCACTCAAGTTTGTCCTCTCTTTATTCGCCTATCTCTCATTATCTCGGTCGTTCTCTCTCGTTTTCGACCACGGAACAAGGACACAGTTTGAATTAACATGAATTTTCTGGAGGATAAAAGCACCGAGGGACCGTGGCTATGAGACTCGCCCCCTTTCTTAATTCCGTCACCGAGATAATTGGTCGCTCTGCTCTAATGAAATTTCACCGTACTATGGATTAGTACAATTATCCCGAAGGCGGGGAGGGACATGCGGAATACGAGGGGGAAAAAGCTCTGAATGAACAACGAGAGAACACCATTTGTTCCATGAAGAATATTAATTTTCGCCAATCTTATGAAATTCAAAATTACTTTATACATGCAATTACACAATGGATTAGTTGGTTCTTGGATTACGTTTATTATGCAAGCCAGAAAAGCACAGACGTGCTATTATTTCGATATTATGTACATTTGCCTAGAATCAGGAGCGTTATTCTCTGGACTCGTTATTCTGGCATATTATTAACGTGCATATATAGATGCATCGAGCAGCATCGTGACCGATACGGATTCGAGCGATCAAGTACCATCAAGTACATCGAAAATCTCAATGCAACACGAATGCCCCTCTTGAATTCAATAAATCCATGTGATTTCATCGAACTCAATGTACCTATATATACATTTATGATGGTAAATCGCCTGAATGCTAATCGCTTGGTCGCTATATATATGTGATCCGTGGTGATCGTGCAGAAGCTTGCTCATAATCGACATTGCCCTGTGCGTGACGTCGAGAGTGCACTTGGCGAGTTCTCGTTTGCACAGGTCTCTCGCATACCGCACCATTCAATTTACAATTCATCAACGTTATAGCACATTATATGCATCAGTCGCCTAAAGATATGATGAACGCGATGATACCATTCGCATATGAATTTCAACTTGGCTGTCCTTCGATCGAACTTAATTAAAAATCGCTATGGAAAAAAAAAAAAAAATCGTACACAGAGAAAATTGAATTCAATGAGCCACGAATTGATGGAGATAATTTCGTGAGTATACGATTGAGCCGCGTTGGAAATTTCGTAAAATTAAGAGTCCTATGTGGATTTACATGCCTAAAATCGAATTTTATCCACGAAGCAAACTTGACTTTTCCTTTTATTTGATGACAACTTTTTTCGTCAAAGACAACGAGGACTACAAATTTTTCACACGAGTCACGATAACATAGCAAGAGAAAAATCAAGTTGCCAGTAAAATTCAAAGGGCGTTACTACACACACACACACACACACACACACACACACGCGCGCACGCACGCACGCACGCACGCACGCACGCGCGCGCGTACGCACACAAATACGCGCGTCACGATAAAATCACTTTAATTCAATGAAAAAGCTTCGCGTTATATTGTGCCGATATACGAGGAGTCCTGTACATGCGGTACGTTCGAGAGTAATAAATATCTCGGACGTGGAGGAAAACTCGAATGAGAAGCTCCAACTGCCATTATGGGCCTTTCCTATTCTCTACTCTCGGTATTTATATATATATATACACGTAAAAGCAGTGATATGTGTATGCACTGAAAAGTGTGCATTTGTGGATGAGCGCAACAGCAAACGCTATATAGTTGAAAAGTATATTCGCGAGTTCGTGCACAGACGAAGAGAGAGACTGTGCGGAAAGAATGAGACACGAGGCACGTGGGAAATTTCAATGCGATGTAAAACACGTACGGTCGTACCACTACCACCACAATGTCATTCACCAAAAAGGAATGAAGAGTCCGTGTATGAAGTCACAATGACAAACGTGTGCTTCTGCGCCGTGTACGTATCGTTATAACTTGTATACCCACACAGTCTCACGCACACACCCACACGTGTACAAAGAAAAATACATGCAACATTGCATCCATATATACATGATACCCCACCGTTATTGCGCTGCACTGAATTCTGGATGTAAGCTCATACACACTCGGGCAAACAACGTTCGTGTGAATGGCCCGAAATGAGAGTTCGCCCTGTAACACGCGTTTCGTAATGAAATTCACGAGGGATAAAATGATGGTGTTCTGAAAATATAGTCTGTATATATGTGCAATGCGAAAAAGCGCTCGCGCGATGTACCTGTCACGGGAGAGGCGAATTCGTTTTAGCTGGAGATTGAAAATTATTACGTAATTCTGTATGACTGGTGTTTCTATATACGAATTCTCGATGATCGTTTTGTTATTCAATATTTCCTTGATCCTCGTATCCTATCGCATAACGGGCAGTGACATAAATTGCGTATGCGAAAGCTTCACGAATGATCGCGTTTTTGGTGCAGCTCAAAGTTATTTATGCTTAAGTTATATTATATGTGTGTGATTCATATTATATTTGTTTTACATATCTACACTTTTAGTGGCGCAAAAACATGATCGTTCGTAAAGCTATCATATATATAATTTATTTTACGGGCTGGTATACGATAGAGTGTACGTATGTGTTTCTAAGTTATATATATATATTTAGTTATGTGTGTAAGGTTGTGGTTATGCAGGCCATGAGCAGATACTTCGACCGAACTCATCCGCATTACTGGCTGGTTTCCGCAAGCGCATTTCATTAAGCACATACCTTTGTATCAGCGCGATGAGCGTGTGTGCAACGGCGGGTACAGAGGTAAAATGGGATATATGTAGAGGAAGGGAAACGTAAACCCGAAACTAATATCCCCGGCTGCGCAAATATAGATCGCCCGATTCGTATAAACTATGCGGAAAGGGCACCGAAATCGCGTGGAAAGTTATATGTACCACTCCGGAGCAATGATTCAGTGTGTTAGCGGGCAAGCCACATTATACAAAGCAGAGTATGTTCGACGTAGATTCTCAACCAACAAGAGAGATGATATATATATATATCAGGGGTTCGTATGGCTCGAGCGCTATACGCGCCCTCGCTGGAATTGAGTTGTTTATATGTTTGGGTTGGGCTTGGGTTCGTCATCCTTTTCAAATTGGACACCCATTATGTAACAGCGGCGGTGGCAGCGGCGATATATTTTTATAATATAAAACTATATATTATATATATACACAAACGTGGCAGTGACGAGTTAACATCATTTACCTATTCAGACTAATGCTATTATTATTATTATTATTATTATTATTATTATTATTATTATTATTATTATTATTATAGTTTGGGTTGAAATTAATCTCGAATACTTGAACTGTATCCCGCAATATGTTAGTAGAATTCTCGTTATTTTAATTGCCACGTTGAAAGCCCACAGTACACTTTAATTCAATCCTGCGACACGTGTGCCAAGAGACTTGTCATGAAAGTGTGCAAATTAAAAACTTGCACATTGCCACCTCATTATTTTATCTAGTTCACTAAGCTACCTCTATTGTATAGGAGCAAGTGGGTTCATCGATTTTGGCTTCGGCATGAAAAATTTTTTCAACGTGATAAAATACTGAGGATGCAAAGATGTTTTATAATTTTCAAGATTTTTGCTAATGAATTCGATCCGCATGTAATGCCAAAAAATTGAGAATTCATTAAAGAATTTGAATCCTCTTATCGGTTTCCAAAAAAGTCGTCTGTTCATCGCATCCGTTTGAAAAATTCGAACACAATATGTTCTCTAAATTAGCGAAAGTTCGAGCAAAATCCAATATTTACCATCGTCTAATGATATTTCGCTTCTGTGAAAAAAATTTTCTCTGTAACATTTATTTAGCAATGAATCTCCGTGACGCTCTTTGTGATTTTACAGAGAAAAAAAATATTTACAAAAAAAGATTTTATACAACGACAATAAAAATGATATCCCGAAACAATTGGATAAGTTGAAGCATTACTTCTGTACACTGGGCTGGACGACGGCTAAAAACTTGACGAAAGTATGTCAAATGAGTCCAACGAGAATGTGTTATACACTTTTTTTTTTCATTGGTGAAGATATCACAAAAGTCTTCTCGCGGAAAGAAATATCGTACATCTCAGAACGACGCGAGAAATATACGAGAGTATACGCGCTGGCGAGAGCTGGTTGTTACGTTTCAATATCCAGTCTGCTGGCAAGAAGAAATGATAAAAAAAAAAAAACCAACCCGAAAGAGATATATACTTCCTTTAACAAGTTTCAAAGAAAACTTTGTCGAATGATGCGTAGCCTTTGCCAACGTTTGGATAAAAGCGAAGAACGAGGGATGATTCGTCTTTAGATGGCGATGAGACATGTACGGATATGTATATATATAAAGTGCCAGATGGCCTTCTGCCTTACGGCGTATATAAAGTATACTGTATATTGTTTTTTTTTTTTTTTTTTTTATGAAGACGTCAGCGAGACGGGAAAAATCGAGTCTCGTAGTATTTTCGCATTAAAGTTTCTCGGCTATAAAGTTATCGTTGATGAAAGTTGCCGGGAGCCTCTTTCGAGGATACACCCGCCCACATACGCTCAAGCTTAACGGAGTCCCCAATTGTGCCTGTGACAAAGTGACCAGTTGTTGAAGATGAAAAATATAAAAAAAAAAAAATAACGAATTTTAAGTAGCACCAGCAGTAGGGAGTGAAAGTCGTTGGCTGGTAATGATTCGATTTTACTTGGCTCGTTCCCGCAGGTGTTAAGGAGGTAATCTGATCTAGAAATTTTGGAAAGTTGATTTTTTTGCATGTTTTCTTAACATAGAAGTCGCGAGAATATTTGGGCAAAATCTCAACAATCCGAAATTTCAAAAATTGACGATGTTATTGGGAGTCTGATAGAAATGAAAGAATATAATATAGCGGTTAGGTATAAGTTTTCTCATAAAGGGTTGTTCTTACAGGGGTCCTAGTCTTCTATAAAACAAGAAAAGAATCCTCTTTATGGCTCAGGAGCCACAAATCGACAGGATCTATGAAGATTCGATCGAGCTTCGACAAGATCATCGTCGAATCGATACGAAAAACTTAAAAAGCGTTTTTATTATTTTTTCATACGAACCATGATATCTCAAAAACTAATAGTCTAATAATAAATAATAATAAAAACTAATAGCTTGAAATTTGGTATGTACCTTCAGTAAGTGTGCCTTTACTCGACTCTGCAGCGATACCTACATAAAGTTTGTTTCAAAGTCCTTTCATGGCTGTGAAAAGACAAAAAATGCGTCTAAAATCGACATTTATCCTTCGATTCGCCATTTTGTGAATTTTAATTTCCCTCGGATTATCGAGGCTAAGTCTGATAGACAGACTCGTACTAATCGAGCATTTTCTCGATTTCCTACCGTCAGATAAACAGAATAGCAAGAATTCTCGAGTCGAAATTGCAAAAAAAAAAAAATTACATATATACACTCCATTCTATTTTTCACTACTCTAAAGCAAGACATATGAGACACCAAAGATATTTTTTTTTTCACGCAAAACTGCAGGAATAAAAAAACAAAAGCTCCATTATAGCTCCGGTACATGTTGGATAACTATAGCGGGATCGTCGTATCCTCGGGACATTTTCACCGGGTAATTTCCGGTAGGCAATAGAGCGCCACATTAATACGTCCCCGGTGCCCGGTCCAGTGGGGAAAAGTCGGATTTTTGTTTTTTTTCTCTCTAAAAGACTACTACAACAACACTACACAAGAACGAGAGGAGAGAGAGGGGGGGGGGGCAAAACCCCCGGTTAGTATGCTGGCACGCAAAACATCGTGAAAACCATGGGGATGCGGTTTTCCGTCGGTGCTATAGTACACGGTTCTCATGGCAGGTGCAATCGGTCGTTCTTCCGGTATATTATCCGTAACACACCCTCTGGTTTTAATGAGGCCATTCTCCCGTCCGGTATCACGTGTTCAAAAGCATCGATGAGCCCGGATTCTTTTTTTACGCCTTGACGCAAATTATATTTCGCACACGAGCAGCTCATTCGGTTCTCTATTATTCGTATACTTTTGTGAATATACCAGGCTTGAATTGTGAACACGCGGATTATATTCGCGAGTGTCAGCATGTGTCAACGAAATTTTTAATTTCATTTGAAATTTAGTACAAATCCAAGTTGTACCCTTAAGAAATTTGGGCACTAATAATAATAATAATAATAATAATAATAATAATAATTATTATTATTATTATTAATATTATTGGCTACTAAAATTGGCAAATGGAAAGTCATCGAAACATTATATCGAAACATTGTTTTTGATGCATGACAGAGATTGAACCGTATAGCCGCTTGCATGGCAACACGAGAAATGTCAATTGAGAGTAACTCGAACTGCGAGCTTATATTCGTCGTTCGTCAATTAGCTGGAATAAAAAAACAATATCTCGCTCAACCCCGCGCTTGGCAAACCTATGGAAGGCCTCATATATATATATGCATGCAGGCATTGCGTTCCCTCATCGCTCGTTTCTCGAAGCTTTGATATGAAAATGTATTCCCTCATCGTGGAATATATGAGGAAGTTCGCTGAAAGTAATGGAAAGGTCCCCTGAATACTCCTCGGCATTACCTAAGGACTGACAAGTGCCTCGGCTCGTTAGGTTCACTTCGAACGAATGAACAAAGTGGAGCATCATTCGTTGCGCCTGTTTTAGTGTATATATGTACACACACATATATATATACATATATGTAAATATACATGTATATGTTGCGTTTCTACTCCAATTTCGCCTCTTTGCCGATGTTACGTGTATGCAAACACGTGGATAGGGATTCCTATACGTACGAGAACCTAGAGTGGTGCGATGATGCTGGGCTGAGGACGTGGTCGACGGTGTATCGTTCGTGCACTTGCATTCACGTAATTTTCAAGATGCGTCAAGCATGTAGCCATATGTTTACCGATCAATATTTCCTGAGATATTTAATGATTCTGAGAGCTGGGATAGCTCAATGCTCGATCAAAACGCCAATTACAAAATTCAAGATAGTCCTCGCGTGTCGCAGACTATAGTCATATGATCTACTATTTTTTTTTATCAATAAAATTGTCAGAAAAACGTATGAAATATAATGAGACGTTAAAGTATAGTTGTCGGAATTTATAATAACTGTGATGATAATGTAACGCTTCAATTAATTTTTTTCAAATTGATAATTGCGATTTTTCGTCATCTATTTGGCTGGTCCCTCTAAAGTCATTTCATCTCGGCTAATCACAAAACTGTTCGAAGTTTTGTGATAAATTTACTTAACGATGACATAACTCTTAAATAATTTTGATAACCAAGATAATTTCATCGCGCACGTTTATCATGATAGAAACGGACACATTTTGATACTGACAAATACTTGATAAATTCGCACGAATTGCTGCAACATTCGCAACAGCAGAGGGCTGTTAGCTGATCGGTTACATCGTCGACTGACTGAGTTGTGCTGATTATTATTCGAAATTACTTCAACAAACATCCCTCGACCCTACTTTTTTTTTATGCAATCTATCGAAAGCTCGGAATTTCGCGAACAAATTGATTACTAAACGAATCACTTCTCCAGTACGTATTTGAGTAAGCTCATTGTTCAATTGAACTAAAGGCTAAGCTAATTTTTTCACATATCATATGCTAAAGCGATGATTTTAAAATCGAAATTTCTTGCGGAAAACGTCGGCAACGTGTGATCTAAAATTTTGCAGTCTCGAATAGAAAGTATTGAAGGATTAAAATATTTCAGATTGGCAAAATTCACCGGTCGGTGTCAAAGCTGAAGGAACGATTTTTTTTTTAATGTTGTCGATCGAACTCGCCTTTAGGCACAGTCGAATGGAGTTCCGCGCTATCGTGCAATTTATCTGTAACATCTGTGCTGTTGACGTGAAAATATCTCTGATACAGCATGATTTTCTCGAGGCTATATGCATGCGATATAACATTGGTAGTCTCTCGTGAACGTATTCGCGTGATTTTCAAAGCTCTCGTGCATTTGAAACGCGACGAGTGTCCTCACTCGCACGAGGATAAGATCAAACTCTCCGAATGCTCGAGGAAAAATTTGGCCACGAAGTTTCTCGGTTCGTTTGTATCGATCTGAGGTTTTTTTTCGGAGATTTTTGCATTCAGCGTATTTCGCTTCAGCCACTTGTATATATATCTATGTATAATACATATAAAATATATAAATCCAGCTTATCGAAAAGAAAAAGCTTCGTAGTTGTACACGAGAACATGACTGGACAGAAGTGAGACGATTTTTTAATACATGTCTACATAGTTATCCCTCAATATTGTCCGACTTTGAGGCTGCTTAACGAGAATATTTTTTTTTGTTTCACTGTTGTTTGGCTAAAAAAGGGGTCATCATTGAAATAAAAAAAAAAAAATGGACTCTATGAACGAAACCGTGTGATTGTCAAAACCGTGGAAATTGCAAAATTTCCATCGTTTCAGTCCCAGCGGAGTCGTTCATGGCTTGCAAATATCGTAATACAATGAGATAAGATTCATTTTATACAATTCTGATGAAATTTTTATTTTCTTTTTCCTTTGTGTATGGACCTTGAGAAAAGTTAGTTTTGCACTGAATTCAAGTTGAATTTGCGCCACAGTCGTGGAAGACGTGCAATTTAGTTGGTCAGGGTGTCGTGCGGGCGTATAGACTGCCAGGAGGGATTGTTCACCGACTGCTAGACGTGACATATAATGCAGAGAGTTCTACACACAGAAGGTGTCGGCTTATTTGCTCTCTCTCTCTCTCTCTCTCTCTCTCTCGCTCTCTCTCTCTCTCTCTTTTCATCATTCAGTCGTTCTAGTTCGTGCTACGATCGATAACAAGCACACGTGACACATTTTTCGTAACACCCTCGCTAAACCTAAACCCCTCGAGCAATTATTGACACTCCAGTTCCCTCCTCGCTTATATACGTCATCAACGTGTCGCATAAACGCACATACACTCTGCGGTATTAAGAAATTAACTTTGCAACTTTTCTAACCACATTCGGATATCGTTTTATGACGCGACGTCCGTGTCTCACGGCATATTAAATCGTTGAGACTGTTCGGGGCCGGATGGCAAAGCTTCTGGCTCATCGCATCTCCGTACCTCAACCCTGACACTCTCGCTCCTGCTTCTCGTTTAAGCAGTATTGGGTGACACCCCCCCCCCCTCTCCACACCCCCGCCACCCCACGATCCCGAGCCACTCTTCTAAATTGGATTCGCATGGATTCAATTTTATTTTGCTGTACAAACATACATCTGGCGGGCTGGTTCATTTTTAAGTTTTTTTTTTTTTTAATTATATTTAACGGGACATGTATAATAATAATAGTGCGGCATAAAGGGGGAAAAAAATTCGAATGAAACGTCCCTAGGATTGATGTATATTTGGATCTCACTACCGGAGGAGATTATAATCGTTTTTGAGTGCAACATATGAATCAGTTATATCGAAAATCGATGCTATACCTTATTTTTAGAACGTTCAACCAACGCAATCGATATATTTTGATAAGGAATTTTGGAAATTTTTCGCGGAGTAGATTTTTTTTAATTCGTCTGCTATATTTTTTTATTTTGATCTTTTATGATAAGCGGTATTTTTCATACGAAGATTAATTGAATTTTACGCATGAAGGTGATTTATGACAATGTGATTTCGAATCAAAGCTTTTGGGAGAATCAAACAACCATAGCTCGTTAAATTTATAAAATTGATGAGTCAACGATTTTTCGGCGATATTTGAGACACAAGCACATTGAATTCCTAAAAATTTGACGCATTTGGTGGGAAAAAAGTTCTCGTAGCTTTTCCATGACCGGCACATTCAGAGATTCGAATTTTATAAATTTAGGAAATTAAGGATTTTTTTTTTATATCTCCAAAATTAGCGATCGTAGATGCCATTTTGCCACAGCGCTTTTTTCTTGTACAATCGAACAAGTTTTTAGAAGAAAAAAAACACTTGTTTTCAAAAATGCCCAAAAATGCAGCAATCGATAAAAAAAAATAAAGATTTTCAATATTTATAATAAAAATTCGGATTGCATATTGAACAAAATATTTCGAAACTAACTAGCCTCGTTTTTTCGTTATCATTAATTTTCACATGTAATATCACAAGAGCTTCTAAATTATTAGGTATTTCCTGATAGGTTCGTTGCAAACAAATGAAGGAGTCAAGTATTTTTCTGAAAATCTCGAGCGGTATTCGGAGGATTATTTCCTCCATTACGATCTTGGCCAATAAAAGTACAGTATTCTCGGTTACGTAGCTTGTTTCAATCTCATAAATGGCCACGGGGAATTTATCAGACCTATAATTTCCCTGTAGCCTGTGAATTTTTTTCCCCGAGTGTGACAAATTTCGTTGAAAAATCTGTCAAACCCGTGTCCCAGTTTGAATAAATTTCAAGACGCTAATCCAAAAATGAGTCGATTATTTGAACAGAGCTCATTAGCAGAAATCGATGCAAAAGGCCAAGATCGTCATCGAAGAAATAATCCTCCGAATACCCCTCGACCTTCAAAATTCATCGGACGTTTCTCTCAAGTTTTCCCGCTTATCAACGATCGGGATCAGTTTTTCAGTAAAATCCCTCGCGCTGCACGCTCGGGATTTTAATTTGCAAAACTGATCCCTCTCGTTGCTATGCAACAAAACATTCGTGAAAAATCCGATAATTTTTAAGGTCTTGGGGGTATCATAGCTGATTATTTTTCCATCAAAATTTTGGCCAATGGAATTGCACCGTGAGACAAAATCCTCAGTTAAAAATTCGAAAATTTTAAAATCACAGAATTCAATCTGTCAGATTCGATGGAGGGTTAACTGGATTGGAAAATCTTTTGTTTTTTTTAATATATTATAGGCAACATGAAAAATTACCAGTGAAATTAACAAAAATTATTTGTTAAATACCGCGTGGGCTGTACAAAATAACGTCGAATGGTGAAATTCTATTGGCTGAAATTTGGATGGAAAAAACAATCAACAAGATCTAATGCTTCAACGCGAAGTACTCGAAAATCTTACGATACTATCGACAGTAGGGAGAATTTGCGGAAAATTTCTATTTCACTGAATGATATAATAGAAGTTGAAATACGGAAATGATCGTACGAGAAATTTCAAGCTGACAAAGCCACTTCCATGTATGTCGATATACTTGCGAAAAGCCAGTACATCGGGTCGAGCCAAAACTTTTTGGACCGTTCCTTATCGTAGTGTGAGAGAACACCCTGGATAGGAAAGGATGGATATGCTCGCCCTCGAACATTACTTCCACCGATGTATATTATGGCGCAGACAGTTTATGAAAAAAGCGCGTGAGAGCTTTCACTTAATAATTCGTAAGACAGCTTATAACTTGGACAACGATGTCGGGAGATTTTCACAAATTTATCTTGGCCCGGATGCCTGTCGAATATCCTAGTTGCCGCATTAACTCTATTTTCGCGAAATTTTCACTAAACTCGTTTTTGCAAAAAAAAAAAATTGATTGTGTACCGATATGTATGTTTGTGCAAGCACGATGTACGTAACACTGATACGTTATAAAATCGATGCGCCAACTAAACTTATTCTTCGTAAACTTTTCTATCGAGGTCAAGCGACGATTTTTCAGTCTATAAGGAACTTTGAAGAGTCTTTTAACCATAATTTTCTTTTTCATACTCTCGTATACACAATTGGTCCCCCCCAGACTCGGCTTCTATTGATGCCAGAAACCATGGATAAGATTTACATTTTTTTGGCATAATTTTTATCGAGACATAGGAAAGAATGTCATGACTATGAAATGGCTAGTAAATTTGATGTGTAAAAAAAAATTCCATCAAGTGAAATTAATACTTTCTCCGTTCAACCAGCTGTCAATTAGCCAATTTTGCGAATTTTGAACCGATATTTTAACTATGTACTTTCGAGATGCTGTGTTTTAAGAATGTGCAATTTGAAAAAAATGATTTTTTTTTGTCCCAAAAAAGCGAAATTATCGTTTTCCTACAAAATAAAATTCTAGCATGACAGTGCATGCTGAGACATTATTCCTATTGAATTTCCGCCGTGAAACTGGCACATGGATAAATTATCCGTACGCCAGTTTTTATTATTATCATTTTTTTTTTTTCGAACCAGCTTTCTGAAATTGAATCAGTCCAAAAAATTTCATCAACGAAGAATGCGTCTGTGGTGTGATGAAAATTTCGTTAGTTTATTTTACGAGAAAATTTCTTCGGGGTTATCGTCTTCCATGTTTTTTGTTCGTCAGGTCGAGAGAAGGATAGAATTAGCTCTCGACGATACGATAATTTTTATTAACCAGGCTCGAACGCTTCCTGATAAATTTAATGAATCCTCCAACGAGCATGAACCATTTTTTCAGATTAAAAGAAAAACATTGAACCTCATGGAACCGCGAATTTTTTGGTTGCCATTATTTTCAGTGTTTCATGAAACTAAATATTTTCCATTGTATGAGAATCTCGAGGGATTTCGTGAAATCGGGAAAATCGATAGGCAGAGAAGCCAAGCTGATTCGGTTTTAACGACGAGGCGTACGAAGGTATGAGAGCCATGCAAAAAAAAAAGAAGCTGAAAAACGGATAATGAGAGACTAAATTTTACTGATGGGCAGGCCAAAAACCTTTATTTTATTAAAAAAAAAAAAAAAAACAGAAAGAGCATGATAAAAATGAGAGCAGACGTATTGTTATGGAGACTCACCCAGACTTTTGATCCGCAAAAAAAAATGAAAAAAAAAAAAAATAGAATAAAAGTCAAAAGCGCACTTTTCTTCTGTCTCGTATTCACTGGGGAATTTACTACGACGGATGATTGGCGAAAACGCCAGAAAGCCGAAAGGAGAAAAAAAAGAGTCCCGGCACAGACATAGTTTCCTTTGAAACTCTTTTATATTCTCTCATCTCGTTAACTATCGCATGATTGTCGTAAAGCGTTTCTCGTTCTTTGGTCATAAAAATTGACGGAAACGAGAAGAGGCGCACTTTTACGGGAAAATAAAGAAAAAAGAAAAATATTCTCGGAGAACCCTGTGCTTTGATGTTCGCAATAAAAGTGTTCTCCATGCTATTGCATCGCGCAGCTTCTGCATTTCTATCCGAGGGCTGGGAAATTCCCAGTGATATATTATTATTATTATTATTTATCCAGGGTAGAATATAGATAACAATTTAATAAACAAAAATCAATAATTTCAAAGAATTTGAATTTCGGCAAGTGACATTTGATGGGGAATTTTTTAAAAATTCTTCTGTCTGTCCGTTGATCCGAAAGAAAACTCGACACTTGGCTCGTATCAATCGGTATAAAATATAGAGATGATTGTCCTTCAATGAATTGAGGAATAAAATAAAAACGTCCCTCATTCGCAATGAATTGTTTGCTGATGGATTCACACGTAATTAAGTTTATAAGTTTCACGAGGGTGTCTCTGTGTCTTTTAGTCTCTGGTGTTAAGATCGATCGGCATGGCCAATGGGCTTTGAAAATCTCGACAGTTTGATCTCGTCATCTACTTGGGACAATAGGCCGTTCCAAGCTCATGAAATCAAGGGAGAAACACATTTTCTCATCCCCTACCTCACTCCCTATACTTTGTCCAAAATAGCTCTGTTGACTCGAACCTCCGATTCGATCGGTATTCATTTTCACCAGTTATTCAAACGATCAGAAGCAGAGAATGTCGTATTTATGAGACACGGTAATTGTTTTCATTATTATTATTATTTTTTTTTTCTTAGAAAAGACTAATTTCAAAACAAAAAATATTAATTTTCCCAAGGGATGGTTTTCACCGGTCCATTCCTCGAATTGAATTTGCGATTCCAAATTTTTCTCACGCAATACACGAGAATTATTTGTTCTCAAAAATTTGTTTTTCATTTTGGCTAGATCGTGAATATTATAAAGTAGGATGCCAGGGAGATGAGAATGAAATTAAAGATTGAGATTTTTTTTCAATTTAACGACGGAATCCTAGCAGAGTAAGCGTTTCGCGTCACGAAATACATAGAATATGACGGTATCCATCCACGAATGAACACGAATTAAATTTTTTTTTTTCATTACTAACAGAAACCCATTTCCACTCTCCGGAGTGGCAAACTCATCAGCAAGTAATATTTGTCCGGAGAAGTCAATATTAGGTATTAACTCCCTCGAATAACCATTGCACTGAGTTTTGTTAGACAAGCATTACGTATTTCGATTAAGTTTATAGAATCATTGAAATTTGTACGCTCAACCGAAATAAAATTCTGTCTCAGTTTCATGATCGCAAATTCATACACGATAATAATAATTTTTCAGGGATGACTGCGATGGCATTGAAAAGTATGAACAGAAAGGCCATTAATAACGGTTTCGTACAAGGGTCTCGCCACTGGTCGAGGAAAAGAAGAGGGAGGGGGGAGGAGGACCTTCATGGATTCGCCTCTCTGTATCTCGTCTTTTTCGTAATTTTCTTTTTTTTTTACTCCCCGTCGTTGGCACATTATTAATGGATACGCGGTTTACTGTTTCTCCAAGTTTTATTTTATACGCAGACGGGTGCTTGGAAAGAACAGAAAATATAATCCATAAAATGTTTTGACGATCAAGGAAAATTCATTGATCGTATAATCTCATTTGAAGTTGCCAAAACTTTCGCATTCTAATTATTAGTATTTTTTTTTTTTCACTACACGTTCGTCTCTGCGGATACCGTAATTAGATTCGAGAGAAAAATCTACGACTAGGATGAAAAGTACGTGGTGATATATATATACAGGGTGCCATCAATCTCGTTTTCACTTTATCTCTTCGGGATCGTTCGAGAGAGTGAAAACGACGGGGATAGTTGAGAAATGGGTGAAGAAAGCATTAGCCTCGAAAGAAACTTTCAATGTTGAAGGTGAATCTGAGGAAATGAAAGAACTAGAAATCAATAATATTGTTGTATATGTATACATTCCAATATAACGATTTATGATGCATTCGTGTAAATGAAAATTTGAAATGACTTTGAAAAAGTTGGTAAGTGGCCGAAAGTAACGTCATTTACTTTATCACGATCGCGATAAATAAATCGCCGAAAGTTCACTATATCGCTCAAGTTCAATTAAATATGTCTAGCAACAAAAGCTACTCTATATGACTACAAAAATTACCCTAAAAAGCTATTTAGGAATATCCCAAATAACTACACTAAAGTTAGTGTACTAATTACTAGGCTAACCAATCTAGGCTTCACTGTGCTAGGTTAACTTCATTAACTAGCTTAGTGCAGTGAAATACCATGAAAAAATGTAGCTATTTTATTTTATCAATTTATCGGGGAAGAATAAAGTACCTTAGAATTTATCGGAGAAAAGCGTGTGATCACTGTAACCCTTGTAAGTTTACAGCGATCGAGACAAAATTTTCCGCAAATTTTCATAGAGTCTGCAGGAGGATCAAACCTGTTATGAAATATTATTTTTTTTTTTCGACGAATTTTAATTTCCTAATTTATTCAAGTTAGTTGAAAAACCATTGTTAGACATCCGAGCTCGTGCCCATCAACGACATTAAGATTTTTGTTTCCAGGGCCCAATCGAGACTTGAACAGAGTGGGAGACGAAAAAATAAAAGCTAAAAATGAAAATAAAAGAAACCTTACACACAGTGGGCTTGTCTGGCCAGGCCTGTATTCTCACTTTGTACAATATTATATCCTTGTCGTTATCGATGCCTCTCATCCTGATAACGTAGGGTAAAAAAAACTTATGTGACATGAAAAGTCTGGGACAAAACTCGTGGCAGCGAGGACCGTACTTGGATTATTCTCTCGTTTGGTGCTTGCCTCACGATTTCCGCGAGTAGCAATCAACTTCCAATCGTTGCTGGTTGAGCAAGCCTAGAGAGGAATTACGGCAATTAACCACCCTTACGACACACGGACCCGTACGACCGAAGGGATTCGAGACCAAGCTAGGGAATCATTGCGAAGAGGAGTTACAATCGTGTGCTCGATTATGTATATATATATATGTACAGTACGTAGAACACCCGAGGCTAGCGTAGGGGAGGAATTGGAGATCCGTATGTCCGGCAACGGCAACTGGGAATTGCGGTTGACAATTGATTCTGTGAACTCTGGACACCCTTCTAATTTACTCTGGTGAATCCCTGAATAGGTCAACAGAACCTCTGTTCACTTTTGTTCTCTCTCTCTCTCTCTTCCTCTCTTTTTCACAATCTACAAATTACAAATGTCCTTCTTGTCTATCAGTATGCAGTTCATACTGTGCGATTTTTCTCTTTCGTGAGTGGATTAATTCTGTGATTTATATTGAAAATACGAGAGACGGAACAGAATGACAATTGTCAAAGTCTGCTGCTGACTGATGTAGTCGATCAAAGAAGAATCTTTGATCTGGCCCTTTGTTAAAAATAATCATCGCACAGAGAATAATTTACAACTCTACCAGATACTTCCCTTCCCAATAACATCTCTATAGAGCAACGAAGTCTTTATCGAACAACTCTACCAAATTGCAACTCTATCAGATAACAATTCTCCGGCGTGGCTGAAGTATACCCTTGGATATTAATGCAGTTCCATTGAAATACTCATCATCAGTCAAGCCAGAAACGTTTTTTTTTTGCGGTAGAGTCTCAATTGGGTAGAGATCTCGTAGAGTTCTTTTATGGTAGAGTTGTAATTTGGCAGTGTTGTTCCTAAAGCCTGAATTCCGGCAGAGTTGTCATTGGGTAGAAGAATTTTGGATGAAGTGACAAATATGTGTTCGTAATCCACTTATGATCGAGCGACAGCTCGTCAGTAATTATGAAAAAATTTTCGCTATAAACGTTACATGATGCAACATATCTCCATTGTCCGATGACATGGCAATGGAGATATTGGACTGGCACTTCTACAATCTATCGTGTATTTAGACGCAACAGGGTCCACTGAAACGTTGACGATCTATACCTGAAAGTTGATCATTCTCCCTCTCTCTTTCTCTCTGTCTCTGTCTTTTTTCCCTACTCTTCAAGTGCTTGGAGAAGCGACCCGGACCCAGGAGAGATTATCTGTGGAAAATGGGGGGATATAATGAGAAATGGGCCATAACGAGGGACCATAATTTTCTCAAGCTAGTCCGGATCTTGCGAATCCCTCGAGTATCGATCTTGATATCCAGACGAGAGCCTCATTCATACGAGCCAGGAGGTTGTAGGTTGGACAATGGATAGGAAGGAACAATGCGTCAGTCCGTTAGAGTTCTTGGAATCTCGGGAATACGAGCGTATCGTGTTCTCATCCAAAGCTTCGTTTCATTTTCTCTCTCTCCCTCTCTATCTCTCTTTCTCTTTGCTCTTCTCTCCCCAGAGGGTTGCTCGAGCTCTTTTACTCGATCTAACCTTCTCTCGCGGTCTCCACCGACTTATTTATTTGTTTTGCGAACAATGCTTGTTCGCTGGTTCAGTAATTTATCGAATCAGACTTGAACAAAGCTTTAAACTCTGCAAGCCTATACGAGCCAAGCGTTTCGAGGCTCCACGGACCTTCTGTGAACGGCGAATGAAACAAAATTGATTTACAGCTGGGGTATACGTTGACTTTTCACATTGAAAGATTGTGGCAATCCGCAATTGTCCTTGTTGGACACAGCGTGAAAGGGTGATTGGTTTTTCGATAACAGTCCAATCATTCTAGTCATTTTTCTGCAATCTTCTACAGAATTGATTTTGCTTTTGGAAAAGGTTCAGGGGTATTCTTTTAGTGTAAATTTCAGTTGGTGGGACGCGGGTGGGTGTCGATCTTCAGCTGACATCTTGGAAAACACGCTTTGTCCAATAACTCATGAACCGTGCATCGTACGACAAAAATAGTGGAGACCATTTTTGTAGATAATTAAATTTTGTACAACCTTTATTGTAAGCTGTTTTCTGTATAGAGCATGGTCTTTGATTTATTGCGTGGTAAACTTTTCCAAACATAATTATTTCTAAATATATAGTTAACGGTTGATGTAAACAGTAAAAATGATGATGTGTAGTAAAGTTTACCACGCTGTAAATAAAAAACCATGCACTATACAGGAAAAAGTTTCCAATAAAAGTTGTAGAGAATTTCATTGTCTACAAAAAAAGGTCTGTACTATTTTTGTCGTGCGATGCACGGTTTACGAGATATTCAATAAAACGTGTTTTCCAAGATGGCAGCTGAAGCTCGACCCTCTGCGTCCCGCCAACTTGAATTTACACTCAGGAAACACCCCTCGACCTTTTCCAAAAGCAAAATTAATTCTGTTGATGATTGCATTATGAACCTACTTTTACGGCTAGAATGACTGTGGATTATAACTCGTGAATTATTTAATCACTCAGTATCGCGTAATTACCGTAGTCTCTCGGCGGTATGGGGCATTGAGAGGAAAATCGGAATTTTAAAGCGAATTTGAATGATTTTTTGGGGCAAAATTAAAAAAAAAATAAAAAAATGCATTTAAAAGAGCATTTTTGAAAGCTTTTACTTCATCATTCGATTTCGACAAATTGCTACTCGGTGAGATTTAATGTTTCGATTTAAAATGCTCCAGAGCGAATTTAATGAGGATCTTGTATAGGCGGGATGAGAGAGGAGAAAAAAATCGTTTAGAGAGAGGAGAGAAAAAAAAACGAAGCTGATGCATGGAGCAAGCTGAATGTTCTTTTCAATGGACACTCTGTGTAGGAAGTAACGTTGGATGAAGACGTGAAAGTCGAGGCACGTTATTAAAAATCCAGGGAGTTTTAAAAGCTCGTCTTTTCATTGTAATATAGAGGCACACGGTATACAGTATGTGAAGAAGACAAGTTCATTCTTCCTAAAGTATTTACGAGCGAACCTCGACGTGCATATGAGATTATTAAAAAGCTACGGTATAACACCGAAGAGCCTCCGACGTTCAGAGACATTCATTTTTTTTTTCTGCACTGCGAAATGCGTATCGCGAACGTTTATGATGCTTCAACGGGTCGGATAACCCATTAGCATCAGGCGTTTCTTATGTTCCCTTTTTTTTTTAACTCAGAAATCAACGATTTACTGGCCCCAAAGGAAAATTCTGAAATTTCTAGAAAATTTCTGTTGTTACAGGCTTCATTCGCACAAAAAAAAATCTATTTTGATGTCCGATTATGGAAATAATTAATACCCAGAGTGTATGAACAAACATCGCTTGAGCGACCTCTTAGAATTGAGCTACAGAGCTCTCATCCCTGCGCAGAAATGTATTCAAGCCTAAGAATCAATATTTTCTCCGATGGGAGAATGGGATTTATTATACGGATGGACGATGGGAAAATAGCGAGTCAATTGATTTTTTTTTCTCATAATCATTTTACGACATACGCAGCGACAAAAAGAGAGAGAAAAGAGAGAGAGAGAAAGTCTCACACGTGACGCTTTTCTATATTTTTATATCACGATCCTAAACGCGATAGCATGAGAGGAGCGAAAAAATTATGAGTGAATTGAGAGAGACGAGATGAATAGAGAGGCATAACGCGCAATGATTAAATTGAACTTACTCGACGATTCTCCAGAGCATATCGTCAACGAGTACGTGTTGATGGTAAGTTTTCTTCGATAAAAAAAAGCGGGGGAAATTTCGAAATAGATCTCGATATCGAGAAACGAATTTAGTCAAACTTATTGACTGGTTAAATCGAATCATCCGACAGTCCGAGCCCCATATACCATCTGTCTGCCGGCTAACTCACGGCTGAATTGACGCACTTTGCGTATACCTGATGTCGAGAACGAAAAAAAAAGGAGAGAAAAAAAAAGAAAATGAAAGCCGTGGAGTACATGAAGCGAGAGCGAAAGCGCTAAACGTCATCCATTAGCGCTAATAGCTTCGTCATCGATATCACCGCTCAACATCCCCATTTGCAAACCGGGCTAGCGCGCATCCGACCAGCATAAGCCGACGATTTGCCCGCCGAATACGACCCTAGGTCGAGCTCACCTCCCCCCCCCCCCCCCCCCAAACCATTCTTTTTTTTTTCAAGGATAAATAAAATTTTTGCAATTTCAACGACGAAATGAAATACGTCGAATTTATATACGAGATAGACGTCATCTGGTTGCGATTGGTTTGCCGTTTTATCCCTTCACTACCCTTCAATCCCATGATCGATAAATTCATCGATCATTGCCCTCCCCCCAGTTTCGAGAGGGAATATCGTGGATGAGGATTCGTTATCGGGATGTGAAAAAAAAAAATCCGATCCCTCGATATTACGAGTTACGTCCTTTTTGACGAGTCGGATAAAACTGAAGCAAAACCTTTTCCGAAACTGTATGGTAATGACAGAGCCCAATAAGCTTTAGAGAGTCCGACTGCTCATTGACCATCGCTACTTGACGAGTCAGAAACATTGGGACTATATGGCTGTAGTACTGAAAGCACGAGAGTTCATTGCTTCGTTCGATCCTCGTTCACAGAATGATTCATCGGGGGCTTTCATGATAAAAATTTGAATCAAAGCTTCACGATATACGAGCTGCTCTATGTACGAGACGCTCCACGTCGAGTGTGCCACCCCATGGGTTTTTTAATTTAAAAATTTGTTTTCGTCGCTGTAAATTACTCGTTAATTTTCGCGTAATTATAAAACAAAATGGGCAAATTATCTTAGAATATTTTGTTCCTTTGCTTGAAAATTATTTGTGGTACGAAAAAAAAAATCGCTTCAAATTGATGTCTGTGGAAATCAGAGAGTGCGAGAAAAATGAATCTGTGATGATAAACATCAAAGTGCCGAGGATAATGGCGAAATAAGGTTGAAGATAAAAAAAAAAGGTTTTCTGTTACCCTCAGACACAGTTTCGACGGGAAAGAAATAAAGAGGGAACATAACGGAGAACTCATCGGTACACAATGTCGCATTTCCGATACGGATATGGCCAATCAGACAGACGCAATTCTCGTAAAATCGAAGAGGTGCTATCGCATCGCTCGCTGACAATGGTACACCAGACAGAAAAAGAGAGAGAGAGAGAGAGAGTGCGAGATAAAATGGGATGCTTTTTTTTATATAATCATTTATGATGCAAGGATAAATATACCAATGGAAAAAAATTCAGTTTTCGACTTTCTGTTTTTATTACGTTACAACATAAAAAAAATTATACGAAAAGTTCTATTTTACAATTAAAAGTTTACAAAAAATGCCATATATGCTTTCAAATTTTACTTCGTCGTAGAAAAATCATTACGAGCAAGATGAAATTATCAGGAAGAAATATACGCGAGTTTCGAATTTCAAAGATTGTTGTTGTTGTTGTTTTTTTTCTTCAAATTTTCAAAAAAATTCGAAACTTTATGAAATCTGAAACCCTTTACCGATTTTTAAAAATATTGAACATGGTCGTTCGGTGCAGAATTTTCATTGAAAAATCTTGATACTTAATCACGTCATCTTTCGCCGGATATTCAATAATAATTAAAAAAAAAAAAAGCAAAAATATAAACTAAAGAAATATCATGACTTTATTCGGAAAATCGTTGATTGGATGATGGATGCAGTATATACGAAAGAGTGCGCGTAGATGAGTGCATTTCTCTCTTGCGATTCTAGTTGATTGTGCAAATCAAATTCCTCTCCGACACCCTCTCTCCGGCAACCCCCATTCAAAATATCCTCGGAGAATGAACGAGCCGACGTGGAACGGGAATACTCGAGAGAGGGTATGAGAGAAACAGCGGGATCGAAACGCGCATACGTGACAATAACGTTCGACAATGGCGTCGCCGAGGTTTTCCGGCTCTCCGCGATAGTTCTATGTATTGGTTCGCGAAACCTTTTATCTCTGCTGGTACTACCACTCTATGCTGATGTTCCGCTACTGCATGGGTACAGCTCTGCGACCTGATTCTGCCGATAATCGAATCACCCCCCCATCGCATACCCAGATACCGATCTCATGGCAATGGTTGAAATTTTTCACATGCGCATATATATTTCCATATGCGTCCTATATATTTCATCTCTCGATAAATTTTCCATGTTACAAGTATATGCTGCTATGTAAATAATATAAGCGAAAGTATCGCTCACTCAATTTTTCCTCTCGCAACGGAGATCTGACCGAGATAAGAAAATATCTGGAGCCACACATTTTTTTCCACATCATTATTTGAAATCTACCTCCCCGCAGCATGAAAATTTTTTTCCCCTTTTTCGTGAATCCGAAATCATATCATGGATAATGCAAAGTTTTCCGAATGCTGGTACATACGTAGATGTATATAAATTTAAAACGAATAAAAAATAAAGCGTCAAGCTGCTCTGCTTCCTCGTGGGAGAAAGCTCGGTTTTCGTGAAAATAAAATAAAGAAATTCGTCCTTGGTCCCAAAGATAATTCAAAAATAATATTTAGAGGTAGTTTTGATCATTGCGTCTGTGTAAGAGACTCCAGTTTGTACTGTTTAATTGGAGAAAATTTATTTCTTTTCATATTTTAAAACAAAGCCGTCGTGTTCTATTCTTCCGATTCTATTTTATGTACATAATAAATGGAAAACGACCGAGAATCAGATAAATAATAAGGGAGCGTTACGTTTTTCAAGATATTTATATAGATATATCCACACGTTTCGAGTTTCAGTATCAACCGAGTTTTTTGCATGAAAAATATCAAAGGCAATGTGAGACTTATAGGTATCAATTGCATGCGTATGAAAACGTTTGTTTTTCATACTGAAAAAACTTAAATTATAAAGCGGTTCGGTGGTATTCATCGTGCACTGAATTTTCACAAGTCATCTCATTGTATTTCTGCAGAGATTTTTCGCTTTACGTATATGTCAAACGTTTCAAGATTCTCGATTCAGCGAGTCAGGGATAACGCCTTTGTTTTTATTGGCAAAGGGTCGATGCTTGGACACTCGCCAAATTAAATCACACTCATATTCCTTCTCGAAAACTCCATTAGTTCGTTTTCTTCGATGATTACTCAGTCCCGCAAAAAAGAGGGAAAAAAGAAAACCGCATCAGACTGTATTAGTAGCAATACCAATGTAGAGGATTACGTATATATATATAAATCCTTAAATATTGGGGGTGTCACCGACATTCAGGAAATTCTACTGCAGCTTCGTCTGTTTCGCGAATACAATCGATAACCCCTCCGGGAAATTCTGCAGCTGCTCGTCCACCCGCCCTCTGATCCTATTTCAGAAAGCGCGGCGGTAAAGGAAGAACGAGTTTCGCACTTTTATCGAGACGAAAATACATTGTAAGGTCGTTCGAGTTAACTCGTTCACCGGAGATGGGAAACTAACGAACAAGCTCAAGGAATTGAGAGAGATAAAACGATGGATATCTTGTAGGCAAAGGATATCTCAGTTTAAAGGATCCTCAAGACGCGGTGTGTCTCGCCTATACAAAGTTTTTACATGACGCGTCAAATATCGAAGCTAGTCGTGTATACAAAGAGCATATATATGGTGCTTCTTTGCGTATAACGGAAAAAGTAAATTTTCTCCTTTCTGAGATTTTGTTAGCTTTGCGGGAAAAACAAAACACCGACAAATTTTTCATTTTATGCTACTATCAGCCGGCAAGAGCAGGGCATATAATCAATCATGTTGAAAGTGACACATTTGACCATATAATCTCCGGATCTCCGCTGAATCCAATTAATGCTCGTCATGACTAATCACACCCGGATGAGGACCTGCACGTCAGCCGAACCACGTCAGGCGTGCTCGCGGTCTTCACCTAATAATGAAGCCCGTAAATAACAGCAACGGTCGACAACGACATCGAGATTGAAAAAAAAGCGTGATTGGAAAGATAAAAAAAAAAAAAGAGGAGGTCTAATCATCAGGCTCGACAGTCGCTTTTTCTTGGAGTTTTTTCAATCAAGAGAAAACAATGAGGAAGCAAATATTAACGTTTCAACGTGAAACTCATTATTTATTGTCTATTGTTATTATCAATTTTTCCAACCATACGGTTGTATTCGCCCTTTTCATATCCCACCTCCTCGCTACTCAAAATTTCTATACTCCATTTCAATCTTTGAGACCTCCCCCCAGAGATGTTGTACGTAGCCCCTCTTTTCTATAGCGCACTCTGCTGTATCGCATTTTCACGAGAGAACAGGGAAAGTGCAGAAAACCCGAACTATCAGTTTTGTACAACCACGAGAAACTCTAAAGAAATGTGCCCCTAGCTCCGCAGTGGCAGTGAAGCCAGTCACGACTAAGACGGCAGTGAAGACAGTTACGACTAAGCGGTCACCCATCCCGGTATTATGAACCCGCATTATCTGCTGACGCTTTATCGTTATCTTCAGTGTATTATTTCTCATTTCCCCGACTTTCCGTTTCTTTTCCCGTTAGAAAAGCAACAATAATGTCTGCCGGGGTGACGCAGGACCGAGATGATGGATCGAAATTCAGTTCAGGCCGGGAACTTCAAGCTTTCACTTTATTACTTTTTATCTACCGCAGAGTATCCTCTCAATGTTGTACGGGGGAAAAAAAGGAATTAAGGAGAAACGGGGATGAGAAATCTTATTGCAATATCCGCAGTTAATGAAGAAAAGCAAAGCCGGGCATCTCGAATCGTTCGCGTAAAAGCATCGAACGGTATCAGTAGAGATAATCAAGAACGGTCATAGGCGACCGGTCTGTCACCCGGGGAAAATTTCATGTCACGTAAAAAATTGTTTTCAACCTTTCGTATATGCGCGCCAGCGGCAATACAGAGAGTCAATGAAATATTCAGAGCAACTTTGTGGGAGGGATGCGATGGTTCGGGTTGAACAGCTCTGGCGGAGACACGAGCGATAAAAGGGGACCACTATCGCCCCTTCAAATCAACTACTCGTATAGTAGCCGGGTTTCAGGCGGTCCACACAGAGTCCGCATCGACGATAGCGCGAGGCAGCACAGCCGTTCCCGAATTTCCAAGGGATTGAAGAGCCCCCCCCCCCCCCCCCACCCGCAGTTCTCGAAACGACTCGGCCTTCGAGTAGGGCGTCCCCAAGCAAGCACAGTCGCACGACGAAAACCCAAGGAGATAAAGCGAAGAAGAGATATAACGAGATGAACGAGAAAATCACCCCTTAGGATGGAGGGGGGGGGGGGGGGAATTATATTCTCGAATTTTCGTTGTTGCGTAGAACAGACCGGTATATTATCATTCGTTGTATCAAAGTTTTGGGAAGATCGACATGCATTACCTTGAGTGTCGGTCACGTCTTTAAACGAGAATTCAAACTGCCCTATGAGAAAAGTCAAGAGATACGGTAATAAAACCGTTCTATGATTCCCTATATACATTTATATGATTTCTTGAGCTGCTCTTGCAAGGAAAACATGCTATATATAGTGAATTGTAACTTTTCTTACCGAGAATGCTTTAAGAAACACGAGACACTGTATGATTCCCTCCATCGTATCGCCAGTTAAACAGAAAGTTCCAGTCAAATGACGACCCTTCCGTCCGATAACCGAGCACAAGCTTGCCTGTACGCAGGCGTTTTGCGTGCGTGATGCAGCAGTGAGCGCCGGATGATGAGGAGCAGCGCTCATTAAACGCTCCAGCGAGTCCATCCCTTTGAGTTCGTTGTTTACTTTCACCGCATGAGTGTTCTGTTGCGTTTATGAAAAAGCAGATCACGAAAGAACGGGAACATTCGCGCGACCAACTGTCTCGTTTATCGTGACTCGCTACAAACGCATTCTCCTCTTCGTCCTAGATTCACGCTTTTGTTTTACTTCTCAGAGTATAGAATTTTAAGCCAACCGCCTACTTTTTGGTTATTCCTGCTCTCTCCCTCTCTCTCTCTCTCTCTCTCTCTCTCTATCTATCTCTCTCTCACTTTCTGATTCTCCTTGGCTATAACACGACGGTCTGGCTCTGATACGTGGACGTCGAGTCCAATACGGATGGAGAATGGACTCCTTTGTCCTTGTGTCAACTATGTGTGACCCCGATCTATCGAATGCCGAGCAAACCGATCAACTCAGGGGTATACCGGGTCAGCTACGACTCATCACAGACCACCTGATTTGTGTACATCAACACACATTCTCCTTCTCCGCACAGAATGTACATTTGTCCCTGCTGTATGCATATGTGTATGTAGATAGATAGATATATACATGTATCAGTGAGTAGGAGGCTATCTCGAGACTTTGGACAACTCTGTTAACTCTGTATCTCGGCCTACATCACACCCTCACCGAAAGAGGAGCAAGCGTTGATTGGCGGAGTAGTCACTCGATGGATAGTCTTGTCTCGTTGATTCAATGTATCTCTGGTGCTAATCAGCAAATGCGAAGCTTCAACCGCTCGATCAGCGCCGACTATTTCGAGACGATAGTCGTTGCTCGAAGTTGTTGATTGTACAGAGATTAACTTTCAAACAATTTGACATTTCGACCGATCAATCGATTTTGTCAGTGATTAATCGCAAATACAATGAAATTCATGCCATTCGTTCCCCACTTTTCCTTGTAGAGCACGATACATTTGTTTTCTCAATACAGCATTTATTTCACAGCACAGGAAACTTTCGGTAGAAGGTTTGATCGGAGCATCGAGAAAATCATGAATAAATCATGAATAATTAGTTAATTCCGGAATACTTCTATCACCGTTACATTTCAAATGCGCAGGGAAAGCACGTTTTGCCTTTGAATCTCACGCACTTCCATGAACACCAAAGCAAGCGGGAAATGGATGGCGCTGCAAGAGGTCTTTAAGCACGAATGTCAAGGTGCATGTACTCCGCGGGTTACTCACTTACGAGTTATTCCACTCGAGTCGCAGACCTCATAAAATAACACTGACAAGGGCTCACTGAAGGTCCTTCTTTTTCCCTACCACCAGAGTGATTTTTCCAACACTAATGCCATACTAACGATTTTCAAGGTTTTTCCCAGCAGTGATGTTTTGGCTTTGATTCAGATAAGCCCCTCCACCGCCCCCGACGACTTCTCGCACGATGGAAGATTATACGATTCTGTCAGCGGTCCGTATTGACGAGACCGCCATTTGGTCTGAGTAAGAGCTCGAATAATCAAGCGAGGATTCAGAGCACAGCGATGAATTCGATGCGGCTACGCGGATAGCTACATCGGCACTTCCGCAAACATCTCGAACTGCATGCAGAGACGGAGACCTCGGTTGCTGACACGCTAACTCCGCAATTACTCAGACATCACTGACGCGACTGTCGAGAAATCAGCCTGGTGTCATATTGACAATGAGAACTAAAAGTTAGCAGGCGTTATACGGATGATCGGATTGGCTATGACATTCAGAGACTATATTATCTCTGCAGTCAGTGATCAATGATGCATAGCACGATCAGTCTTTCCTATTCATTATACCCGTGTCACAACTCAAATTTTCTTCCCTCGTCAATTTCCGTCAGGCACCGATTCGTTCGTTTGAACGATCAACCGTGAGGATCAGCCGATTGATCTACTGGGAGCAGCAGGCCGGTGGATTCTGAATTTTTTGCGATATTGAGAATATTTTTGGCGAAGGTGGCTCTGAATTGACCACGTCTTGGCTTATCTCATTCGTCGTGATCGGTGTTGCGTAACGTCTTATCAAGTCGCACACCTCGTAGCAGAGGAAACATATTCCTATTATTAAGAAGGTATCCATGTCTGAGTGCGCACGTTAAGCGGTGTACGAAATCCGACCACTTTCGTATCAGTTGATCGACGATAAAATTGTATTTATTTGTATCATGTCAACGCGCAATGATTTTCCTCAAAAGTCAGGACTGGCACTCGTTGATTAATGAATTCCAATCCCCCTAACCGGCACTTGCATCGATCGTCGTGCTGCCACGTTACACAATGTGCTTGTAGCGTTTATTGCACGAGTTAAACGAAGAACACACTTCACCGAAGGTAATACGAAATCGATCTTTGTCCTGTGCCAATCGTATGATGAGGGCGTTCAACGGGGTGCTTGGGGGAAAAAAGTGATCAGAGATGATTATCCCGTTTAGCTTGGGTATATATCTTGACAAACCTCACTGGTATTCCATCATGTCGAATCGTTGCTAGGTCCGAGGGCACACTTGCAGCTAACGATACTAACTTTGCTGCCAATGCTTCAAGTTTCGCGTTAACTATTGACTGAGATCATCTCATTGGGAGCAACAGCCGGGGGTCAGAGCACAAGGCTATTGGTGAATGAACCAATGATATATCCACCGTAATATGGCCTTCACAACGGGGAATAAAGTGTTCCCAATGACTACACAACGGATAAACAGTCAAATATGCGCGACAAGAGCCACGAAAGAGCATCAAAACAAAGGTGTTTTGCCACCGCATGTGAGTCACTCAATCTGAGAGATCGCGAGAAACGTCGTTACGTCGGTGTGTTTGTCCCCCGTTTTCGTATATTTCATCCGAGAATAATACGTTCACGGTATTCCAGGAATAAAAAAAAGCCTCAAAGTTACGCAATAGCGACAAACCCTACGATGATGTAATTCACTCGCTGTACATTCAATTAAACGTTAAGTGGGATGAAAAAAAAAAACGAAAAAGATAACAGAAACTTGGTGAAATATCGCGGAAAACAAAAAAAAAAAAACAAAACAGATATAACAGAGATCTAGAGATCCAGAGAGATTGTACAAGAATTACGGATAACGATGATCAAAGCAGGGTCACTGGGTCTCCCCTTGCCCCTCGGATAGCACACGCGAATCGCATGTCCGCGTCTGTGTATGCTATATCTGGGTCAGGAAGCGTAGAAACGCAAACTTTACGCAGGAATTATAAAAACGCGTGGGTGCGATGAGAACGAGTGGTGCGCGCGGTTGTAATCAGAGGTGATCGCAACGGGGCCAACGGTATGACTACGCGAATGCGAAGGATAGTATCTCTCGCTCGGTGTGCCGAAGGGTGCGCCTTTACGGCGGCGGTCCTAGAGGCAGCGGGGGAAACAGAGAAGAAGCACGGGATGCTGGGCGACGGCGCGGCCTGCGGCGCCACCCGCACCACTCCTGGCCGCCCGTTGAACAAAACCACCCACATAATTCCCGCTTGCTCACGACGCGAGCAACTATATATACCCTGGCGCTCTCGTTCACCAAAACCCGATCACTTATTTAGCCACGCTGATAGGCATTCGTATTTTTCGTAATCTTTTATCGTTGGCATATACGAAAGGCAATGGGACAAATTTCGTCAAGTCCGGGGCAGCAGCAGCAGCCCCCATCTTACCTTGCACTATAATGGCACCTGACAAATAATTATGCGAATCGGAAATAATTTAATCGGATTTAATTTAATTTCTGATAACGTTGCCGACTTTTTTCACGTGAAATTTTGATTTCAACTCTTTCAAGGGGCGCAATTAAACTGGAAATTTTATCAAACTGTTCTTATCATATTCTTATGGTTTTGGGGTCACTGATTACAAATCTGAAGTCAAAATTGAAAAATTCAAGATGGCGGCGGCAATATGGCGGACCTCAAGCAAAATAATTGTAAATTTCTAAACAAAAATTTTCTTCTATTGTACTGTGCATGAAATTTTGAACAAAAAAGCTCTCTTGTCATGTTTTTCAAAAATGCATACTTTTTGAGAAAAAAAATATTGAAATATTGAATTTAATCGAAAAGCACAGGAAAACCGGTGGCACTCTACGAAAAAAAAAGCTTCCCGCAAGTTCAATTGACAAATAAATCTACTACTTAAATGCTTAAGAAGTGATTTATTTAATAATTAATTGTTCGCGAAATTCTGAGCTTCCGATAGATTAAAGGAAAAAAGTAGGGTGACGGGATGTTGTGCAAAGAAATATTGAATTAATTATCACGGTTAATTAAGTAAGAGTTATGTAATCATATGATATATTTATTAAAAAACTTGCAACAGTTTTGAGGTGAATTTATTCAACAGATTAGTCAAATAGACAATGAAAAATCAAAATTACTCGAAAAAAAAAAATCAATTTAAAAGTGCTGAAAGACATTTATTATAACACAGTTATTATAAATTCTGATAATTACTTTGACATGTTATAAAATTTTATAGCTTTCTCCATAAATTTGGTTGCTAAAATAGTCGATCACATGACTGTTAGTCAGCCACAAGGACTACCTTAAACCTTGATCGCCACAGCAGCAACTTGCACTCCAATCGTATTTCGGTTGCTTCAGTGTATTGGACCTTTAATTCGGTTCCTTTTATCGGCTTTAACGATACTTGCGCATCACATATGTCACTCGTAATCCGAAAGCAGTGAAAAATAACAAAACTTAATTCACCCGTGGTGATGATTGTTTGTTCTCATTTCCACCGAAATTGATAGAGTTCGAAAGCTTGAGGCTGTATTTCAAGATGAAGGATGTTTGAGTACGTGTGCGAAAAACGGTTATCGTGAGCGCAAAAATAGACGGGGAGAGGTTGCGCGACGGGGTACGGATCAGTCGTGCAGGGAGCGATGCTCTAACCTCTGTTGGAAATTCGACTATCACTCAATTGTTCACAGTTTAGTGCTTGATCTACGTGACATTCTAACCCGTAGCAATTTCATGCAGCACCGTTAACTATAGAATAATTTCCATCTCATCTCTAAATGCATGAGTTTGCTGCAAGGTAATTAAATTTATGCAATCGAGCGAGTTCTAACCGATCCCCAAAGGCTGTGATTGAATGTGAAACAAATATCACGGATGTAACTGCGCCGCAGTGACGATTTTGTATGAGTTGACGTTGAGATGCAGATGCGATTCAACTTCTTTTTCCTTCGCTTATAACAGCTTGAATTCATACCAAAACTTTTTTCCGCCTTGAATATGAAATCGCTTACCGAGGCTCGAATTGAGGACAGTCTCTTCGTTTCCAGAGAACGTTCCAGCCAATTGAATTACTTACAATCTAACGAACTCGTTTGCGTCAAGCTCGCGAGAAATTTTCATACGTTTTTCTTTTTTCTTTTTTTTTCTTCGAATTCTGTAGTCCTTTCGTTGAACGAAGTAGGACATCAGCTTATGTATTTTCTACACTTCATATATTGGTGAAACCTGAGCCAACAGGCTTTGTAAAAATATCCCGGAAATTAATCCGGAGCTTTCTAGGGACTGTGGCATACCCAGAAGAAAAAGGCTATACTATAATTAATTCTCTACCGTACCCAGCAAGCACTTGATTCGAATCTTCCGGAAGCTAATTTTACTATATTCGCGTTTATGAAAGTGTATCAAGACTCCTCGAGAGGTCGTTAATTATACATCAGACTCAATCATGTTGAATCTCCTCTAATCAAAAAAATCGTAAATGATCCTTCTTATATCGTGAATTTCAAGAAACAATATCGTGATGGTGTGATTGCTTAATGGAAATGTGGAAAAGCTCGCAGCAAAGAAACGAAAAATTTCGAAGAAACAAGAGCAGGAGAATGGACAAAGTCCTGTATCCTAGAGCAGTGCAAGCGTCCACGACTCCCCCGAGGAGGACTCCATCGTTCCGCAACGATACGCGCTTCTGGCATTCGTATATATGTCCTATCTTTCCGCGCCATATACCCTATACACCCACACAAATCCACGAGGACCGATACATCGGTGAGACAAGCACCGAAAGGTCATTAATTCCCGACTGCTGTTCTGTTAATCGCAGCGTTACGAATTTATCCGACGTCGAGCTGGAAATGAGTCGTTGGGACAAAAAATTGGAAGAATCAGCGTCTCATTAGCTCCGTAAAGTCTAATTTGAGATCATGACTTGTCAAATGAAATCCGACGCATGACATTTTTATTATCACTCATCATCTCTGAATTTTTTTCGTCCCATCGAGGTGTTCAATCTTTCGTTGTAATGTCGAGCATCGCCGTGCGATTGGGACATTTAACTTTGGACGTTGCTGAGCCGGGTTTGCTTCGATTGGTAGCCCACTACGAAGGTTAGTAGAGGGTGAAAGACGAACGGGTAACAGGATGAAGCAGTGGTAAGAGAACGGAGGGGCAAACCGCCCCCCTCATCTCTCTCACTCCGCTGGATTCTGTCGAAGGATTGCGGCCGCTCGATATTTAGCGCTCGCTCAACTATTGATATATTTCGACGTTTACGACCACCAATAAGTTTACCTGATGCATTGCTCGACTTGGACGGTAAATTTCTCTCCGCTACCGCGGATATGAACAAGTCCAGCGCAGTCGATGTTTTCAGGGATTGGAGGAGGCTTAATATTCCGTACGATTGATTCTACGAGATTGATCATTGTAATTTGAACGAAAAAAATTGTGGGGGGAGTCCCGTGTACTGGGCCGAAGAACCGCTCATGACGCTATCCAAAAAATGTGCCAAAATATATGGAACCGCCTTTATTGTTAATACGCAAGCTTCGGATAAGGGATCCCCTGTGACAAAAATTTTTACCTTTTCGAATTCATCAGAATTCCCGTCACAGCGTTTGTTGAGAGAAACCTAAATATGTAGAGCTGTCGTTCAAACGTAAATTTTCAAAGCGTTCGAGAAGCCGTGGTAGATCCGAAACGGCAGTCTGACGTTGCCATAACCGCAATTACACGAAACCCTAACGGAATGGTCAGTGGTTATATCTGGTGTCCGCATATATAGATATATCAAAGATGCACGAGGTTTGACACGAATGCCTAATAGCCGTTTTGGATCAGACCTTTCGTTCGTCCCTGTACTCTTCATATATTCCCCTAATCGCTATTAGTCTTTGCCGGATATAGAAGAGAGAAATGGTAATTCGCGTGACGTGTAATATTATGGCCATTCGCAGTGACAGATCTGCTCGGTTCGATCTATCTGAATGAATAAACTATTATAATTGTAATCCTCGATGTCCAAGCACGAACAGCTATAATCACATGTTCGAGTTACGCGAAACGCCCGTGTCGTCGATAGTTTGCACTGCGGTCGCAACATTTGTCACGAATTCTCGTGAAGTTCTTTTTTTTTTAACTACTCGGGGATCGATGCTTCATTTTTTTTTGGACGTGATACTTATTATATCGCGTATAAGCAGCCGAACATTTTGTGGCCATACGCGAACAAGCAAGGTGTGGCTCGTTGAGAGACCCGAGAGAGATTGTCTCTATCGTGTCTTTCGTTTTCTAGACTTTCTGGTTGCATTACCGAAAGTTGGGCAACGAATAATTACGAGCGTCTGCAAGAAATAACAAGAGTATTGAAAAAAAAAAATTTCTGAAAAATTTGATTTCGTATAGGGCGGATGCACCAGTGAATGACCGATTAAGGAAATTTTGACATCCGAATGGCTGTTCAGTTGAAATAATGAAGTAGACGCTAGGGAAACGATTTAAAAGGAAATGCTGAGGCATGTCGAAATCCCCAGTGAATGACCGGGTATCCCAGTGAATGACCTACTCAACACCAGTGAATGACCGCGCGTTCAATCTAATAACGTTTCAAAAGAATTATACCTACCTAGGACCCACCGATTTTATATAACTACCTAAATGTGATGTTTCATAATGGGAAAAAAGGAAATGTTCATACTAATATGAACTCCCAGGGAAATAACTTGTGTAAACACGAACGTAAAAATTGAGGAAGAATTTCCGCTTATATAATAACGTCTATGAAATGTATTTGTACGTTTATACATGTAATGAACGTTATTTTGGGCGGACATTCTTCTCGAATTTATACGTTATAGTTTATTGGGAAGCAACCGAAGTTGCGGCTATAGAAATTGTTATGATTAATAATCGGGTAAGAATAGTTGAGTAAACCGCATTATTATTAATATTATTCTGACATAGGAAACATGATTTATCGACGTCATGGTGGAATTGATTGCAACGACTTTCTACGAATTCTTAGAGAAATTGTAAAATTGCAATTTTTCGTACAAAATTACAAACGTGAATACCCCACCTACTTTCTCCTAAGAAATTGTAGATTGTCATAAGAATTTGTGTTTTTTCAGCAAAAAAAATCCACAATACACTACACCACTTTTTCGGTAAAATTTATAATTCTCTATGAAAAACTATGCATATTTACAATTTTTTACGAAAAAATACGACTAGGAGTTTTCACCGGGAAGTTCACGCAGTAACGAAGTTAAGTGGTCATTCACTGGAGTTTTACGTTAAAAGTCGTGCTCTAGTAAATGACCGATACGAATGGCACGGAAGTTGCATAAATTTGAGATTATAAAAAGTTTTTGGACTCATCAAGCTTTATGAATCTACTGGAGGATAATCCTGTCTGGCTCATACTGCATAAAAACTTAAATAATGAAGTTAAAGTAGTCGTTCGCCATGACCTTATCTAATAAGCCTGACAGCCAGAACCATTAGATGCGACCCGCTGCCTCTTTATTCAATTTTTTTCTCCCTAACAATATCCGCGCTATCACAAATTACGGTGCTTATCTATCGCTAAAAACTAATATGAGATCGCAGGATAACAGTTTGTAACAAATACCTAATGCTTTGTAAGAATTCTTAATATTTTTTTCGTGAAGGCGGTCATTCACTGGTGCATCTACCCTAGATCTATCAGAAACATTATTGTAACTGGAATCCGCCTATTACGAGCCAAAATAATGGCAAGAAAAAATGTCTTTTGAACAAAGAGGCCCTAGCCAGAGATTGAAAACTGTTTTCTTTTTCTTTTCCCTGGTTTATAATTAGCATAAAACTATATGCTATTTCACAGTACACAGAATCCGCGTATTACCAGCCCGTAATAATAGAAAGAAAAAAGGTCGAGAAATTTTGGGCCGAAGAGTAGAGGGAGTCAGGCTTCCCTTGACTTTTGGTCCGGAAATTTAGGATATATTATGTCGTGCAATTTTTTCTTCTTTTGGCTGTAAATAGGTGGAGCTCAAAGGTGATCGAGTATAGTGGAAATCTATATGGAACCAAGGCCCAGGAAAAAGATATCCGAAAAAATATTTATTTTTTTCGATCCCCGACCATGGGCCAATCACATCAGGCTCACCCTAGTCAGAGATAAAAAAAAAAAAATTCTCCTAAAACTCTTTCCCCTGGCTTCTAATTATATAGTATAGGAATGTATGCTGTCCCACAGGGAACAAAATCTACGTACTACCAGCCCGAAACATTGATAAGAAAAAAAACCAAAAATTTTCGGATCGAAGAGTAAAATTTAAAAATCCAAAATTTGTTTTCCCAGGCCTTTTTTCGTATAGATATACTTTAACAATTACCAGTCCAAAATAATGAATACAAAGAATAAAAGAAAAGTCACGAGATAGGACAAAACAGGAGGACGCATTTCTCGCAACAGAGAGCACACCAAAGTTCGAGTAGCACTGAACCGTGAGGATAAATGTGTCTAATGGAAATGGAAGAATGATTCGATGTTCGTTTAGAGTGGATAGAAGCGATATCAAAGTTTTCAAGAACGTTTCAGTGAGTTTTATCGCAACAGCATCTCTCTATCATGATTGTGAGATAACACAGACACTGGACCCCACACCAAGAGAGTGTACATTTGTCAGTATTATATAGCTTCGTAGCACCGGTAACTTCTGGGTTATCTTCGATGCTGCTGGTTCTTAGCTCTCATAAAGCGGGGACTCCTTGTCATACTATTAATTATTAGCTTCCCGGGAGGCTCATAAAATCCGGTCTTTGTTATTTTTAAAACGGATTCTCAACAACGAAGAAATTTCTTCTTGGTATCCGAAGCTATGGAATCATGCAAAACAAATTCTATCTCAGATCGTGCGCACCAAAGTTTCTTAGACCTTTTGGTAGCCTATAATACACGTCACACACTTTGACAATGAAACCGAACTCACACGCACGACAAAACGAGTTTTCTCATATTTTGGTGACATCGATCATAACGCGGATCAGTCATGCCGAATTTCCGGAAGATCTATAGGGTCGACTATACCACCAACGACGATAATTAACAGTTGGCAAACTATTACGCAAAAGCGAACGTGTCTCAACGGTGACTGTTGCCCGCCCTTCTCGCCCCGCGAAGTTTGAGACACCGCGGTGTGGGAACCAAGTTTTAATGAACTGCTCGGTCGAGCATTAACTTTGACAGAACCCTGCGGGAATTCGTCGGCATCATCCTGGCTTTATAACACCGACGACATTCATGGGGAAACACAGCGTATTTTCGATAATAACAACAAATGACGAAGCACAAATTTATCCCCGTGACATATACAACGTATTATGATTGACAGGCTCATTGATAATTTTCAGTATCCCTTATATATACCAGCTGCCTTAATGTGAATAAACGAATCAGCAGAAAGACGGAAAAAAAACAAAACAAAAAAACAAAAAATTGCCGATCCGTTACAGACGCGAATCCGCATTACGCAACGCGAAAAGAGCACTCGGACGAGCAACGACGATGCGAAGTAAAATCGGTGGTAAAATCTCACTCTACTATGTTTCACAGATTCGCGGTTTGTGAAACGCGTACCGAACGCCTTGCGGGGTGGGGGGGGGGGGGGGGGGGAAGCTCAACGACGTGCATCGTTTATCGTCGTTGCCTCTGGCGAGCATGGAATCAAAAAAAAAAATAAAAATAAAAAAAAGGGAACATTTCGCTCTCGTGGCTTCCGTCGCGAAGCTTTCGAGCACTCGAGTGATATAATGGCTCGAGCTAGTGCCCGTAGGCGGAGCCGAAACTCCCTTGGCTTGCATGTCGTGAAATTCAGCTCACGCTCGTGTACCGTTTTACACGAGAATTGCAAGTGTCGTCTAGGATTTGCAGTTTCACAAAAAAAAAAAAAAAAGAAAAATGAAATAAAAAAAAAAAACGAAACACCGAAGAAGGGGGCGGGATGTTAGAATTTTATCGGAAGCATTGTACGAGAGTGTAAAAAACCGCTGCGGTACTCGCGTTCGTTTGTTATTATGTTTGTCACTGTCTTTTTTTTAATTTTTTTTTTTTTTTATTGGCGTCGAGACACGAGTGTTGAACAAAAATGGCAATAAAAAAAAAAAACAGGAAAACACACAACAGATTTGTCAGTGTGAGCTTTTCCCTGTGGAGTTCCCGGGAACGCGCAGGAACCGAGTTTTATTATTTTTATTCTTGCCGCATATGTGCCGCGTTGGGGAAGGGCGGGGCACAAAAAGAAGCAGATGAAGATGTGCAAAGCAAAAAAAAAACATGAAAAAACGTATTGCACAACGGAACATGTTCGGTAACGAGAGCATAAATAAAAGGATCAGTATCATTGAGGAAAAGATATATATTAACCGTTGATTGAGAGATCGGACTTACTACTTGTGATACTTTTTCGTCGTCATATATTGTCGTTCAATCAGACGCTCATTACTCACCTGAAACAAAGAAGAAAGAAAAACATGAATAAGCCTTGCGCAGAATACACAGAAAAAGAGAAAGAGAGAGAGAGGGAGAGAGAGAGAGAGAGAGTCAGCCCATTCATAAACTTTCATGTTCCATGTTGCCTGAAAGAGTACAATGTGCCCTTAGGTCGAAACGAGTGGTGGTTTTACTACTGGGGGGAGGGGGGGAGAGGGAGAGAGGAAATGAGGCTCCCGCGAGCAGTAAAAGACCGAACTATCGGAGCATAGCAATAATATGAAAGGGATGAAAGTAGCTCCGCGAAGAAGAAAATACAAACTGATTGTTCGTTACGAAACACAAAGCCTCAAAAAATGCCTGAGAAGCATTATCTCAAGATTATGGGAAAAGATGCTATCGCGCAAGGCTGTTGAATGACGAAGACGGAGGAACTTTTTTTTGGCTTAAGCAAAAAACCTCAAGGCTTTTGGACGACATGAATGAATTAATTCATTAATCTATCGATAATAAATTGAGGGCTTGCTTTATCGATACCACTGGTTCTCTAAGTCTTCTCTCATTATTTCACTGCAATTATCTGCAATTGCTACAGACATTAAAAAAAAAAGGGAACAAGGTCCTGCAAGCAGAGTTATGCATACGCAAATGCCGAAAAATGTTGGACTACATTGCATGCAGGCAAGTTCAGAGCTCGTGACTGCTCTTTCTATGCAGCTTGCCCGCGTGTGCTTAACGGGCTCCCATAATGCGCGCGGTATACACAGGTGATGAAGGTATATAAATTGCCCAGCTCGCACGTCTGGCTTGCATGTGTTCAGGTCCGAGCATCGATGCTTGCCTTTGTTATCTGTGCTTCGCAAATTACCTTCAGACATCGGGGAAGGGAGGCAGCGTCAGCAAGTTTTATAGCTCCCATGTCATCGACCGCTAAACGCTCTTTCATATAACGCTTATATATACATAATGCGCCCTAAGTCATTAATAGTCACGCATTGTAGAAATTATTTACTCCCGTATAACGACTCCCACGCATGAGACTCGCCATTGAGCTCGGGCATCGAGTGAAAAAAGACACTCGACGATCGCTACTCATCGGCATCAAGAACGCAAGTAGTCACGGTCAATATTGGTCGGACAGAGTCAACGGCTCTTACTATATATATTCATCAACGGTAGACATTTGGCATCGTGTATTGCGGCTGTTGTATAATACAGACGAATGTCGATAAACGATAAATATTTTATACGAGCACTATTTCGATCATTTTTCAATCATTTCGAATACAGGGCACATATTGAGAAAGTTGGCTATCTTGACGAACGATAAAAATAGGTCATATCTTTGGGAATTTATTGGACAAAAACTATACGGAGATTTGTTTTTTTATTTAGTCTTTTTTTATAATTATCTAACTTTCTTCCTACTGCATATGTGAATTTTTAGCAGATAATATTGAAAATTCTGGAAATTAGAGAGAAAGCTGACGTCGAGTGTTTGAGATAAAAAGATTCTCGTTGACGTCGGTTGTAGCTTCTTGCTGAATGCTCTGATTAATTAAAAGTTCAGCACTTCAGGAAGACGAAAAAAATGTGAAGAGAAAGATAAATAAAGAAAGGAGGAGATGATGAAAAATATAATTTGTCTAAAAGTATCACGAGTGATTTAATACCGGGCCGTCCAAGTATTTGCACTCACGATGAGCGTTACCGAGTCTGCTGTGAGTATATAAATAGGTGACTGAAGAGAGAGGGAGAGAGAAAGAAAGAGAGAGGGAGAGAGAGAGTGAGAGAGAAAGAGAGAGAGAGAGAGAGAGAGAGAAAGTTCTGTAGAAACTAAGAACTTTGCTCCATGCTTCAGTACTTAATAGTTCACTTTGAAACTGTGGGAGTTCGCCAATTCGTTTTACGTAAGGCCTCTCTACTTCTCTCTTGTTTTCTTGCTCTCTCCTCAAATGGCAATCTCTGTAGCAAGTGCAGACGACCCTGTTCGCTTGATTCAACGGGTCGATCCAATTTGCTTTGCACATGGCATGTATACTTTCCCTCCCGTTCTCTGTTGCGTTTTCAGTTTTTTTTTTTAATTTTTTATTTATTTCAGAAAATCAAAATAAGAAAAATTAATTAAAAAAAGAGAAGAAAAAAAACGTTCGTTAATCCATTACCTAGGGCAAAAAGCATGAGGGTACATGTGAATTCGCCATAACGCTCGAAGAAATTTCAGAATAATAAATTCAGGAAAAATAAGAAACAAATATAGAACAGCAGGAGAGAGGGTGAAGAAAAGATCGATGTGAATTTAAAAGCGGTAAAAATGATAACCTCGTTCTTATCGATGACGTTTATCACGTACGGGAGGGGGGGGGGGGAGGGGGCAAATCCAACCCGGTTACAACCCTATTCAAAATATTAAAAAAAAAAAACTTTAATTTTATTCATATCATTGTTCCTAATTATTTCGTCAATCTCACTCGAATCAATTGTCGAATTCCCAAATTTTCTTCTTAAAATACTTTAGGAAATATAATTTTTCATCGTTGAGTTTAAACTGAGTTTGCGAAAACGAGAAGACACGTGATAATCAATGATTCATGAGGTCAAGTGGATTACGCTCAAAGTAAAATTTGCTACGCACAAAAATTATGCGCTGTATATAACTTTGTCAAGGAAATTCATAATGACCGCGCGGATGCAATTGGGAAAACCGTCAAATTGAATTACCGTCGTTGGTGAGGCGTTAATTAAAAATAAAATCTCCTGTCACGTCTCGTGACAGGTTTAATCATTTTCTCATTATAAACTTGTGATAAAATCGGATGTCGAATTTTCCCATGGGGAATTAAAAAACAAGTTGATCGTTAAAATACATTTTTTTTTTCGAACCTGCTGAGGTGTGGCACACGTATTTAGTACCATAAAAATATCGAGATCATGATAAATATTATTTAGACACAAAACCTTCGATGTCTGGATTTATCCATCTCTGTACACCGTCCCAATACTCTCCCACCAACATTACTGTCTTTCGAACCCCTCGAAACACAGCTGAGTTTTTATCTTATCGACTCCTCGAGGAAACTTCACCGTCTCCTCGAGGAAAAAAAAATCATACTATCGTGAAAAAGATCTTTCACCGAGTAACGAGCAGGGACGCAAAAGGACGAGAAAGCTCCGAAGGGGAATCGACGACGACGAAAGACCGATGTAATCGAAGACGATATGATTTTGTTCCAGAGTTACCGATGAAAATTGTGAATCTCGTTAAGGGCGAGAAAACAGTTGTGATCTCGCTTGAAAAATGCAAATTAACGAGGGACCATTATCGATACCAGCCTCAACCCCGGTTTACTTCTTGAGCTTTTCAATATTGTCAGTCGAGCTCTCGTTCTACAGTCAGCGTTGTCGATTTTTTTTCGCTTGAGAAACATTGATCGATTCGAATGAAAAAAATTTGCATTCACAAAATGTTTATTCAACGTAAAATTGTATTTTTAATAACGTTTAAAAAAATGTATCTTCGTTTTTACTCTCATTTGCGTTGTTTCGCTAGTCCAGCAGCGTAGCAAAGAGGAAAGCTTTTTTTTTTTTAAAGAGAATTTCAATGGCCTTTCACTCTGCCAAACGAGCCGGGCTACATACACGCCCGATGGATTACAATATATAATAAAATGTGGGCGCCAATGGAATCCCATTGAAGTAAAAAAAAAAAAATTCAGTCATACTGGCCAGTCTCACGTGCTCTTGGCAAAGCATTTTTTTTTTCATAGCTTCGACCGAGCCACTCGCTGCAACGTCCATTAATTCTAAAGCCATTTTCGAGCGAGGCTCGAGGGTTCGAAAACTCTCTATGAGCCGCTCAACCGATCGCTCTTCGACACAAGAACTAAGTCAACATTTTACACAGGCATATGTGTGTATCATGAGAAAGGTTTAAGCGCGTTATCGAGACCTTTGAAGGTAAATTAAGGCAGTATGAACGTTTCACGCGAAAAGTCCTCCCACGCCCTCAAAGCCCTTCGAGACCAACGATTTTTCATTTTTACCTCGCTATAAGTTTTTTCCATAGCTCTTCTCTTTGGTTGATAAATCTAAGGGATCATTATATGATACCGAGTCCTTTGAATTTTTAAAAAAATTTCAATCGGAAGTCTCAAAAGAGTGCAGTATTTTGACGCTGGGCACAGAACTCCATTTTTCATCCATCCGTTGCAAATTTATTTTGACAAAAGCGACATTTATGAGAGAAGAAAATATATGGTGAAGAAAAAAGCACATAGTGGACTCGCAAAAATGCAACCGTCCCTTTTTTTCGCTATTCGAATTTTTGTGTTTTTTTTCACATGCGTACTTTCGCCCAGCAGGCCAAAATGTACCGAAAAACATTGATTGGAGCTTAATGCGTTATTCGACGTAAAAAAAAAAACTCAAACGAGAGTGCTGGTTGCACGTGAATCAAAAACAATTTCTCCAGCGTTTTGTTATTTCGTTTTGTCCATTCGAGCGTATAAATATCGTTATACCAATCATAGTTTTTTTCCCCTCCCTTCATATTTTTCCTCGTTTCATATAAATGGTAAATATACCGAGCTGTTCGAGAGGAACAGACGTCACCGATGTATACGCCATTAAATGCATGACTGGACGGTAATCGATTTGGCACACTGGTATGTACTGCGTCTGGCCTCGAACTGATTAAAACAAAATGGAAATACGAGGTTGGATTTGTTTCGTAGGTATACGGGGGGGGGGGGGGGGGGGGGGGTAGGAAAAAAAAGTGTTGTGCAAGAGCGAGGGAAAATCGAGTCCAACGGGGAATGTACTATTCCGTATTAATTAGTTTTTGCAGCTCGAATTTTACGATCAATTTGTATAATACCACTCGCGGTACCTTTCATGAGGAATATATATATATATATACTCGATGCACTAATAGACCAATCGATTTTGAATCGATTTTGAACTAGGCGAGGTATTGTTAAAAGGATCGTTCATGTTTTCGTTGTTGCACAACAGCAGGATTGTATCGACTGGAACTTGGTTGATTCTATATCGGGCAAAGTAATAATAACTCTTTCGTGACGGAAAGTCGAATCGGTGACTGACAACTTTGAGACAATAGGAATTTCGTTATGGGTGTCAACCAGTCCAAACGACGAATTGAAAATTATTTTTTGGGCAAATAAAGTGTCATCATTAATTGATAAAATTGACCAAATTAATTAGCAGTATTAATGATATTAGATTCTCGTTTGGCGAATCAATGACTTGTCTGCGATAATTGAAACGTCCACTAAATTCATGATGGCACTAATTTTTTCAATGTAGTGCAAAAAAATTATGGTTTTTCCTAAAACTCGTCGTCTGTACACGCAATCTTATAGTATATAGGATTCTCGAGTGCTCAACTTGAAAGTTATGGCGTTTTTTTCTGCATAAATTTATTTTGCTCTCACACCTTGTTTTTTGCCCTCCTCTATATTTTCGTTTCCTCTCCCTGGTGGACGATACTCCCGGGATGAACTTCCGTAAGTGAATAAGCTCCGTAAGAACAGCAGGATTTACGGCGCCTGAGATAAAAACGTTATATCCAGTGGTTGTTGATGAAAAAAAAAAAAAAAATTTTATGGTCTCGAATCCGCTTTGATTCAATTGAATATTTGCTGCTTTTTTCGGATTTTTTTTCTTCACATTTTACGAGACGCAACTATCTTGAAAAGAACTGACGGGGAAAAAGAAGCTCACACAGCGGGACAAAAACTCTACCAGAAAACATAGAAAACTCTCCCAGAGAACAGCTGTACAAAAAAAAAAAAACAATTCTACGAGAAAGCATAGAAACTTTCCCATAGAAAAATATAAAACTCTCCTATAGAAAAACTCTCCCAGAGAACAACTGTACCGGAAAAGAATTCTATCAGAAAACAGATCTACCAGATAACAACATTATCGGAAAACCACTCTGCAAAAAACAACTCTGCCAAAAAACAACTCCGTCAGAAAACAACTCGACCTGAAATCAACTCAACAAGAAAACGACTTTACTAGCAAACAACTCTACAACAAAACATGTTCTCAACAACAATGTTCTCCGGTAAACTTATCGTTTCGAAGAGTTTTCTTTCCAAAGTCATATTTCCCCGGAATTATTACTCTCGGTATAGTTACAATCTATTAGAATCCTTCTGAGAAACCATTTTTGTTGCACAGTTCTACTTTGGAAGTCATTAACAGATAGCCGTTTTCGGGTAGAGTTGTCTTTCGGAGAGTTGCATCCGGGAGAGTTGTAAACATTCTGACCCACTATACTACAATTGCGTATATACAAATGCGTAGAGTTGTTAATATGTAAGAGTTATTATACGTAAAGTACTTAATGCGTAGAGTTGTTTTAGTGTAGAGTCGTGAATGTGCAGAGTTGTTAATGTGTCTAGCTCAGGCGTAATGGAGCTTCGCCGTGGACGCAGTTGCGATGATGCGTAGAGTTACATAATATATATAGAGTTTGGTCTGTGTATAGTATGAATCTTTGAAAAACGGCTTTGGGACCCCCACGATATCTGCACTCCTGGCAAAGCTGGCCACAAAATTTTCACCAAAACGTGGAACATTTCACTCAGACATTATCTTCTGTATCCATCGCGTTTGTACTTCTCTTCCATACAATTTTTTTTTTTCCAACGACAAATCTATCGAGACACACAAGAAAAAAAAGAGGGGGGGGGGGGAGGTGAGAGAGTACGAGAAAGGGAGATGAACAGAGGGGATCAAAATGACGTGGCTAGCGAGAGCAGCGAAGAGTAAGGCGAGCTCGAGAGCACGCGGTAGCTCTTTCCAGCCGCAGGTGGTCAGATCAAAGAACCTACTTCTTCCCTTTTACGCCCTCATTCGCTCGACGTGTAATACGGGCAACTGTGACGACCCCGTCGTGTTCACTGACAAATCCCTCGAAACTTTCCGTCAAGCTCCAGCGCGAGTCACCCTTTCACACTTTATTCGACACCTAAAGATATTCTATCAGTACGAGCCCCTGGAGAGGCACTGAGGAGCGTCTTGTGGCTTTGGCCCCGGCGCAACAATCCAATCTCCGTGGAAATCTGCCGCTATTCCACACGGTAGCATATTATATGACGAGGTCTGCGCGCACACACACACACATATACACGAACACAAAATATTGCAGGGTAAAACAAGATGGAAAATTTCAAGACAGATTTTTCAGCATAAAAACAAAAGAAATGTGCCTTGCAAAAAAGAAGAAGAAGAAGAATGCAGTAATTTTCATAAAGAATGAAGAGCTCACGATATCAATATTTATGAATGTTAAATTATGAATCTCAAACTTGAAAACAAATTATATTATCCCTAACAAAGTTTCGTTGCATTATTTTTTGAGTCTCGTATTTCCAAGAAAATACGAAAATGTGGGTCAACTCTGTGAATGTTACATCACGCGGAACGGGGTGGGGTTCTCGTATGCAGAAAAAATATTTCCGTCATAAGAGAAAAATGCATCGCTGAATTTTTCACAGATCATTCCGACTTTACGGAGATCCAAATGTGCTTCCTCCGCTCACCTATGGTCCACACAGAGCAGCATCAAAGTCAGCGTGGAAGAGATGCATGACGTAGCACACATAACTCTCGCAATAAATTTTATATATATCCAATATGCTTTTCATCCTCGCGATAACTCGTCGACTGCTTTTGGCCCATATAGGAACACGCGCATACGCAATATAATATTGTCGGCAATGTGCTTTGGCGCCCCGAGAGATGGGCTAAAACGGACCATGCGATCCCTCTTTTGTTTCGTACGAGACGAGGTCCATTCTCGAGGGAGAATATGGCCGAGGAATGCGGAGTAACATTCGACTCTTTGTGAAAAATAACGTATTCATCGTGGAAATTGGGGGATGCGCTTGCAAGCTCCCCGAGCCCTCTTGGGAGACTAACGTATGACGCAGAGGCCGTATACACTGAGAGCGATTGTAGAGCTTGTACGTGACACGCCTTGTCTCCTCACTATAGCCGAGAATAATATATACCTCGGATATGATATTATCTCATGATACACCGGGCCGAGTTCTCGTTGATAATGTAAAAAAAAAAGTGAAGAAAAAAATTGTTGATTTTCCCAGGCTACAAAGGTATATATTATTTTATTTTTACGTAATTTTATGGCAAACGCGAATACGATGATTTGATGAATGACTAATTTTTCAAATAGCCTGCAGACAAGTATGGCATAAAGGACGATAATATCAGTGCACTAACCAAGAAAAGAGCACGGTTGAAAAAGTGAAGAAAATTAATTTATGACTGCCACCGATAATTAATTATAAATCAATTTAAACATAAACATTGTATATTTTGTCTTGTCAATACCATGAAATGTGCTAATATCAGTGGTAAACAATTAACAGCGTCTTGTACGGTTGACAAAAAATGCCGCTATCATTTCTATAGCAATTTTATTTATTTTTTTTCAAGTTCGTACAATATTGTTGTCGCAATGCTTGCGTGCATTTTTTTAAATACCTCAATAGATCGACCACAAAGAAAATCCATCGGTCATGGCTTGTTAAAAAATATGAAAAATCTCCGATATGTTACATACATATAGCGTAGAATGCATGATTAAAAAAAAAAAAAGAAATAATGCGACACATCGATTGTTAGTTTGACGGATGTAATTGTCGAAGGTTATTGGAGGTTCACTGCAGGGAGAGTGCATTGCGTGGGTCATTTGGGAATGAGGTTGATGTCGCGGTTGACGGTGATTCCATGAACATTATCGGGTTCGAATATAAATTGACATATTATTACTGTCTGTGTAAAACGGATCTGAACTAATTTATCTCTCCGTGAAACGTGAATGGTAGAAATAGATTTAAAATTTGCGTGAATCGATTGAAAAACTAAACCTAATGACTTTTCAGCTAACCTGTTTTACTCTCTCTCTCTCTCTCTTTCTCTCTCTCTCTCTGTCCAAGTTGCAGAGAGAGTGCAAATTGTATTTTACTTGGCCATTAAGTTTCTACAAACGCTCTATTTAAGCTCTTGGTTATTAATCATATTTTAGTTATTATCTTTAATTACGACTGTGTACCAACAAATTGTATCGATCTGTACTGGTTAATTTCCAAAGGCTCGCCAAGGCATAATAAATTTAATCAATCAATCAATCTCTCTTTCTTTATCACTTTTTGGATAAAGTAAAATCCAGAACTTTTACGCGTCATTTCTATTTTAATTTTTGTGTGTTAATGATTCAGGGCCGACAATGATCGAGTCTTTGCATCCCGGTGTTAATCGCGGTGTCTTTGATATTCCCAAGCACGCATAGGGTAACTGCATTCAAGCACAACTCAATCCCATTAGCTGTCTCGACTCGAGAGACACGCATAGACACATGGGAACGAGACCAATCAGTTCTCATCGTGTATCACTACATGCTCTATATAGGCGATGTATCGTCATCGTATTAATCGACGTCGTATTAGTTAAGTCCAAATCGGCTCTTGTTCACGAGGACACGAGGGGAGAGACAAGGACACTGTGTATGAGAGATTCGGCCTATTCCACAGTCAATATACACTTGATATATATAAATATATATATATATATATATATATATATATATATATGTCTGTTCGTACAAAATTATTCGGAACAAAATGAAAAATATAAATCAAACGATCAAACGGTGATGCAAGATTTTCTCATGACAGAGTCATGCGAGATTTATGGGAATGAGGGCTGTTCCAGTGTAATGCGAAGCTTAGAACGATGAAAAATAACAGCTGGAAAAATCTGATCAAACGCATGAACAAATCTAATGGACTTTCCATGCAAAATAATCAGTGAGAAGCACAATACGCAATTTATGCATATGGATAGACATAATATGTTGTTGTGTGTGCGCTGGGTTATACCAAGTGACTTCTGCATAACTCTGTTGTACAAATGAAACTCGTGAAACAATGCAGCGAGGACACGAGTGGCAACCATAAATTCAAAGAGAGAGAATTTTCCCATTGTGCTGCATTTCGGACCCGGTATTCACGATGTATATTTATACATGGATACGTAAACCGCATCACCGAATTTCCGGCGATATTAGAATTTTATGCGAGAGTTAAAAAAAAATGGCTGACGCGTGCTCGGTGACCACGATTAATTAATCGTTCGATTATGTCCGAATGAATTTTCTCTCTCTCTCTCTCTTTCTTTCCTATTACGCGCGATACAAAATAGCACGAGCAACGCTTTTATGTAAATTTTTGCATTTTCTGGGAGAAAATAAAGCTTCTGCTTCGTAATAATTATAATTTTTTCGCGTAAATTCAACTTTTGGGCAGGAATCGTCGCTACAAGTTAAAAGATAAACGACCAAAACCCAAGGGACCATATGGGATCTTGGGGGAAAAAAAAAAAATAATTACTGCCAAGTGGAAAATCGTTTGAAAAGACTTGGGGGGATTGAAAAAAATATTTTTAAATATTTTTTCCATCATTATTCACATCAATACCCATGAAAATTGTTCGATTTGTAATTCGTCTTCGAAATATTTGTGCCTGTTTTGTGTACTAGTAATGTAGAATTTTTCAGGGCCATAGATCTTCACGCAATTTTTTTTATCAACACTGGATGATGGTGCAGTTTACGTCTACCGAAATTTCTCCACACTGACGAGGCTTTTTTTACGAGACTCTCGGGGCATTGTGTGGCGAAAAAAAAGGTCAGAGACGACGAGGTGAAAAAGGAAAGAGAAAAAAGTACGTGCACAGGAAGAAGTGATAGAAGGGAAAGGGTGAATGAATGAGAGACAGAGAGAGAGAGAGAGAGAGAGAGAGAGAGAGAGAGAGAGAGAGAGAGAAAGGGAGAGAAAAAGAGAGATGGGAAAGCATTTCCTAGGGCAACGCCTGTGCGCTCGATTAAACTTCGCTTACGACGTCATGCTGAGAGTGCGAAACGATGCGGTCGTGTTTGCCTCTTCATTCTCTTCTCTCTCTCTTTCTCTCTCTCTCTCTCTCTCTCACTCTCTAGAACCTCATAGATCGCGTCTAGACGTAAACTCTGTAAACTATACTTGTATGACGAATATACACGAGGGATATCACGCTCCTGCTTGGTCTAGCCTCCCCTTTTCATTTAACGCGATGGGAAATTAATTAAAATATATTTTTTTTAATTAATCACGAATCAGCTCTCTTCTCTCTCTCTCTCTCTCTCTCTCTCTCGCTCTCTCTCTCTCGATCTCTCACGAAAGAGTCAAAAGTTTTCGTTTTTTTGGTTGCTCTCTTGGTGTCTGAAGCCGCAACGTAAAACACTCGGGTTTCACAAAAGGATATGTCACCCACTGGTTTACGCATATGCTCTGTGTGTTAAGTAATTGCTACGAACTAACCCGACGCCCCTCGGGCGATTGACCAAAGTTTTCCCTCGCGATTGCCAAACTCCTCGACTAGTTTCCGAGGGTACAAGCCGAGATAGCACACGAGCTTTGTAGTTGCGAGGGAAATTCGAGCGTGCGAGAGAGGACAAGCAGAGAAAGGAAAAGGACCGAAGAGCTTCCGTAAGTTAGAAAATCGAAGAAAAAAACAACGAGATTGAGCGAGAGAGATTAACACTCGAGGGTAGTACAAAGTCTGATCCAGGTGTGATTCAAATGTAGATTTTTAGTCGAGACTTTGATTTTTTATTTATTCAATCACTGCAATGACATAATATAATAATTTATGGGCGAAAAATGTTGAAGTTTTTGCCACATAAATACACATTATTTCTATTTTATGTAAATAATAATTGATTTTTATCGCATATGTTACAATTAGATTTAAAAAAATATGTGTGAAAAATATATATTTTTGTTTTGAGGATTTATGCGGACTCGCGTCCATTGTACCATGTACGAGTATTTCGACGTGCTCTACATTTTTTTTAACAATGTGTGCTATGTTTACCCTACACGCTGCTTGATTATTACGTTCTCATTCGGCACACGGAAAATTGAAATTGCATCTCAACCCTCATGAATATAAAAGAAATTATTGCAATATTCCCGCTTCCTAATTGAGTAACCAATTATCTGAATGTAATTCGTTCTCTCCGTAATTAAAATTACGTTATCGTTTCCGGCTGTATGAAACAAAACAAAAAGTATTATACGTATTTTTTTTTTTTCATTGCTTCGCTAAACCCCTTTAATCAGTGGAATATTTGTAACGATTCATACAACAGCTCAACGTTTTACTGAATTTTGAATTTATCGAAAAATTTCTGGGATAGCTCCAAGTTCTTTGAATTTTCAAATATCGATCGTTTTTATTTTTTTCATCTAGATGGATTATCATCGAAGGATAGTTGGTATTGAATTTTGCGAAAATCGATGAAACCATTTAAATTTTATGGAGGTGTGAATTTTTCGATTAACGATTGCTAACAATTTTTTGAATATTGAGATGTAGGGGTGAAATTTCGTACACAATGAAAGTAAAGAAAGCTATATGAAAATAAATAATTGAAGAAGCCACGGTCTGAACCTTATTGAAGCTTTCTTCCTCGATATTTCAGGAACAATAACGCTCGATAAGGTCCCTTCACGAGGGGGAGCCAAAATTGCCAAGATTCCTCTCACAGTGAAAGCCTCAAGGGTTGTGGCGAAACTTCGAGAAAGCAATTTTCCAAGTTTCAATTTTCAGGCTTTTTCAATTTATTTTCCATATGCGCGAGTATCAAACGCGAATATCATCATATTTTCGATATTCGTAAACTTTCTCAACCTTTGAATTTTCTGCGAGCAACCATACCGTTATTTCCATGTCATTACCTTAATTGTTAATATAGATACGATGCCCCTTACGCCTGAATGAATTTCACGCCAATTTCAACGCCCGAATCTCGCGCAGCTAAAATTAATTTCCAGTCACGAAGCCTCTCTCGCTCCAATCAGGGGTCGACGAGCGCGTGTACCAAAGGAACGTTTGTAATTTCGTTCAATTAATTCACTCGTTGTCGGATCCCATTCTCACCACCGATCCCTTTCGTCCCGGAGCCTAACCGCGAAACTTTTGCCGCGCGGCTTTTGCGGTCAGATAGAACTTTTACCGAGCGATCCCGAGAATTTAATCCTTTCTCGGCCAACGTCACAAATTGAGAGATGAAAATCTCTCAGTTACGAAATTTGAGCATATATTTGTGGAAATATCATATATTCGAGGGAAAATATCCACAAATTCGGTTCTCATTGAAAAATTACGAGAATCAAAAGAAGAATAACGTGTACTCGTGACAGTCAAAAATGATAATTACTATCATATAATTATAATGGTGTAATGAAATATTGACGACAAGACTGTCACGAATATTCCATAAATCGTCGATCTTTTTCTTCCCCCATCTAAACCATCAATTTTGCATAACTAAAAATTATGATGTCGTGAAGGTTCTCTGGATTTCGTTGTAGAATAAATTGTCAAATAAATGAATGAATAATTTATTATTCAGCCTCCATTCATTGGGTTTTAACTCGGGTTTCAACGTGTGGCTTTTCACGCTCACAATAAACGCAAATTTGATTTAATTCACAAAAAAATTAATAAACCGCTTTTTCCCAGTGTGGAGCGATAAAAAAAACCACGTGGATACTATTATACCGATAGATGTTGCGGTAGCTAAAGAGACCATGCTACTGTCGGACGCATGTACGAGTCGACGACAGCTGTGGTGACCAATCTCATCCCGCGATAAATTACGGTAAATTATAATTTACCGTGGGTAAATCATAATAACTTACCATGGGACCAAGATTCCCCCCCCCCCTCCTTCCGGATTCTTGCTGAATTATATCATCGACAATTCGTCAGAGCATGATCGACAGCAGTTATATATTTCGAATTTTTCCATTAATTTTTTCGTTACAAAGCACGGAAACGAAGCTCCAAAAATAAACTCACGAGGAAAATTCGAACCGGATACGAAAGAGGAGAGAATTTTAGTTCTCGAAAATGGGATGACATCAAAGGGATACCCAACCCGAGGAAAATCAATTTAGAAATGCCTTTTCAGTCAGTAACGCATCAGTCCAGTCATTTTAGCCAAAAAAAAAAAGTAGGTTCACAATGCAATCTTCTACAGAATTGATTTTGTTTTTGGAAAAAGTTCAGGGATTTCGCCTGAGTGTAAATTCAAGTTGGCGGAACCCGAAGGGTCGAGCTTCAGCCGTCATCTTGAAAAAACACGTTTTATCCAGTATCTCGTGAATCATATGCATCGTACAACAAAAATAACAGACAAATTTTTTCCTGTGTAGTGCATGGTTTTTTATTCATAGCGCGGAAAACTTTTCTAAACATCAACATTTTTACTGTTACGTCAACCGTTAACGACATATTCAGCAATAACGATGTTTCGAAAAGTTTTCCGCGCTATAAATAAAATAACCATGCACTATGCAGGAAAAAAATCACCCTACCTACTTCGCACAATATATATAATAAAATATAAATAAATAATATATTAATCCATGGAGCAGGTATCATAAATATGGTATACCTGCTACGGATCGAGAGATTCGGCTGGGTTGAGTCATATAAGACTCGGAGCAGCTGAATTAACATTTTACGCTAGGCATGCTCATGGTATGCATGAGCTCGACGGCAAACGCTCAAGCGGGGACCGAATACGATTCGACGATTACGGACTGCGGTTGACCTCTTCAGCAAGAACTAACTACTGTCGGAAGTAGCATGTGTTCCCAATTACTACGTGCACCGTCGACCGTATACCACCGACTCCGTGGATGGATTTCGCCCTTTGGGCGAGCACGGGGCTTGTACGAACCTATATTTGGCGCTCCGTAACGATACGTCATGACGTCGGACCAATTTTCAAAACGACCCGACGACCGAATATTCCCAATGTCCCGACCCTATTTGCGCCCCTGCGCGGTTTATACCACTTCGAAGTGACGAAGCCCTTAACGATCTTCGCAGCTACTGCGATTCATCTTCCACACAGAAATGAGGGAGCGAGAGAAATATTAATGCGATTACGATGTATCTCGTGTATATTCGTGCTTGTCATAAAATATAATGGAACACTCTATGATACTTTCTTGCTGGACGCACAGAACACGATCCAAAAGATATACTATACGTTAAAGGGTTATACGTATTGCCAAGGAGGACGAAAGTTTGTCGTTTGAAAATGTAACATTTAAATAACAATCGGTAATTTTTTTCGTGCAAAAAAGCTCATTCATAAGGAAAGTTACAGCCGGATGTCCGGGATATGAGGCACACGTTCTCAAAGTCGACGAGCAAGATATATCACGAAAACTTATACTGCATCGATCTTTCTGAAATTTTTTGCCCTTCTTTTCAGTATGAAAATCTGATGTTTGATGAGAGGATTTTTTTTCCGATTTGACGAACGAAAAATGTCCGTTGTTTTCTTCCTTTTTTTTCTCGCAAAAGTCAAGACTCTAACTTCGAAAAACCGCAATTTTTTATTTAATGTTTTGGAAAGAAACTCCATCGATTGGTTGCAGAACAAACTCAATACAAGAACGAAATGTTTTTGGTTCTTTGATTTTTTATAACCTCGCTCCGAACGGCAGTGCTAATCGTTAAAGTATTTTTCAAAAAAGTGCTTTCAGAACATCGACTGTAATTTCCTTGTGAATCAATACTTTTATACGAAAAAAATTACTGAATTTCCTTCAAATGTTACTTTTTTTTCAAATACGAAACTTGCGTACAAATGTATGCTTACGATTTTATTTATCTCATACGTTATTGTGACAATGTATCTCGCGAATCCTTTGTTGAAAATCCGTCTCGTCCTATGGACGGGGTTCTCTTTTGGGAAGGCGTGTACACACGAGCATATCAGAGCACAACGTATCTGATTCACATTTTCCAAAAATTTAAGTTATGCAATAGCTTTTATAACCTCTATATGAGTCATCAATTTACACCATTAAAAAAAATATATATATACGTTCGCACGTATTGTCCCTTGGGCTTGTTCTTGAAAATTCCTAGTCCCTCTCATTATATTATTGACGTAATTTTATTTTACGGAAGCAGCACACCAAGAATGGGACACACGAGAGGTGCATCCGAAACTTCTGAAGGGTACCGAACGCCAGATCCACCGCACGTGTCGTGTACATATACATATAAAAGCTTTATGTAGCATATGATGGGAATACTCGAACCAGGGACTTTGGGATTTGGGTATATCTCATCGCGGGTGAGGGAAGATTCCCGAGGAAAACCATTTCTAATAAAATTAGGTAGAGCCTCTCAAAGCTCTTGGTATGAGCTTCCGCTGGAAAGTCAAGTCACCCCCCCCCCCCCCCTCCGTCTGATGGCGTAGAAACTTGCTACGAAAACGAAGCAGCCACGGGAATTAGGGTGTATGTGTGTGTGTGTGTGTGTGTGTGTGTGCGTGTATTTCGCGAAGGGAAGCTCAACTATAGCGACCTAGAGAAACTTCCTGAGATTTCAAGTATCTTCTGGCAAACATACCCGAGTATCAGAAATACTCTTCTAACTCGCTCTCGCTCTCCTCTCTCTCTCTCTCTCTCTCTCTCTCTTTCTCTCTCTCTCTCAACTATTGTGTACCGCCCCGAGACTCTTTCTTGCAGCTATGTGCCACAAGTAGCGAAAACCTACATGTGTACAGGTAGACATATTTATATGCCGAAGGTTTAGTGCACCAGACATAACCACACGAAACCTCGGTTGACGTTTTAGGTGTGTTGAAGAAAAAAAAAAAAATCCCGAAGCATGTTTATGCAAAGAAATAAAATACAAATTCGAACATGTATAATTTTTACGATGATTGTTTGTTAGTGCCTGTTATAAATCGTTAAATTATAACTAATATCACAATAATATAATTGTAATATGCATAATTTGTATTGATTAATTATGTAATCCATAAATCTCGGGTTACACGCATGTAACTTTATTTTCGGGACTTTTAGCAATTTTTTTCTACTGCTATTTCGGCAATTTCGTCTGAAATCTCATTTAGGAGTTGCCAGAATCTGTATCAGAAACTGTATCCTGAAGTTTTGAACAATTTCGAGAATCCTAAAAATGCCACGATGCCCTGCAGGATCGTGACAGAATTTTTTGTTTTCATTTTCGTGAATTAAGAGGACTGCTGTTCGAAAATTAGAACGCTCAGTGAAATATGGATAGACTTGTCCTATTCTATACAAGTGATCGGCCTTTCCCTTGCTTTTATTGTATTTTTGTGCGGGCTAAGAACGAAGCCGTGCGAAAATCGAAGGCTAAAGTGCTTAAATCGTGCTGGATTCAACATCGACGAGATTTTGCTATATGGTTGCATGGCGTGAGGGGTTGAACTGATTATTCGAGAATTGTTGCGAGGGAGGAGAATGCAGAAGCACCGGATATAGATGGTAGGAAGAAAAAAAGTCTTTCTCGTATAGCAACGAGCTTTTCTATCGTTTCTGTAAACATGAGAGAGCATCATATAGCCACGAGAAGAGAGAGAAAGATGAGGAACGATTTTCCGGACGTTTATTTACTCTGGTGTAGCGGAAAATAAAGGAAAAAGCTCGAGGATCCGGACACACTTAGTCATATAATGTGGAGAAAGACAAAGAGAAAGAGAGAGAGAGAGAGAGAGAGAGAGAGAGAGAGAGAGAGAGAGAGAGAGAGAGAGAGAGAGAGAGAGAGCGAGAGAAATTGAAAAAATAAAATAAAAAAGACACAAAATTCGTTAAAAAATTCGTACGTATTTGAAATAATCGGGAAAATGTGAAAAAAATACATTTTTCTGGTATCTCGTTAAACAATTTTCAGATTAAAATTTGGACGAAATGAAACTTTTTCTTTGAAATATCAACGGAAAGCTGCCTTAATTTCTCTCACGAATAACGACATTCGAAATAACGCGGGAGGACAGTATAGAATTATGTGACCGGTAACAGGCTAGCAAATTGGATATTTCGTCGGGCTTGATGATTTTCAAATGTTATTACTCTCTTCATTATTTCTTATTGTATATAAAAATCTATTATATCATACGAGTGTGTGAGCGAATAATTATCAGGCTGTGTCGTTGCTTCGAAGAAAACGGTCGTTAGCGACGACAATTTCATCTTTAAACTGTCGTAAAAATTGTAGTCGTTTTGGGATACGTATAATACTGAAACATATATATCGCCAATGCCGAAACTACAGTGAACCGTTGGCATTGGCGAGTCGCAAGAGACTCGATTGAATTTATGTCGTGCATCATCCAAGTAAAATGAAAGTGTTCGAAATATCTATATTTATATACTTGCTAGAAGCTAATGATCACGTCTGTCTAGCATACGAGCCATGCATAGTTATGTCGAATGAATAATTACAGACGGGGATTATCCGTAACTATATCGACGTTTCGTCGATTACATTATTACTACGGCATGAAGATTGGTGCTTGTGAGAATGGCAAATGAAAAGAAAGATTGATTTACAATGCAATTTGGTTTTCTAAAAATTAAGAAATAACAGCTTTCTCAACCTAAATTATCACATCGTTTCATCATTATACCCAGACTGATGACTTTAACCGAACATAAAATTTCAGCGTGCTTGAAAATCTACCTTGTGGCTCCATGAAAATTGAACTCATGGAGCTATATAGAATTCCTTTCACTATACTAAATGAATACCTTTTTCGAAAGCTTCATTTATCGACTATTCTTTTTCATCACACAGTAACATATCTCGAGACTATAATCGTAAATTGTTTGCTCAAAATTCACAAAATCACTCCGGCTAATCACTCTTGTGATATAGTGTTAGCCGGAGTGATGTTCCGTGGTAGGCTTATGTCATTGCGTTGAGAATTTCCGTGGTAGACTTGTAATTCCGATGAGTCACTCAATGGGAGAGTTATTAATCGGTAGGTTGGTTTTCCGGAGTTTTGTTTATGCGGAGAATCATTATTTGATAGGGATTTTCGCGCTATCGTTTTTCTGGTAGAGTTGTTGGCTGGTATAGTATTATAATCCGGTAGAGTTATTATTTGATTGAGTTGTTATTTGGTAGTATTGTAATCCGGTAGAGTTGTTTTGGTAAGCCTATATACTTTTGGTACAGTTATTCGTTGGTAGTGTTGCAACTGGTAGAGATGTAAATGTGCACAATTTTCTGCAACAACGTCCATCCTTCAGCAGACTCATACCGACCCACCGACACGGCATTCGCGATTTATTTATTTTTTCCTACTTTGTGCAACAATCTGGATCGAAAACAAGCGTTCGTTACTCGAAAGGGTGATAAAAAGAAATGTATACATCTTTTGTACACTGAGAAAAACAATGGTTATCCGGCTGTAGCGCGAGAACCATGTGCGACCATGCATAGAAATATTATACAAGCGCATTCGCGAGAATATACATTTCACAACGTTGGATGCGTTATGGCGGAATAGCGAAGAGCGTATTATACCACGCGTATAGATATAATTCATCCCACCCGAGAATGAAGGGCCCAGCAACAGCGAGCGTTTCCATCGTATGGTTAACACGATTCAAAATTGAATTCGTGCGTGTTCATACGAGAAGAATTACACGATATGAGGTATATGAAAATCAAAGTTCGATTATTCAAGGCCGATATATCGTGAGCGCGGGAGAGAGCATACTGAAGATGCATATGATGCGGCTTTTAATCCTCCTGCAGTTGTCTCTTATTTTCGTGGTCAAATAAATCGTTTCATGTACACGCATAAACGAGAACTGGCCCGAATGGAGTTATTCAAGTTGGGAGAAAACGATCAAGCTAAAAGGAAAAACAATGGACACGATTGTCCGGTTCGAGTGTTCCTTTTTTCAGACGGTGGGCAAAACGAGCGAGAAGAAGAGGCTATCGATAACTGAAGATAGAAAAATAAGAGAGAGAGAGAGAGAGAGAGAGAAAGTGCTTCGACAATCTCTGGGGCATAATGTTCCAATCATCGAGGTAAAGTACTCAAGATCCATTCGGTTTTCGACATTTTCGATATCCGATGAAGCCTCGCAAAAGATTCGAGAAAATCTGTTCGCGCAGAACTGTGGTTTCTCTCTTTTTTTCTCTTCTTCTGCTCATTGCCGGTGGACAAACGGAGGCGACATCCGGTAACGTGATTACAGTCGCCGCGCAATCAGAGAAACGTCAGAGCAGGAAGAGCGAGATAGTAAAATAGCCGCAGATTATACGAGAGTATATGAATTACAATTTTCCAGATCGTCGATGAGAATCGTCGACAAACGTATAGATGATTGTGAATGGCGGATTATTATTAATTTTTTTTTTCAACCCCAGGCGAGCTGGAAATATTACTGGGATTCTGATCGAACACGAGGGAGGTTAATGCACGAAGAAAAGGGGGAAAAAAGGCGAAAATTGTACAAAGTCTTCGGTGCAGAGAAGTGATGCTTTATTGACATTTGTGACAACGGGGGAGCTTTTATCAATGACTCTCTCGGGTGATTGATGACGATGCTATATCCGGTGAGTGCGTATTCGATGCAATTAATGGATTGAGAATAATGGAAAGGGAGGGGATCGGTGTCCCTTTGGCTTTTGTGTTCATCAATGGGAGTGCCAGACTCCGGGAATGATGTTGCTCTGGCCCGGGAGTAAGCTCACAGCGGGATCCTGGAGTATACTTGCACTTCAAAGTCAGAACATTTTGGTGAAAGGAAGAAGCACAAAGAGGGGCTGTGATTTCCTGTCGATGTCATATTCCAAGTAGCCGAATATCTCGAAGTAAGACACATAAGAACTTTCAAAGATATTACGTTCGGGGATATGCAAAGAAACACCTAAATTTTTCTCAAGTTTCAGCTTCTCGTCGAGAAGTCGGGTCTTTGAGAGCGAAAAAATAGGGTCAAACAATTTTTATTTCGAATATAAAAATACAAATTCGAACCTCGCTAACTCGAAAGCCTCTGTAGAGGTCTAATAAGATTTAGTAAATTCCCTTGCAAAGACTTTGGTAGTTCGAAAACTTCGATGAGACGAAACCTCTCTAACTCGAAGAAATTAGCTCTTCCCCTGAGATTCAAGTTAGCGAGGCTCCACTCTATATTCATATATATTTGGAGCAGATTTGGCTGGGTCGAAATAAATCAATTGATTTATTTCGAAAGTGGCACGCCTATCCACGGTCTTTCTATATCAACGACCCGTAATCGTTTCCAAGATTACAAGTTTCAAAATTCAGTAGGGTAATTGTTTGATTCAACGTCATGGGGAAAAATTCTTGATTAGTCAAATATGTATCTGACATAACCTCAAATTCAATATCAACACTAAATCTCTTTTCGCAAATGTCTGCAAGACAAGATATGCAAAGTATACAGGATAGTTCGAGTCAGGATAGTGATTAGAGACAGCGAAGAAAGACGAGCAGATATGGATATAAAGTATGCTATCGCGGTTCAGCGAAATTGCATCAGTAGTTCGAAGGTGGTCCGGGCGCACAACGATTGCTCCATTGTTCTCTATCACGGCGTGCAACTCGCACTCTTATTCATTCTCTATCTCACTCCTTCCCATCACTGAATTGTTTCTTCCGTAGTTTCTCAAGATGGTGTCTGCCTCACTTGATCTCTTTGCTCTTTACTTTACTCTCTCTCTCTCTCTCTCTCTCTCTCTCTCTCTCTCTCTCTCTCTCTCTCTCTCGCTCCGAGTTACTCTCTGATTCGCTACTTTCGTCCCTAACATTCCTCGATGCATTTTACAAACCTTCACGACTCGAGGAATCTCTGTAACTCATTTATAACCAGGCGCAGAAGATGTGACCTCAATCTGATAGTGTGAAATGTACTTTACGTTTTTTTTTCCTTCTCTATTTTCTTCATTATACCCCTTGGAATAGTCACAGCTTGCGCTTTAGGCTCGCGGGCACGTTCAATTGCAAAAGATCGAATAATATTGTTCGACATCAAAAACATAACGTCATTCGACGATTCACTCACTTACGATAGGTAAGGCAAGCTCGAGTGATAAAACTAAAATAATTATGAATAATTTTTGCGAGATGTATGAAAATTGAAGATCTCGAGGAGATAGGAAAAAGTTTTTACGAAACTGCGGGTGAAAAAAAAAATTCTGTTATATCGTAGGCACGGGCGAGTTTACCTCGTCAAATATAATATTCACGACTTCAGGATGGTATATGCCTAGAACGATGAAGTTTTCAACGATGAGGACGGAGGTGGAGTGGAAAAAAAAGAGCGTAATTGGCTTGCCGACGGTTTCAGCGAAATAATTGCAAATTTATTAAAGCGGAACGGGGGAAAAATGCGCGCTCAAGTTATTCGCGGAATAACGGAAACGTGGCACGAGATTCATTTACGAGTGAACAATTGATCTCGCTATAACGGTGATTTCTCGAACAAAACGGCAGTGTCGCATCGACCCGTGGTGCTGTGCTGATGAAGCGTCAAATATGTGAAAAGTTCGAGAAAACTGATCTTTTTTTCATTTGTTTTCGTAATTAAATCATCGCTCGCATAACTAGAATAGTTATGAAATATTAATCATTATTATTAAGATAATTATTTCCCCAAAAATGAATTATTTACGTGTAACCTCATCCCACCATCGATTTTTCTCCATCATCGAAAATATGTCTAAAAATTAGAATTAATTTAATTTTTTTTGCAGAATACATACCTTTGAATTATCGTCTCCGATGTCACAATCCGAATAAACATTTTTTCCTTGCACTTTGTGGCGCAAAGCCAATAATAATGGGTATATGAGGCAATTTAATGATAATTCGATCGAGACATATTTACGATTGAAATTGTGTATAAATTTTATAAAAACAAATCCGTAGCATTTGATATGCTCAAATAGACACATTTTTCGGGAAAAAAGGTTTAAAATTTTTTTTTTTAAATATTCCAATCGCTTTCTGTCTCGCTGCGAATCGAATAGAACATTCGACTCTCGCGTATATCTAATGGCTTACATTATTTTACGAGTTAAAGCGTGTAAAAAAGTAAACATTTTCCGTGCACCACCGAAGCGATTTTCGTCGTAGACATACAGAAGTCCGAGGGTGCGAATACTTTTAGAGGAATCGTATGAACGATATACTTATATATATATACTATATATATATATATATATTCACAAATCGCGTGAGTGCAATTTGGTGGGAGTGAAGTGGAGAGAACGGAAAGGCAGCAGTTGGGTGTCGCGACGAACGAGCCATTGTTTTCGCCTGCTTGGCGACAGGACGTTTCCGAAACGCCAAAAGGACTCTCTTCCGGTTAACAGAATGAGTGCTCCACTGCCGCCAGCCAGCCGTCTGCACTTTCCACCCTCGCTGCTACACATCTCGTTTGCCTTCTAACGTACTCTTGTAGCATTTTTGTTTTTTATTTTTTATTTTTACTATTCCTGCGACTATATCTGCGCACTCTGGCGGCTCGTCGTCGAATGAAGTAAACGAGTTTTGTGCATATAGTTCCCGAAACCGCGACAGAGATAACGTAAACGATCCAGATAACGAACGCGTCCCAGTTGTTGAACGATCCGGTACATATTTAATGATATAGTTTACATATATTTTATCGGATCGTTGATTCGATACCCGCAAATAAAAGTTCATTTTTCAACTTACCGACTACAGAAAAAGTTCAGATCAGTTACTATTTTCGATATATTATGAATTTAGCTTTAAAGATTGACACTTCCATCTATTCCGTCATTAACTGGGACAACGAATTTAGGAGATGTCCGAGTTGTTGATTGGTGTTTCATAACCCAAACAGCGTTTTCAGTTTTCTCCAATCCCCTTGAAAATTCTGCGCAATGTATTGAATTTTTTTCATTTACTCGTCAAACAAATGTAAATGGAACCGATGAGTAAATGTGAGATAAAAGTATAATTAACCATTTTTGCAGATTGATTCCCGACTGTTCACTAACTGGGACTCTGTCGTGTCATTATTTGGGCCAGTAAGTCGGCGGGTTGTCGGTAACTCGGACATCAAACACGCATATTTAATTTGCTTATTTACATTTACCCTGATTTTTCAACGTTTTTGCAAAAAATCCAATATTAATACATTCAGCATGATCGAAATTGTTGACATAAAACCAAAGTTTTTGGATATCGTACGCGGATATGATTGAAAAATGTATAAAGAACGTGCATCCTCCGTTCAATGTTCACTATAAACTGGGACATTCATCATACATGGGGAATACATGGGTCAACAGAATCATTCGAATTTCCACGATCGACATACAAATAAGAGTTGTTTGTTTGAATATTTGAAGAAAAAAAGATTAATGATAATAATAATTTCTTGCAATTCAACGGTGTCGCGATCTTGAGAAACCAGCGGACACTACGGTTAATTACGGAAAATTAATTTATTATATTTTCGAATAAATAATTTTTCAGTCGAAGATTTTTAATCCGGAAAATGTAGGTAAACGAAATTTTTTTTCAGTTATAGGGGTTGAAAAAAAGAATCGAGAAAAATATTGAGTGCTGAAGCCCTAGTAAAATTAGCAGCACAAAATGACCTTTTCTTTATTGTCCGGTCATTTGATTTTACGATTTTCCAATCGTAATTACAATTTTTCTCGTCTACTCGAACGGGGGATGGAGATTCGCTCCGTCTCGGGGACATTTTTCGGTATTCGATGATGGGACATATATAGTCAATCGCGAGTCTCACGTAAGTGTTGAAATGCTTTTTCTTTTCTTTTTATTTTTCGACAAAATTTCATCGGTACATAGCCACTTGCTTCCGGTACACGAAGCTTGAACAAGCCGATATTCCACTTTCTCCGGGACGAATTGCGTGAGAAATAACGAAGCACGAAATGATGAAAGATAAAGCTGAGAGTGGAGGATTCTCGATAGGTGAAAAGGGAGAAAATCTTTTTATCTTTCTCGAGAAGAAGAAGAAGAACGAGTCGTTGAAATACATAGCTCTTGTGGCTGTGTGTGTGTGTTAGGAGCGGGGGTGGATCGATCGATTTCCAGTTCCTTGAGCAATCCGTAAATTACGAGATGAGACGAAACGAAGGTAAGGGGTGTGGAGCGAAGAGACGATCGGGAGAAGATTATGGCGCGTCCTGATGTAGACATATATATTTATATGTGTCCTTATATATATATATTTTGATTCAGCCTCGAAGCTTCATCCGAGGGGGTATATATATACTCGTGAAGGCGACGGCCGAATTTTCATTCCTGTCTCGTTTCAACGCGCCACGCGCTTAAAGCATTTCCCACCGAAAGCTCCCGGGGCGCCAGAAAACGAGAGAGAAGTTTTATCGGATGGATAAGCCTGTCCCAAAATTCCAGACGGACCAGCGGGGAGCACGAATCGTGAGCATTTTTCCATCCCTATCGCGAAAAGCGAATGTTCATTTTTTAAAATTTTTTTAGGTTTTTCGAATAAAAAATTTACGCCAAGACAACGCAGAATGGTGGGAGGCCGGAGGAGTGATCAGGAATTTTCGGAGGAGCCTCGGATGAGCTATTGGATTTCAGCTCCCTGAGTCTTCGGGGCTCGCACGTTTTTTTTTTTTTTCCTTTTCCTTGATAAAATTATTTATTCACGTTACACCGTCCCGCGCAAAGTCGAAAGTTTCTTTCCGCATTTTTCTCATTTATGTCTTCGCGTCCGATTGACCCGCGTGTTCGCGAGTGTACTCGATCAAATTCAAATGTGCCATATACACATTTATATATAAAGAGGCAGGATCGAGAATGCAGGCATTCGAGCCATAGCGAAGCGAAGCTCTTGAGCTGGTGAGACGAAAAGTTTGAATATTTTTTTTAGAAAACTTTGAACATTATATCTATGATATATATCCAAAGAGGTTCGTCTTCATCTCCTCGCCGTCTCACGCTATATAGTCCCGCATGATATTCACGGAGGTTGAGAAATCTCGGAAAAGTTTTGTCAAATGGGGGTCAAAACTTAGAAAGACATCGAAGAAAAGAGAATGAGAAAGAGAGAGAAAGATAGAGAGAGAGAGAGAGAGAGAGAGAGAGAGAGAGAGAGAGAGAGAGAGAGAGAGAGAGAGAGAGAGAGAGAGAGAGAGAGAGAGAGAGAGAGAGAGAGGATTGAAAACCGTCTTTACCGAGAACCTTATAAATCGAAGTTCCGAGCGAAATGAATCCCCGAGAACGAATTAACGGAGAGAATGGATGAAGCTAGGATCCATGAGAATGCAGCTAAAGGATTCTTCTGTGCGGTTCTTCCTCGACTCTATACGTGTATTACGTTATACATACATAGATATCTCTATGTATTAACTACACATATAACGGAATCGAGAGTGGAAACTATGGGACGTGAAAAGAGTACGGAAGATGGAGAAGGTTGGTGCTATCGATTCTTCCAGTTAGTATGGCCACCGTCTGCTTTCTGGTATCGACAAGCTCGAGAGGAAAGCTCCGGCTATTCCTCCGGATCTTAATGATACCGGGTCTTCCCTCTGTTTGCCGGTTCACCGATCTCTCACACTTTATTACAGAAAGAGGTTGGGGGGGGGGGGGGGGGGGGGGGGGGGGGTTCACCCGCGTTTGCTTCTTCCGAGCGTCGTGAGATTCGCAAACGGCGCAGAGTTGCAAGCGATTCACGTTCTGTCTTCGAGTTGCAAAAGCATGATCTACGGACATGGGCGACAATGAATCGTCAGCACTTGATATGAAAAAATCGTGTGGATTTTTGTCATAAAAAATCCCGAATCACATTCATTCACTGTATACACGTCCCCAAAAAATATCACCGCAACTTTTCTTTTTTCGAACGATGAAATTGTTTTAACCCCGGTTGAATTGATCGTATGCCATTCTCACGCGCTATCAAACATTTCTTACGCTAATTTTCACCAGCCCGAAGCACGAAACATGCGCGCGTTAACTCTTCGCACGCGTTCTATATATATTTGGTTCTCGGTTCTGGGCGGAAAAACCCGGAAATCCGCTTTCCCAGGAGGGAAAGGGCTTTCGCTGTTCCTGTTACAGCGGGGATCATACAGCTAAAGCGGAGAACCACGGATTCATCGGAGGATTTCCGAATTCGGAAACCCGGCTTGTACATTCAACTGTTTTTTTTTTCTACTTCCGAACATTCTAGTCTGGGAGACCGTATCGTTCGGAGATTCGGAAATGCGAAAACGTCAATGAAAATTATCGAACGTGGCAGGGTTCGACACCTCCGGTCTACCTAATATTATATACATCATGTATGAAAATAATAATGTCGGATAAGTTTGATATTGATAAATATACCTGAAATTCGCATGATAAACCGCGACACTCGTAGCAAAGGGCTGGTGTCAGCTGATCAATCATAATAACTGAGTTGTGTTGATCATGGATTCAAAATATTTCTGCCAAACATTCCGCGATCCTATTTTTTTATGCAATCTATCGAAAGTTCATATTTTCGCGAACAAATTTATTATTGAACGAATCACTTCTCCGGTATATATTTAAGTAGGTTAAGCGAGCTGAAATTTTTTCGTATATTCTATATGCTAAAACGGTGATTTCAAAATGAAAGTTTCGCGCGCGAAAAAGAAGTCGGAATCGTGATCTGAAACTTTGAAGTCTTGGGCGAAAAAAAAAAACCTTGTTTCAGGATTAAAATATTTGCAATTCCCAACATTCTCCAGTAGACGCCAAAGTGCAAGGACTGGCTTGAGACTTGGAATATGATGGAACGAATGCTCGTAAATTGAATCAATTGACACTGTCGAGGAACAGACGCAGCTGATATTAGGGAGACAAGTTTTGGTAGGCCATCGTTGTCTGAACCGCTACCACGGATTTATGTGCCTCGGAGCATATGTTGTGCAACGAGAAGGACCGAGCTGTATAGCAGACTGTCGAGCTGATGCGTCTGAAAGCTTCCTATATCCACACACACACACACACACACACACACACACACACACACACACACACACACACACACACACACATGACAATTGGAGAGTTTACCGCGAAGGAAGATGAGTCGAGGATGCGATGGATGACGCACCAAACAATGGGGCAACTGTTGAACAATATGCTACGTGATGCACCTGTCCTAATCTACATTTAAGCTCACGGTGAATAATTCGCAAAATGTCACGGGTATTTCACGAACAACGAGAGACGCGCACGCTGGCGAATGAAAACTTTTTCAAGCTTGCGCACATCGAATTGCCGGGTGAGCAGAGCAAATGTTATTTTAGTGGATGCAACGCTTTCTCGTCATCGCTCACTGTTGTCATATATATTAAAAAAAAAAATTGTTTTTTATTATTTCAGAGCGAACGCTTTATGCTCCCTAAGATAACTGCGGAAATGGAGAATGGGGCTGAATGAATACTGCGACTTAAAGATGCTTTGCCACAAATCTTTTGACCATTGATCGACGGGCATGCCTGATGCAGCTGCACTGCATCGTGTATTTTTAACATTGAAAGTCCATTTCGTGTGTTTATTTTCAAATGGCACCCGCGAGCTTATGGAAATTTCCGACATGCAGAATCTTGGCTCTTGGGATCAATAAGCGGACAAGTACAGTGAGAAAAACTAATTTGCCTTTATCGTATCTTATTGTTGCAAATAATGAAATGTATTATCAGTTTTGGTAATCAAATTTCAGTCAGCTAGGGACATATAAAATACATCGAATATAAATAACCAATTCCAAAAATTGGTTATTCATATTCCAATCAACAATCAATACTTGTAGCAATTCATTTTGGACTCATTGATACCTTGAAGACTTTGTAAACTTGAAAAAGTGACTATTGTGGTCGAAAAGTGGCGAAAAAAAAAAAAATTGGAACAAGATAATAGTCGAAGAACGACCTATCATCGTTTAGGGGATGAGTTATGCTTTCAAATAAGCCAAGAAACACAGACATCGCCAATTTTTTGATTGCCTGACATTATTTTGAACAAAAAACAATATTTTTCACGTGTTAATTAGATAGGAAACCTAAATCCTCGTTGAGCGACCTCTGAACTTCAAGCTACAGCGCCCTCCTTGAACAAGGACCTCTTTAATGTCAAAACCTAAAGTTTTTAGTGGTAGGAGCGAAGAAAAAAAAAGTCCATTTTCGACACATCCTAATGTATATATAAATACGTTTTCCGTGGTTTCATCCAGATATAGATATAGATATAGATATAGATAGAGTAGCCTCCTGAATTTCGTGTTCAAACTGTCATACGTTCGATGTGCGAAGTTGATTTTCTAGTTAGAAGTCGTGAGTTTTGACCTTCTGGAATAATCCACCCGGGGACTGGGGAAACCATGCAATGAATATCAAATCCGGCTAACTGGGGAATATGAATTCCTCGCTCGCGAATCTGCCGCGTGCAGTCTTCTTTTACCGGAATATGACGGGTGTAACGATGTAATGAACGAAAAAAAAAAATTGCTCGCAGCTATAGTATAGCGCAAGGCCATTGATCGAGGCCTCAGCATATTTAGAGGTTACGATGCATCGTATGGTTTTTCTGAATTTTCGGATGACATCTGGGACGATTGTGTCCCGTTTGGAAGAAAAAAAGTATGACATGAATTCGTGGGGTTGTGTTTAATTGTCGGATAGTTCAGCCTGTTCCTCGGGGTATATCAGCATATCCCCGGCTTCATTCCGGATGCTGTATAGACAATTTTCTTTGCGGATTTTAATGACACGCGGCGCGTGCGATTGTATCGCCGACATATAATTATCATGCAAGTTTCGCCAACCCGCTTGATAGCACCTACAGCCTCAATATAGTCTATACGCGGACTAAAGAGGACCAATGAGCGTGAAAGAGTATAAGAGCCAGCGACGAGTTGGCTGGTTGAATTAAGTCAACGGTCATACCCCGAGGATTCTCGTTCGAGGCGACTGAGCGAATAATTGTTTATATTTGCATAAAATTATTATACACGATGTATACGGTGGGTCTCGAGGCGTAAGAATAAGAGAGTGAATAGACGTGGTCGCATCAGCTCCCCGATGTGCATTACCAACGGAGAATAATGGAAAATGTAAGGGACGAGATAGCGGACGATGCTCGTTAGCATCGTTAGCGACGTAAAAGAAAAAAGCCTCCAACCGCGCACGCTGAGCTCGAGGGGTCAACCTCATCTGCGCAGCATGTCGACCCTGTTGGAAGACACTGCGGTATTTCACTCAAGAATTTGGCCAAACCGGGGATGCGAGTCTTTTACACACATATAATAATGACGAAGCATGAAAAAAATAACTGCAGTAGCGAGGGATGATACTCTGCACGACGAAAATGCAAGAGTGCATAGGATTTTCGTGTATTTTATATTGTGAGAAACGTCGTCGGATGATTCGATGGCATACTGACAAATATGTGGAATTTTCATAAGTCATTCTTCGTTTAATCTCATGACAATTTGCGTAATTGATAATTAATTACGATTTTCTTGATTACGAATAAATAATAATTTGCCTGATTAATAATAAATTAAAATTTGCTTGAATAATAAGTATCAACAGATATGATGCTTCAGGAGATAAGTATATAATATTATTGCCGTAGCACTATGACGCCAATATATCAGATCCTATATTATCCTCGTCCCTCTCACTCCCGCCGCCCTTTGAGAACACAATCAACCCCTTTCCCTGACATTTAGCAAAGATCGATCATGCTGTACCGCATCATGTTTGCCAGGACAACTGCTGAATGTCGGTAATACGAGTATATTCACGGTCGGTACACGAACGACACGACCGCGATACCGACGAGAGACGGGGTCATAAGGAAACCACGAAAAAAATCCCAGAAACAAGAAAAATTTTCCAGGATAAAATTTTGCCTGATACCGTAACCAGGGTCGACAGAAATCTACTTTAGCGAGGTCCTCGAGAGGCTTATCGAGCGCTGGCACGCGCAACGGTTCTTCAGATATCTACCCGAGCACCCGAAGGCTAAAGCGAATCCTCGTGTTTCGTCGATAACAACAGAATTGATGAATGATCATTTGGTTGTTTGAAAAATTGACTCATAAAAGTGCGTAAAAATGTTAAATTTATCAGCATAGTCTTGGCAATGGGAGTGAAGGATAAATAAATGGGAGCTTTTCGGTGCTGAATCAAAATTACTTTAGTTTCCTGCGATACCACGAGAAGATGAAAGCTTACTGGCCATTGACATCGTGGGTTTGACGAGAGAGGGTGCGGCAAGTGTTGAGATACGAGTTTAGGAGGGTCAATGTGGTTCTGGGCCTCGTGGCACGTGTGCGACGAGACAGTGCGCGGGTACGAGAAAATCGTTACATACTCATTCACGATTCCATCTCCAAAATTTGCGAAAACCCAAATTGTTTGATCGGAGTGAAAAAAATTTGGAGTTGGACACCTTTTATTCGCACAATCGTTCGGATTAAATATTTATTGGTTTACTGGGAAAAATTAAATAATTAGGGTTACTTGATTCGTCAGTAATGGTTTTTCCGTTATAATTTCCTCCTTGAGTAATTCATAATGTGTTAATTAAGTTAATTGCCCCAACTCTGATATTAATTACCCGATATATAGGCATCGTAACAGCGAATAAAATCACGAATACGATAATTAATTATGAATAGTACATTTCGAAGCAATTCTAAAAATTGAAAGAAAAAAAAAACTATCAGATATGAGACATTTCGCGTGACTTTGTAAATTTAAAAAATGTGGTTGTGCCCAAAAAATGTTGGATATATCGATGAAGTATAATAAATAGAGTATTAAAGTATTGAGACCCGTGCTTCATGCACTGGACTAAACGTGCTCGGGCACTTTTTTTTCATTAAAAAAAGGATGGCCCAGAAACGGTGTTTCGTTATGAAAAATAATCGGATGTGAAGAAAACAAATTGTTTCTTCACTATATCTGCGTTGAAAAAAAAATTTTCAAAATTGTTTTAGCTGTTTGAACTTAATTTTAGAGAAAATAATGATGTATTATTTTTTCTTATGACCAAAGGCCCATCGATGCTTGTATCATGAATGTTTCTTTTTTCCCAATCTGCAGGTGAAACTGAAGAATCATATATAAATATCGGTCGTTTCTAAATTACTTACGACAATCTTTGGATTAATTTCTCATGCAAAATTAATTTGAAACGACCAAGTTTCAGGCTTTATGACCCTGAAAAATAGTCTCAAGCCTGTAAAACGATGAGATCTTCGGTTATCAGAAACTAATCAGTCATAAGAAAAAAAATGAGCCTCTTGGAGAAAATTAAAAAAAAAAAAATTATTGATCGAAAACCCTAATTAGCCAATAACTCTTATCAATTTGATAATTATGAATATTTCGACTTCAATCAAACCTTAAATCGATGCCGAAGGAACAAAAAAAAATCGTAGATTAATCACTTTGCATTTGCAGATAAAATTATTATCATTAATTACGGTTTGAAGTTATGTTTTTTTTTTGTTACATGTAAGAACATAAATCGAATTAAATAGTTCCGAACGTGTAATTTCAAAATCTTTTCCAAAGCAGTCACAGAGCTAAGACAGCGTTGAATTATCCTCATTAAACTTTAGCAAGAAGCTAAAATATTATACCAATTCCGATATCTTTTCGATCTCTTTAGCAATAAACACGACTCCCATTGCCCATTGCCTATTGTCTTTGCCTCCCCCCCCCCCCCCCCCCCCCAATGGATTAACTTTTCATTTATGACGGATATATCGAATTTGGCACTGATACCTACATTGAAAATATAGAACGACCATGAAAGGGGCTTTCAATATTATCATAAATCGATCAAGTCGAGGACCCGAGCTGCGCATTCTGGTGTATGTGTGAGCATGTGTGTGGGGTCTTTAAGATGTGGTCGAATTTCTCGTGACACTCGAGATAAACGATTTTCTCTCTCGTCTCTGCCCCCTCTCCCCCACGTGTCACAAATCACGAAATCGTCGATTCAGGAAAATTTAAATTTGACCGCGGACTCGTGAAAATCCCCAGGTCCACAGTATAGCAACGATGCCCTCGGAAAAATTCCTACGATCTATACAGCTGAATAAGGGAATAGAAATATTTTATGGCTCGAAAACTGTTTGCAATGTTCCGTTGACCTTTTGGATGGTTCTAATTGCTTAATTATTGTTCGCATGATCAAAATAATTGTCGCTGAAGTCATCGATTTATTTATCACTTTTTTCACCATTTTTTCTCGGTGTGCGAACAACAATAGTAATAGGAATGAAACGGTTTAAACAAAATTTTGTAATCATTGTTGAAAGATGAAAAGAAAAATTTGTTTCTACAAGTTTACAACTTTACAACTTTAAGCCTAAATGAACTTACTGCGTTAACGAAAATAAATTTTCTCAACATTTGTCATTTCGCGAATTTCCGAAACTCCGATCGAATCGAACATATAGAGCTGTGAATGCATACGCGAATTATCCTCGAGCGGTACGAAAGAAAAAGTGTCGCAAGCCTAGCAATTTCTAAGTGGACTCGGAAATTTTTTTTTATAATTTATATATATTTTTATATTATATATATTATATTATATATAAATATAAAATATATATATAATTATATGATTATATAAATATTATACATGCAATTGTATAATGTATAATTTATATTGTTAAAATAAGGGGATATAAATATTTTATGTTCTCTGCAACTATATTTGGAATTTTCTATTGACGATATATATTGACGGTATAGCTCGAATATTTAAATTATTGTTCCCAAAAACAAAATCCTCATAGTTGCTGAAGTTATACATTTAATTTTGTCACATTTTTCGCAATATTTTTTTTTCACAGCAATGGAGCGATGAACCGAAGAAGAATTTCGCTCTTCGTAGGACGAGCTTTAAAAACATGAAACGACAGCAGAGCAAAGAGAACCCAAAGGTTCACACTGCTCGAGAGGGTGAAAGGCACGACGAAAGTGCGAATTGGTCGCTCAATCCAGTACAGATACGCATAATACTATACATGTAAAAGTATACATCAAAAGTAAACTCCCTCAGCGTGAGTTTTGTGCTCGAATTCACGACCTTGGCATAAGCCGCGAAAGCACGAATTCTTTATGAAAGCACAATCCCGAATATTGCCGCGAAAAAGCTGTGGGAGCTCACGACACATCCGGCACTCCGGTGTGCATCCTGTTTTGCAAGAGTGAATGCGTAAGCGAGAGACCTTACCCCCGTTTTCATACTCGCAGAGTCACATAAAGGGATGGAGAGTTTCAAGAGTTTGAATGAAAAAAAAAAAAAAATGTAGGACCGGTCTCCTGTCAAAGACAAGATTCGTTCTGAAGGGATGAAACACTTTATTTTGTCAGGCTTCTGACTAGATGTAACAAGTTTTGATGTCACTTGGAAGGAGGAAAGTTCAATTTTTCTGTGGAAACGAGAGCGCTGAGTCGGCATATCAAACGTATATTGTATATACACTTTTAGCGTTTACCCAATGATAGCCGCTACCGCGGTTTGTGTCCGCTCGATATCTTCATACACGTATGTGCACGTGAACCTTGGACATTTTCCTCGTCGTTGCAATCGATACCCGCGCGACCTGACGCTCCACTAATACTTTCTCTATCTCTCTCTCTCTCTCTTTCTCTCTTACTCGATTTCACTCTGACACAGTTGTGGCTAATACACACAGGAGCGCACACAACATTCGTGTGCAGCTGAACGAGCATGCAGTCACGAATATCCACACACGCGCGGGTAGGTTGGATTCGCGCCTCGTGTCGTAAACCCATTTCGTTAAACCAGACGCCGGGCGTTCTGCGATCTTGAGCTCAGAGACACTCTGCCGCACGCGGAAACCTCGAGAGGCATGTGGCACGAGCAACGAGACGGGAAAGGAAGACACGGGGATCCGAGTGATAAATTCCCGTTTGATTCCCGACAAACCGCGGGAATTTCTCACCGTTATACACGGAGGGTTCGATTAGCCAGGAATCGTACGAGTTACTACGTACGGATTTTCCGCGAGGATGCCAAAAAGCGGGAAGACTTGCTGATTATCGCATATAATGAGCTCAGAACTTTTCGGAAGCTTGCGAGTAAAGATCACATCGGGCGCGAGGAGAAATGATTGGGAAAGATTGGGAATCGATTGTGAGCCGACCAATCGAATAGTCGACCCAACTAATCGTTCCACCAACCAATCAGACGATGGAAACAACCGGATCTCGGTTGGTTCCATCCATCGTTTTGGTAACCACAATTAATATCCACTAGGGATTAGTTCCTGTAGGTCTCAATAATTTCCACAAAATTCGGTTCTATTAAAAAGCTAGAAGTGCTGAAATTCCACGAAATTATTCTGTATTTCATGCGAAGAAAAAAAAAAAAAAGGAGTCATTTCCGATTGTAGTTCGCAACTGGGTCATGGTCTGTAAATGGGCTATTAAGCTCTATGGGGTAAAAAAAAAAAACACTCCCCAACGAGAATACGGTGTTTGCATAGCTGCGGATCTCTGAGAACGTTGGTGAGTGGCCTGAATCGGTCGTAACACAACAATGCTGAGAAGGAAAGTGGAGAATACATCGAGCGGTCGTATAGAATAGGATATTCCAGCCAACACGAGAGCCTGGGCGTTGTATGGCCTGGGTCCCCTATAGCCGAGTGAAGCAGGGCACTGGATTTTATCGACTTTTAATTACTTCGCGTCGTTTGCCACCGGTGTGTGTGTGTGTGTGTGTGTGTGTGTGTGTGTGTGTGTGTGTGTGTGTGTGTGTGTGTGTGTGTGTGTGTGTGTGTGTGTGTGTGTGTGTGTGTGTGTGTGTGTGTGTGTGTGTGTGTGTGTGTGTGTGTGTGTGTGTGTGTGTGTGTGTGTGTGTGAGAGTATGTCTGTATGTTTGAAATAGAAAAAGAAAGGGCGACAGACAGGAGCTAGAGACAGAGCCATAGTGCAACAACGTTGTCTGTACTCTCCACTTTGTGCCACCATCAAGCTCCACCGTGCGCGATCACTCGTGGCGCGTTATATAGTCACGAGGGAGGATTACTGAAGTGGTTTAAAGTTTCAACCGATATTCGTGATCGATATCAAAGCCAGAGGGACCGAAAGCTCGAGTGTTGTTGATACGAGGGACGTGAAGTATATTCTCCAACCATTGGATACACAAAAAAAAAATACACAGCCGCGTTGTGCCAAATGATAATGGAGAACTTGAAACTTTATTTCGCTCGATTTCACAATAAGGTTGGAACAAGCAGGTTCTTGATCAAAATTAATTGGGATATTTTCAACAATTAAGGGCCCAACTTTTGACGAAGGTAATCGAACTATCGGGAAGTCCTTTAGACTTGAAAACGTGTCCACTCGAGATCCCTCATAAGACTGGGATTGCCTAACACGAGTCTCAATGCGTTTTCACGAACTTTCATAAAGTAAAACAGCATATATGGGCACAGAGGCCAAAGAGCTTGTGTCAGTTATTGCGATATTGCGTTCGGCTGAATTTGAGTATGCACTGCATACAGTGGTCCAATTTAGCATCGAGGGTCGTATGAATTGGGCTGTTTTTCCGTCAAGGGCACCTCCCAAACACGATTTATGAGCCCGGCAGCAGTGGAAAACTCGTGTCTGTAGGAACGAGAGTTATTTGGTTCTCATATTCCACAGGATTTTTCGAACAACGTGGTTCACCAGCTAATAAAGCGTTGTAACGAGTCAATAAAGCGTTGTATATGTTTTCCATGCAATTGAATCATTGTCGAAACTCGAGTAAAAAATTTAACCGATTGCTGTCGATGTATAGGACTTATATGAAATTGTCATACAGTCATGAAGAAATCGACCAATATATGCCACTCTTGAGCTTAGGGGTCAAGAGATCCTTGAGGGTTCGATGAACTTCTTGCTTTTTCGTTGCATAAAAGGCATAGGGGGTTGCAGGTCCCTTATAGAAGCGAGAAGTGGTTTGGTTTACCAAAACCATCGGTGCAAAACGATTCGCTTTGAAGCACAAAGCAACCGTGAACGTGCAATGGACCGGACTGGATTATCAATATAGGGTTATGCACCGATTACTGCGCGTTAAAGACTTTACTATCGAGTAACATTCAGACAATATTATCGTGTAGAATGACCAGTGGCTCTCGAGTTATCGCAGCTTTTTTTTTCTTTTCAATGCATCGAGCCAAGATGCAGCTTTAATCACTGCTGGGAAATTTAGTGTCACAAAGAGTTTATTAGCTTTGTCAAATTTATCGATCGAACCGGAAACGCAGTGTATATATGTCTATACTGCCCCGATGGAATATGGGACAAATTGGGAGCATAGAATTTAACTAGAATACAACGTAGGAGTATGTCTATGTACATTGTACATAGTCTAGTAGGTACATCACCAAACGACGGCATTTCTCCCCCCCCCCCCTTCCTCTCTCTCTCTCTCTCTCTTTCCATCGACTTCTCGATGCTCAACGGGAAATCGAGCCCCAATGAAACTCACACTACGTCAAATAATATAGGTGTATTCACGATCAAGTTTACGTGTATAGCAGACGATCTATCGTTATTCCTGATGTGTGGGACTTCGATGAATTAAAAACTCCACGAGACCGCATCACCCGCTCTCTCTCTCTCTCTCTCTCTCTCTCTCTCTCTCTCTCTCTCTCTCTCTCTCTCTCTCGTGAAACACCAGAAACCGAAAGCTTTCCAAACACACGGCAGGGTGCACATACGCGAAGGGTTATTCGGTGCTCGAGCACGAGGAGTCATTATACAGGCTCAGGCTGGTTGATTCTGCGGACGATTATTAATGCACCATTGACGGCTGACATCGCGAATTCGATATCGCTTGATTATATACCGAATAATCCTCGCAGTTGGCACTGTGGGTCGGGTTGCTGGGTCGTTGAATATTTACCACACTGATTAATGGCATCGCTATAGGAATTTCGATAAAACATCCTGGGACATTGAATGCGTGTACAGGATGATTCTGAACGGGGCTGTGGGGCTGGAGGGAATCTTTTCAGTGCTGATTCACGGTAGCTTATCAATAAAAAAAAAAAAAAAAAAACGAATGGGAAATATGAATTCTCGGTGCAGAGACATCGGTTCAAGAATTTTCGAATTTCGAAAAATGGCCAATGTAATTTTGTTCGAGCTATCGAAAAATCGGGCATACACTTAAAACTTTATATAAAATTCCACGATAACCAATAACAGCTCTATCGGAGTATAAGACATTGGGCACTGCTCATGTCTGATAGAGTTTTGTTTTCCGATGGAGTTTGTAATTTGGTAGGTTTATTCCGAGGGCCTTTATTTTTATAGGGATGTTATTCGGCAATGAGTAAGTTGTGCCTGCAATCACCACACCACCGGATGCATAACCCATTACAAATAACCATGTAGAGCGGAGGACTCATTCGATGAATTGTATCAATGTCGTGGAACGAGTTAACTTGTACTACTTGATTGCTCGTCGGACGATGAAGATACACAATTTAATGAGAAATTGCGAACTGATAAATCGCGATATATATAAATATCGCTTTAATACACATACTTGAGTGCGTATCCGTCGTATACACTTGTGCTGCGGTTCTCGTTAATGTGACACAAATGAAATGGCGGATACATATATAGGCGCTGATCGTATAATTATCGATATGCTGACAAGTGATACCAATCGCCAATTAACGTTTCAACGATCAGTATGGATCAAAAGCTATCGAGAATAATATTCGAATGATATCAAGTTGACTCTTGCACATGTAAATTTGTACTTTGACGAATTATTTTCTTGCAAAATCGATGCAACGATATATATTTTTTTTTTTTTTACTTTTTTCTTATTTTCATAATGCGGCAACTCTCAATTATTCACTGACTTACCGATACTGGCACGGATATTTCGTCGTATTTGTCATTAATCACGTCTCAGGGTGACAAGTGCTGATACAAACGAGTTTGACAAATGTTTCGGACTTACCTGCAACCCATTGAAACAAGAAAAAAAGGCATGATCAACAAGTTACATGGTACAATACGTTTCATTATAAGATGAAAAAATCAACAAATAAATAAAATACGTGCAAGTTAAACGAGGTGTGACGCGAAATCGGATGTGTTTGCAGATTTTTCCTTCGATGAGTGCGAGAGAATGTACTTTTTTTATAAAAAAAAAAAAATTTAATTAAAAAAAAACCGCAGCCCTTAGGGCGACGTTTCGCATCAAACGACAGCGTTGAAAAGCGTTCGTCACGACGTTATAGCGCACTGCAAAAAATTTAAAAAATAAAAAAAAACCCCCCGCTGCTCTTGTCTTTCTTCAAAGGGAAGAAGATCGTCTACGCGCACGGGTTATTTATCTTTCCTCGCCGTTAACCGCGATCCCGGGTCGGCGTCGTCCTCGCCAAAGATCGAGGTACATTTTTTTCGAGGTTATAATATGGCGTGATGGAAGGTGGTTGAGGAGACTCAGAGATGCTTATGGGTAAAAAGAGACAAAGAGGGAAGGAAGGAAGGAGGCTGGACGCGAAGTAAAGAGAAGAGAAAGGTACTGGTGAAGGATGAGGATGGGGCGATAAGTACAGAAGAGAGAAAGAGCGTGGATGATGAGTGTGAGAGAGATAGATAGAGAGGGAGAGAGAGAGAGAGAGAGAGAGTGTGGCAAGGGATGAAGGGGCCTACAGTGTCGTCTCGTGGTCTCAAGACTCGAGGGTTCTATTTTTCTCTCTCTCGCGAATAACGATTCATGCAAGCTGACTTGAAATTCAAATCCGTAACGAAAGTATCGAGTGGTTACTATTCCTGGTTTATGCAGCATCCTTTGAATCTCTTGAGACAATGAAATATATATTTGCTCTATAACTATAACGTATACGTTTTATGTAGTTTTAACAGCGCCTACAGTTCAAATGCTATATTTATGTAGACGCTTGGCACGTCTCGTGCATGAATAAATTTCAAAAACAAAGCAGAATGTACACCATTTCGACCTCAAAAATAGGCGGAGGGAGAGAGAGAGAAAGAGAGAGAGAGAGAGAGAAAGAAAGAGAGAGAGAGAGAGAGAGAAATGGGGAAATCGAGAAAAAATCCGGTTGTCCAATTATACCCATTACTAATTGAACGTTCACGGTCATAATTGTTCGATATTTCTGTATCTCGTTCGTAAATTAATTAACTAGAGTGATTCGATCAGTTCAACGACCATTGCCGGAGGAGTCATTGAACGTAAAAATCAATTAATGACGCTTGATAATATGAGCAGAAATGACGAGGCGATAGCGAACAAGATTGAATATATTTGTTATTATAATATGTATTGAACTTTTTTTCATCAAATTTCAAACAGACAAAGCTAACCGGTAGGAAATGTAAATCAATTTCAACTGACAGCTGGGAACGACAAGTATATATATCCGGTGTTTCGTCTACCGGACAACAGAAAATTTCCCAACGATTCTTTTCTCGCGTTCCCTCATCATCTTCGCGTCAATTTTTTAACGAAAAACGTCGTTACAGTCGCGGGGATAAAGGTGCGAGTGAAATATTTCTACAACACTTTTTCGCTTTTTTCGACCCCCCCAAAAATATTGTCCATCGAGTATTCATGTGAAATATAATCGCATTGATTTTCTTATCATTCACGTTTTTTTACGGACCTTCAAAAAAATCGTGAGGGCTTCGAGCAAGTGGATTTAGCGTTATAAATTATCATTACATAAATCGGGAATATATATTTTTTTTCTCCGCTTTAATTTGATTTTTATAGTATTTTAGGGGCTGTGGAATAAAAATTTTAGTTATTAAAAAAAAAAAAAACAAAACAAAAACAGCACAATAAGTAATTTTCTTTATGCAGCGGAGTCGGTGAGAGAACGAAAGAATTTAAAATCGGCAAAGATACTTCCGGCTTTCTTTCCAACCGGTCTAACCTGACGAATCTCCGGGGTATTAATTAAGTTCAATGAACGAGGCACGAGAAGCTCGTGCTTTCTTTATAAAGATGGGGTAAAAGAAGCCTACATGCCCGGATGAGGGAGGGGGGGGGGGGGGCGAGTTCCGCAACCGCGTTATACGTCCGTGGGTTATACTGTACTAATTAGAGGGTAGATGAAACAGCGTTTCGTGCTGTACGGAAGAATAAAGGGTGCTGTAGTGGTTGTAGGGGTTATCAGAAGACGAACGTCACGTTTTGCTTGCGCGCACACGAAACAAAACAAAAAAACAAAAAATGATTCCCCATTGAGATAAATTTAGCTATAAATCGTTGTCGCGCCATTTTGCATGCCGAGTTCCGGACGATCTTTCGACAATTTTCTTTTCGGATTTTACGTGAAACTTTCGTATTTTACTAGAGTCAGAAATTTTGTCATGATTCGGGCATCGGGCAATATCACTTCGTTCGTCGTCGTATAAACGTGCGGGCCTAAAAGCATCCTTAAAGTGCCACGCAGATTGGCGAAACTGCGATGTAATAATATCGTGCCCGGAAATTTCGAGGATATGGAACGCCGAGCATCTATACGTATGCATGGACGAAGCTATTACAAAGTTCGGGGCATGAGAGAAGAGCTGGCGAAGCGGGAAGAACACTACGCAGTTTTCGGGGTGCTTATATATATATATATATATATATATATATATGGGGTTGGCAAACGAATGGCCAACGACGATAGTATAGAGACAGGGGATTCGTGTGGCCCCGATCTTACCCGAATTGGTTTGCCCCGAGACGAGGAGAAACGACGAAGACGAAATTAACGAAATTAACGCGATCACGCGCGCCACACATGGCTCGTGTTAATGAGGTTCTTTTATAATCACAAGTATTTCAAAACCTCTTCAAAATTTATACATATCATTATTCGAGTTTTACCGTAAATTCTCTCTTAATTTGAGATAAGCTTGCCGAAAAATATAAGAAAGAAATATCTCTCGGAAATACCTTGTTTCAACAAATGGTCTTACATATGGGAATCGTAAAATATAATGCCGAATGTACAAACACTTTTGTCATCATAAACAATGCAGTTTTCAACGAGAAATGAGATTACAATAGAGTAAATTGTGAAGTTTCTAACGAGGCAAAGGAATACAAAGGTAGCCGAAAGTATAATAAAGATATTTTCTGGCAAAGAGTGAAAAATTACGAAAAATGTAGTCGAGTCGGTCATTTATGAAGGAACTTGGCAATGTGGCAGCAGAAAGTGAACAAGCACGCGAAAATTTTAATTGCCGTTAACGGTGTCTTGAATCGTTATTATTCATACGAAGTTGCTTTTTCAGCTAACAGTAATTACAAGATTATATTAGACTTGATAGGAAATTATGATACGAATAATATTTATTCGATAACGCAAACAATTTAGATGAATGCAACATCTAAAGTACCAAGAAAATTTTAACAAGCCTGATTTTTATGCAGTAGTAAATCAACTAAATTATTCTGAAAAGAAATAATTTTAGTATGTACTAAAATAATTCAAGTATATTTAATTATGTACCGCCAATTAATGAAATATACAGAGAACAATTTTATGGTCAACGTGTTCGTCCAAGGACGTATGCGTTATACCCACCCCTTTAATGCAACGCTGCCAAATGTGAACACTCGATTACTACTTTTGAGTCGCGTACATGTCCGCATATAACTTTTATCAAACGAATATTAAAATATTACATTATTACTGCTTTAATGACATTTGGACATTATATTTCCATTTTGTAACCATTCATTATTTCTTTACTTTGCATTTTGATCTACACCACCTACATCCTAAAGCCTTCGAAGCCTTCCTTTTTTTTTTCTCATTTTTTCTCTGGTATAGAATGACCGACATGCGTTTATCGTGGGAAATGTGAAAACCAAAGCTCAAAGTGATTGGTATTCATTGATTTTTTTATATCACGATACTTCATTACGACCTTGGATATTTTATCGAGTGGTAAATAGTTTTTTTTAAACATCATGGATAATAATAATTTAGACATTACCCTAAACATTTCCATTCTACACAGGCAAAACAAAAAAATTTTAATCCCTTGCTGGGGAAAGTCTCATAGGCCTCTCTGCACGTTTGGTCGTGAAAGTTTCGATTTTTTTTATCTACTCATTATTTTAGACTGGTAATTAAATGATAGTGGATTAGCAAGCGTGTGAATTTTTTATATTTTCAAAAATCCTTTTCATGGTCCCTTGTACTTTGTAGTCAACTATAAATTCGACCAGTACTGAGATCCCACATATTACCAGCCCGAAATAATAAATAGAGAGAAAGATTCGAAATTATGGAATATGTACAATGATTGTGAATAGAAGAAATTGTTTTTTTCAAAAACATTTCACAGGACTACCCAACTACTGTGTAGAAATATATTTCTGAGCCCTATACGTCTGTGTAGAATTATAATGCGTTTGATCATTTCTTTCGGCAGACAGTATGAGATATTATATGTAGAACAAATTTATTACAACACGTTCACTTTGTGTAAATTAATAAATGTGAGATATTTTTATAGGTAGAAAAACATTTGTTAACTTTTATGTGTACACCATCTCATGTGTAGAATAATAAATGTAAAAGAGTCTGATCCGATGAACGATGAATTAGTCGGGGTTCATCGATTATCCGATTAGTAGCCGTATATGAGCGCTAATTGTGCCCACTCTCCGGTTCTCCATTCCTTTCTGTCAATCTCTCTCTCTCTCTCTCTCTCTCTCTCTCTCTCTCTCTCTCTCTCTCTCTCTCTCTCTCTCTCTCTCTCTCTCTCTCTCTCTCTCTCTTTCTTTCTTTCTCTCACGTATGTCGCGTAATTCGCTTTACCCAATACGCGAGTTCAAATGTCACGTTACGAATCAACGCTTCGAATATTTCCACAAACCCGTGACAATTTAAATCAAATCTCGGTACTCCTAAAACCGAATCTACGAACCAGTCGAGTTTTCGGATTTGCACGAATCGATGATATGACAAGTGTCCGAATGTAATTAAAACATCGTGCGAGAAGAGAATAGACAAAGAGGAGTATGAGGAAAGCAACACCTAGATGGATGACATCTTCTACTTGTAAATAACGTCTCGATTTTTTTTTTATATATTCATCAAAATTTGACGCAAAAGGAGAAGGAGTTTTTGATCGAATATGGATTTCAACGAAACGGAATGGCATTTGATTGAACGAAAATATATTTTGCCGTAAATTTAGGCAAATCAGATATTTGGCAAAATAGTCAAAACAAAAAAAATTGTACGACGAATTTATTAGTCTCGGGACAATGGCCAGCAATTTTTTAAATATAATTTTGATAAAGGGATATTTCGACCAATGAAAGATTCAACCTCCCTATATTTTTCTTCAAACTTGCCAAAAATTTTCAAAAGTCACGTTTCGTCGTGTGGATCATGTCGGGACATTATCGAGTTCACGGTTCAAAAGCCAGGAATGTCACTATACAACGTGACACTGAGAGTTGTTTATCCTGGCACAGGAGCTCCGATGATGTTACAACTCTCTCCTGTTTAGACGATATAGTTCGAGGGATGTGTGGTCAGTGCATGACCGAAGGGGTGTTTTAGAGGCTAGCAGAACCAAACGCAATGATTTCTGTTTGATGATGAAGCTAGTCACCGCGGAGATGGCAAATTTTCAACGGAATGTGTCGACTCCGATATATACACATGTAAATGAACTAACTGAATTTCCGCTTATACTCGAGACTACATATGCATAAAATTCGTAAATAAATTATTGGATAAAGTCGCAATATTCTTTTCAGAAAAATGAAAAAAAAAAAAAAAAATTCTTATACACCCTGTACATACGTGAACCATTGACATTTATTTTTTTTTTTCTTCTAATATTCAATTTATTTTATATTAAATTTATTCATTCTGCGTCTCCACAGAGAAAGTTTCGTTTTCGTAAGCCTTTTTTTCCGTTTTGTGACATCGATTCGTGTAAAATATTCAAAATTTTCCAACAATTTTTGGAAATTTGATTTTCTTTTACCCCAGGACGATACTTACACGGGCTTATTCTATGGTATTGTGATGCATGAGCGTACGAATGTTAAAGATACGCGTGTCGAATGTCAAGAGTTGCGAGCATTTTTTCCATAAATTCTCCATATGCGAACTCTTTCATACCGCAAATTTTTTCCCATTTTAACCCGACGATACATGCGATCATCCTGAGTACTTGGGCTACGCACAAATGCGTGCTAAAACAGAAGCGTGACTCCAGCAATATTCCCCTGAAGTGCTTGGCGTTTACCGATGCGAATAAAATTAAAGTAAAATGAAAAATAAAATAATAAAGAAGACATAGTGAGTCATGAAAATAAAAAAAAAAATGCTAAAAAAAGAGAGTCGTTGAGTAAAAAAAGGATGTAATGGATTTTTTTTTCTCAAAGAACCGTCATTATGAGTGATATAACTGCAGATGCAATTTGGGAGGATGAATTAGAATTCTATAGGTATGAGACGCTATTATGAGTCGGTGAAAGCTTCAAGAAGACACACGAATAGTGTCTTGAAGAAACTATTTTCTAAAAAAAAATGGTAATTGTAAAAGGATTGATATGAGCGAATGTAAATTTATTGACGATGGTCATTGCGATAGTGATTCCTGCAATTGAGAACCAAATTTCGTGGTAGTATATCATCGTGGTATCGTTTACACTTATCTGGTTGCTCTCACTTGACATTTTCTCGAGTTTCAAGTGCATGGATGAAACGAGTGATGAAATTTGCCAAAGGCAGAAAGAGAGAGAGAGAGAGAGAGAGAGAGAGAGAGAGAGAGAGAGAGAGAGAGAGAGAGAGAGAGAGAGAGACAGACAGAAGAAGGATCTTAGAAGATGAAGCCAATAGCTTGAGCCAGAGTTTACGGAGCAGCAGTAGTTTGATATTGCTGAAGGAGAGACTCGTTTGCTAATTGCTCAATAAGCAACGAGACTAACGTTGGCGTATCACGGGATAAGAGATACGGAGCTAGGAGGCGAATATTAGCCGAAGATTTGAACGAGAAACTGAGACGTAGTTGACAAACAAGTTCCCACTTTCGTTAATTAACGTGCTGTTAATAGCGCTGGTGATCTCGAGACTTTGCCCATGCATAATAAACAACGCTGCGAATCAAGACACGACGTTCCTATGACTCAAGGTATGTCCAATGATCATCAGGAATTTCGCAAATAAAAAATCGCTAGAAAATTAATTTTACTCATAACGTGCCATTTACAATGGTAAAGGGAGTAAATAATTTACGAATTATCATGAAAAATTTCCATTCTTCGTCCCTCACAATGAATACTTCATTTGACCGCACTTTAATTACCTCTGATAAATTATTTTTATCCCTGGGTATATGCAATTCCTCATCTTGCTCACGCTACATATGTAAATACATATATTTGCTTCCTCGTGAAGAAAGCTTTGTTTTTATGAAAAAGAAAAATTCCAGATTTCCATGTCAGAATGCTTAAAATGTTCCAAATATTCAAGAAATCACATTAAGAATAATGTCTGGGCGTATGTTATGTATATATGCTGGCCTTGCCAATTTCAAACAGTTATGTCTTGAAAATGTCTCGAACAATCGTGCTCAAATTTTGTACATGAGCAGAGCACAGTAAGCCCGTAATTTAAGCTATCAGGTAGAAACTTCTCACATCAATAGGTTACTAGGGGACAGGGATAATTGGTACTGAATTTGGCGATAATCCATCGAAGAGTTCAGATTTTATGAAATTTCGAATTTTTATAGAAATGATACGTTAAGTATGACATTCGTGAATTTGCTACGATCGAACCAGCTCTTTCCACATAAATGAGCCAAAGGACACTCATATTCGGTATTGAGTTTGAAAATAACTGGAAAATATAGATTTAGATTTTCAAAAACTTTGAATTGTCTGAAATTTTGAATTTTTAAAAAAATTTTCGGTATTGAGTTTGAAAATATTCGCTGAATAGTTCAAGGTTTCGGAAAATTTAGAATTTTTAAATATTTTTTCAATGTTTATGAAAAATTATAAGCTTGCTCTAACTTTCGTAAATTTGCTAATATCGAGCCGGAACTTGCCACGAAAAAAAAGCCAGAGAATCCTAATGTTCGTTAAAATATTAGTTACATGCCACTACATCATAAGATCTATTGACAATGTGATATAATGGTTATTTTTTCAGGGATATTGATTTAGCCGAAAAGTGACGGAAAAATATTCCGCAGTTTTGATGTTTCAGAACATGAAATTAGTTTGAAACAACGTTAAAAATTTTGAATTATTGAAATCGAATTCGCGGAACAAGCGTGAAAATTTGCACATTTTGCTTCCTCATTATTTTATCACGACCGAAAAGCTTGCCCTCTGAGGAAGCCATACTTGAAAACCTCATAAAGAAAGAGCTTCGCAGTCGTGATAAAATAATGAGGCAGCATCGTGCAAGTTTTTAATCCTTCGCCTTTTACTCATCCCATCCCCTTGCCCCTTTCATTTTTTTATACTTCACTTAACTCCTTAAGATCGACGCTATTTTCTAATGCACTGCTGTGCCACATTCACCCGAGGGCACAGGGAAACTGCAGACAACCTGACCGATACGATTACCGAGTTTCACTCGTATTACCAGCATCAAAAACTCGGATAAAACTGCCTTCTCCTCGATATAGTCGGAGAGCAAGCAAGTGCACGGCTAAAAGGTCACCGATCCCAGTATTGGTCGCGCACTCTTTTTGAGCGCGCGGCCAATACAGAGTTTGTTCACTTTATATATTTTTGTCTCACGATAATGAGAATAAAAATTGTAAAAAAAAAAAATAAATAAATATACAAACAACTTCTATACATCGAGATCATTTCATGGCATCTCACTCTCGCGTCTAATATATTCTCATATATAAATTATTTTCCTGCCCCTGGCTACTGTCCATACCGAACTGTAAAGTAGATAACAAAGAGAGAAAGAGGATAGAGAAAGCATATCGGTATGAGGGAAAAGCTACCACGCAGACTGCAAGCACACAAACGGGAATGAGGGGAACTCAATTCCAGATTGGGTTGCCCAGGCAACCGCATGCACCGGTCCATTCACCCTTGCTATATAGACAGCATCGTTCTTTTTTTCCTCTCTCTCTCTCTCTCTCGTTGGACAGAGAGAGAGAGAGAGAGAGAGAGAGAGAGAGAGAGAGAGAGAGAGAGAGAGAGAGAGAGAGAGAGAGAGAGAGAGAGAGAGAGAGAGAGAGAGAGAGAGAGAGAGAGAGAGAGAGAGAGAGAGAGAGAGAGAGAGAGAGAGAGAGAGGGAGAGAGAGAGAGAGAGAGAGAGAGAGAGAGAGAGCAGAGGGTATAACGAAGCTCAGAGCAACGAAGATCGCTTTGGCCGGACTACACGTTGTTCGCTTCGGCCTCCGTACAATCCCCATTGGCTTTTGGGTCTGCTGGCAGAGTAACCAGGCTATTCGGCACGAAATGCAGCACGCTCCACTGTGTGAAAGCTCACGGTGCAGCTTGGCTACGGTTCGCAAACTCCAAGCGTCTCCATATCGGCTCTCTCGCACCACCATCGCGCCACCGAGCATCGCAGGAAGTAGCAGCAGCAGCAGCCTAGGGTTGCTGCAGCCACCACCACCACCAACGAGCCAGTGTGCCCCGAGGTGGCTTCGTCGACGAGCAAGCAGCCACGGGGCTTTAACGGGGCGCAGGAAGAGCAAATTATCCCGACATACGTTACGGACTATACTCTCTCCCTCTATCGTTCCCTCTCATGTTACTCTGCTCGCCTCTATTTCACCTAATAGCTAGGATTTGTGCCGAAATTTATGGGACTTCCTACGACCCCTTTTAAATCTTCTTGCCATTGTGTATGTGTGTTTGTTCGTATATTTATGCAATCAAAGGTATCGATGTATAAAAAAAACTCACGTATACACGTATCACGGTATAGCTCTAATCTCGAGAGATCCTGGCCAACGAATGAATTTCACGATACAACGAATTACGATCTGTCTCAACCCAATTTGCTCTACTGATCGACCGTACATATTTATCGCTTGCGAAAGAAAGCGACGTCAGGTGTTCTCCGTGAAATTATCTCGTATATACTCAAACGTATATATAACAGGTTCCTCAATTTTTGTTCGTTCATATGACTGCCTTATTGCGATATCAAAATTAAACCTTTTTCAAATTTTTGTTCATATAGTTGAGATATCAGCATTGTTGCGGAGAACAAAATTTTATTGGACCATTCATTAAATAAATATAAATTCGATCAAACCATAGCCATTTGCCGTGTTTCGAGAAAAATGAATGACGTTTTATTGTTGCAACGTTTTGAAAGTTATGAAAAAAGTTTTTATTTTTTTTTTTAATTTCAGTAGTAAATAATTGTTGGGCCGGCGAGACGATTTTATGGGCAACGAAAAAATCTACAATTTCGTGCGGATTTATTTTCCGGAGTTTGGGGGATCAAAAGGCTTGTTGCACTGATGATACGAGGTCAATATGACCCTCACGTGTATCCGTGGATAAAGACGAAACAGAAGCCCGTAAACGTAGCGAAATTTCACGATAATACTGTTGATAAATGAAAGGAAGATGAAAGGCTTCACGTGCCTCTCCAGGATATGGTGGAAAAACGACAATGTAAAAAACCATCGCGAGAATGAGGGATTCGGTAGATACACTTTCAAAGGATAAGAATGATAAAAAAAACATGTCAAAAATGTGCAACTTATTTAAACTCGCATATTACTGGATTGTTTTTGCCCGATTCAAAATTTCCCTCTCTCTCTCTCTCTCTCTCTCTCTCTCTCTCTCTCTCTTCTTCTTCTTCTTCTTCTCTCTCCATTGGTTGAATTCTCTTTAATATTCAATTTTGGCAATTTCTTTATAATTATCTATACGAAAATTCGTCTCGATGGGTCAAAGATTGCTCCACTCGGTGTCGACATAATTTTTTCGAAAAATTGAAAATTTCATCGAGTCGAAAATCACTTTAACGGTTCATATCAAACTCGCCGAGTAACACAACATGCATAGAAAATATCAGCTCGATATATCTCGTATGGCTCACGGAATTTGGCGAGACGGTAAAAAAATTTTGAGAAAAAGAATTCGAAATTTCACAAAATCCCAAAGCTTTCGTTTGGTTTGATTTTTCTTTCCCCCATCGAACACATTCCACCTGGGGCATTTCTTCGAATGTATTTTACTTGTCAGCATAAAATCATTACAATTTCGAACGGTTTATAAAAAAAAATTCATTTTCAATCGCTGATTCGCAATTATGTTCCCGTAAAATCGATCGAACACGTTCGTCGTTCGAACGATTGCCAACCCTGGATGTCAGAGACACTATGAAAGTTGCGAGTGTGTTGCCTACCATGTCGGAATAATTGAGAAACTGTCGCCGAACAGTCGCGAGAGAGGACCAAAGAGCCATCGAAGTTGGGTAATTAATGAAAGGGATAGTTTTTCGCGTGTGTGGACTCACGCCGATGATATAAACGTAATGTGTACGCGTATGCATAGCCCTTTTTCGATTATATCTGTGTACTCGAGTCTGCGAACGCGTGTGGGCGGTTTTGGCACATGTCCAGGGTTTCACGAGAGAGCGAGAAAGAGAGATAGGCACATAAATGGATGGAGAGGAAGAGAAAGTGAAATAGAGAGCAAAAGAGTTGACTCGGCTCACATAGGCATCACGCTCGATAAAGCTCGTACAACTCTACCATCCTCTATCTCCTCTCTCCTCGCTCTTGCTCTCACGAGGGTGTCCAGAATTCATCCACTCTGACCAGCCCATTTGAATATTTCCAATAATCACATTTTTCATTTGCGTGTACGTGAAAAAAAAAGAGAAAAAAAAAGTACGTATGCTGGGACGAATCGAGTTACCGATACGAGAGATACGCTTAATGATAACGATAACGTTATTTCGGGGCTTTGACGATGCGAAAACTCGATATGCGCTATGCGACTGTGACGTGTAAACGAAATCAGCTTTGTATGATTCGAATAATCCAAGGATGAAGCGAAACGGGGTTGCCCGATCGATCGAACGTGTGAACCGGCAAGTCGATAATTCTTCTCGCGAGCCCTTAAAATCAAGGTAAACCAAAACGCGAGGGGACCAAAATACTTCTCTCGTATGCAGGAAAATGCATTTTTCAAACTTTTTTTTTTCTCAAATACGCGAGCAGTTTTTAAAAAGTTTCCAACGGAAGAGAAGACCGAGAGGCGGGGGATTTTTGTTTGTTTTTTTTTTTTTTGCGTAAAAGCACGAAATCCACGAAAATTAATTACGTCGAATCCCTCCGGATTGTTCCCCGGTTTTTCATCAATCGACGAAATTCCGTATGGATAAGCGCGGTTTAATTAACGAACTGAAAGTTTTCCTTTTTTTTTTTTTTTCTTTTTAAGAAAGGTTCAAGGGTATCTCCGATCGATTGTCTCCCAGTTTGGGTGTGTCGTGGTTGATACCGGGAGTTCCGTTGGCTCTCGTCAGCGAGACAACGAGGCGACGAAAGAGCATAGAAAAAGGAAAAGCGCGAGAGCAAAGTGACATGAGGAGGCGAAAGCCATGAATTTTGCTGAAGAAGCGAGAAGAGAGATCAAAAAAACTGGAATGTCGGCGTGATCACAGTCAGAAGCTGACTCGGACGATTCTTGAGATACGGTCGTGTCGCGTCGTCATTGACGAAAACGAGGAGAACCAGAGCCATAATATTATAAATAATGCCGTATACGGAAAAAAAAAAGTTTGTTCGAGATTGTACGCTCGGAACTCGCGCGCAATCTCTGCCGCACATCGAGGAGAGCGGAGACGAGCATCGCGCAGCGAGAGAATGAAACGAGCGAAAAGAAAAAGGGGGAAGAATGAGGTAAAAAAGGGCGAAAGGGTGGAGAGGGATGAAGAAACGACTAGGCCCTTATCGCTGATAGAATTCTCTCTCTCTCTCTCTCTCTCTCTCTCTCTTGCTCCTTCTTTGCAGCGTAAATGCCCCTTGAGTACAACGGAAAAGGAGCTTTGTTACTATAGTGCTTGCGAGCGAAGAAACCTAGAGCTCTTCCAGAGACTCGGCGACCTCAACTTGGCTTGATTCCGCTTGCAACTCTATATCCCATTATCTCTCTCTCTCTCTCTCTCTTTCTCTTTCTCTCCTTGGCTGTGGATAGATGCGAAAAGAGGATATGTACAACGCGAAAGTAACGAACGAAAAAAGAGAGATAAGCAAAGAAAGTGGTCAGACAAAACGAGTAAAACGTGAAAAACGGAGCCAGTGGAAAATGAGAGAATGAAAAAAAAAGGATAAAAATGAGTCGAGTTCCGACGCAAAGCGCATGAATAGAGGCTTCAAGGGCTTTCTCTGTTTCCTCGACTCCGCGCGGTACTCGGGAAGCGAAACCCGGACCACGACTATGAGCGTAACGGACCGTCCGGAGGGGAGATTCAATGCATTCGCTGAGTTATAGACTCTGTCGGAGCTTTTTTTTTTCATAGAAAAGTGAAAAAGAGGGTAAATGCCCAGAGGCCAATGTGCTCTCTCGGACTCTCGCAGCTCATTAGCCGAAATCACGAAGCTATAAATAAAATATTTTTGCCGCGATGTTTACCGCTGCGTTTCGTATAGGCAGACGAATTTATACATAAAACAACGTAGGCTAAGCTGATACGTGTTTGAATTTGAAAGAAAAACTATTCTGCTGACGAAATTTGTAATAAAATAATCGAGAGTTATTATCGCGAATTAATAACGTGAAATAAAAAATTCGATACGTCAAAATTTTTCCCTTTCTTGACGAGAAAACGTCTCGATGTCTCATGTCGTTCCAATTTTTTACATTTTCTCTTTCAGCAGATTTATCAGTAGAGAAAATTTTGTCTCTACAGAATAATGAAGGAGTAAAGTTCTGTGTATGTATTTCAAAAATTTCCCAGGAACGTGCACGGCTTAGAGCGTCATTTTGTAAATTAAAATAAAAGTATATCAATTGTCATCGTAAAGTTTTTTTGTTTTTTTCTCTGAAAGTAATTTTCCGACTATCCGAAATTTTTTGAAAAGTCCGGCGTGAATAATACTAAAAAAAAATGTTCACGATGACAAATTTTCTTCTACAGGAAAAAAAATCAACTCGGAACGTTTTTTTTTTCTTCAAGAGCATGATACGATTGTTCTACAATAATTAATTATACAATGCGACTATATCACATTGACAAATAATTGTTAATGGTTCTTTTTTTTCTTTCAATCGCTCGATACTCGTCTCAGCTGCTGCCGTCTCTATTCGCACTTTTAATGGCAAATCTCTCTGCAGCTTTTCATTCGCGTGAGATACACGTACATACCTACTGTACATAAAATGAGTCCGTTAAACGGATAAAATACGTTTTATAAGGGTTGCAACGACTTTTGGGTCATTAACCATGCCACGCTTATCCGCAGAGCTCGCTATTCTCTCATTTGGCGAGTCTCTTTTCAACGACTACCATATATAACGTACCGATGAACATATTGTGGTATTCTTCGGCTGATATGCTCGGTGGCATACGCGTTTATCTGACTGAAAGATTAACACCAACCGGGAAGGGCTCATTAACCTCCTCGTTGACGCAATAGTGCGCGGAATCGAACCGTAATGATGTTAACGCAATTAGTGCGCACATGCATTTTTGTTTGTTTCATCTTCCTTCAAATTAAAAATCAAGCTACACTCGGGGGGGTTTTTGGGATACCTGAATCCGAATTTCAAGTCAAAATTGCAAAAATTCAGAGAATTACCGATGCCAATGTGGCGGAGCAAAAATCCAAAAAATAATACGATACTTCAACAATATGAAAGTCCAGCTGTACTCAGAGATTTTTTGGGTTCGTTGAATCCGAATTTGTAGCAAAAATTGGAAAATTAAAAATGGCCGTCACAGAATAGCGCGGGCCTTGACTCAAAAATTATACGATCCCTTGACACACGGTGTGCTTAAAGATATGTTCTTAGCAAATCGTTGAAATATTATCCGTTATGACGTTCTGACGGTTATCTCGATAGCTCAAAAAATGGTTGACTTGAATTTTCAAAACTTTTGAAAACTTGAGCAGTCGATCCGTTCTATACGCTCGCATACATCCACCCTTTTACAAAACCCCAAAAATCATATCAACTTTTGCGTATCTCTAACCGTTTACGAGATATGTGAAATTTTTAAAATTTGGAAAATCCGACAATACATTACTCGAGGACGTAATTAAAAAAAATTAATAGCATTCAAATCCGGTTACTTTTTGCATTTTGGTCCGCCACATTGGATCTGCCATATCGAATTTCGAAATTTTTACATCAAATTTGACTCAGAAAACCCCCGCATTCAGATTTTCGATTAAATTGTAAAAAAAAAAGGAAAAAAAAAACAATTTTGTGCACAGTTTGGGCACTTTTAGTCAAATTCGTCACACCGAGAAAGGGGTTAACCTTATCGATGTAATTTCCACAGAGTGGAAGAAGGTAAGGGAATTCGTAAAATGCAACGTGCGAGAAAAACGAGCGAGCGAACCAGTCGGGGGGGGGGGGGGGGGGGGGAATGAAAATTTCATGAAACCGGAAACCAAGGAGAGGAGAAATGTAAAAAAAAAAGAACTTCAGGAGGAAGAAACACGAGAGACAGAGATGATAGGTATTCTCTAATGCTATCAAGCACATGAGCGAATCGAGTATTCGAGCATCGCAGCGATCTGCCTCGGCTAAGCTGATGCGAGTGTCTCACAGGCTATTGCACCTGAAACGCGAATTAAATCGAAACGAAATGATCCGCAATGGTGGAGCAGCGGCAGCCAAGAGTCACGATGAAAACTCCAGCAAACGGCGCAGCCCCGGGTCAGTATTAAATAGTAACGAGTAGTGCTGGTATATATATATATATGAGTTTATGTGTTCGTCTATATATATATATATATGTCTTAGAGAAGGTATCGCAGCAGCCGCGCATCCGCGCAAGCACGAACAACTTCGTTTATTGGACTCGGTCTACTCTATGAAATTCTGATGTTCTTCTCCATAAAACGGAACCACGAGTGCGATAATGAATAATAAAAAAAAATAAGAGAAATGAAAAAGAAAAACGCCAGAAGAAAGTCCGAAAAGACAAAAGTAATACGAAATATTCTGTGCATGTTTATATCAACGCGAGTTATGAGTCTGGCTGTGCAATTATTTTCTTTTCTCACATCTATAATCTTGACTCCCACATAAATACGAGCCCTGGAAAATATTAACCATTCACTCCCCGCGACAGGATAGAAATAACAAATGTGCCCGAACAGGCGCAAAATTTAATTACGAAATGTGCCAGAGATTATTGACTCTTTATATCCGATAATAAACGACGAGAGAATAAACGCGATGGGTTTCTTTCAAATTCATTTCCACACCGGGTAACGAGGGGATATATACATTGGCGATAAGTCAATTTTTCAATATATTCCCATTGTCGAAGCGAAAGTTTTATTTCGCTTCAATAAACGATGGAGGTGGAGCAATCGAGGAGAGCATCAAATGAGATATAAATCGCTGCAAGTCGTTATTGCCGGAAGATATCGCGATATAGTCGCGATCATATATATATAGGAATTCAAGCCTGCACGCGCGATGCAACGTAACGCAGAGATTGAGTCTCGAATTAAACTGAAATCCGCGGTGTATAGCGGTGCACCAGTCTGCCGAAGGTTTCATTGTTCATTCGGTTGTTTGACATTTGGGCTGGGGATTTCGCTTGTTTAAAGGAAGAACCGGATGAAGTGAATAAGACCAGAGGATGAGGACTAAAGTGCTCTATATCGTATCGCGTAGAGAAACACGACGCGTATTTCGCACAATCAAATCTCCGCGGTGAATTGATTTAAATTTAATTTACAAATGTCTCAGCTGAATCAATTGAGCCTTAATTTAAAAATTTTGCAATCAATTTTTTTCTCTTCATTTAAATTAATTTGATTTTTATTTATAAATTTACCGTTAGACTTTAACATTAAAACAATTTACCATTATATAGAGTCTCTCTAAGGCAAAAGCAAATTGCACACACTTTTCATTAAACGTATACGATTAACCCTTCAATTTAGCTGCAAGCTTACAGAGATTACGTTAGTTCTCACACGATATCCTTCACGATAAGCCCAGCAAAAGCCCAGAAGAAAAAAAGAAAACTCAAGAGCTTCGCTCGCTGTCTCGTAAAATTTGAATTAATCTTTTTCCATGCTCCGCCACCAAAAAGTACGACGATAAAAGTGTTCAGCTTCATATATACAATATAATATATATTGTATATATACACACAAAAGGTATTCATTATTTCCCGCAACAGAAGTTTTCTTATCCCAAGAGTGACGGAAGATATCACAAGAGACTGTCATGTTTTTTTTTTTTTTTGCACTTTCCATCGTGTCTCATTGTTTCGTATTTCTGTCACGTCTCGCGTCACGTTTTTCTTAATGAAATTTCATTTATTATTCAGCCCCGAGAAGCAAAGCCACTTTAACAGCTGAAATGCTGACGGATCAATTTATATGTATGCTCCCAGAACGTTCCTGGAGTTCTCACATAACTTTTTTATTCGCAGTAACACATGTCATGCAGGGGGTGAGTTTGCCCGGGCTTATTTCAATGTTTTCATTTTACTTGGCGTCAGGATGCCCCAGGCTCAATTTATCGGCTTATCATTATGAAAGTGGTCCGAAACGGGAGGAAAAAAAAGTCTTAAAAAATACGGCATGAAACAGAGAGGTACCATAAAATCCTTCAATCTGACAACATGTATCACTCTCCCGCACTACTCATGATTACTCAAAACTGCCATATCGTTTTATGCGCAAACGAAACAACTCCCTACAAGCGCGCGGGCAACTTTCTCTTTGGGGACTCGGCGAATAATGCAAACTTTAGGTGCTTTATGTTTGCCAACCTCTCGTGTATTTTTCATTATCTCTCTTTGCTCACTCTCTCTCTCTCTCTCTCTCTTTCTCTCGCTGGCCGTTTTTCTCACCCCCGTATAAGCCACCGAACGGCATAGCCAATGTTTCATGCATTATCCATCTTTTGCGCGCGCGCGTGAGACACGGGCTCTTTCTCTCTCTCTCTATAATCCCTTTCGTTGGTCCATTGTGGCTTGTTGTAACGTTCCGGGCGCTTCTATCCCGACCATCGCTCTATATTTATATTTTCCGGGATCGGCTTTAACGTCGCGCAAACTTCGCACGAGGCTCAACCTTAACACGCAAAATGGCCAACATGGATGTAACGGCAGGTATAACGATTTGCGAGTCCGCGACACGCGAGTGAAAGAGCCACACGCTCGGGGATTTGATCAGTCGCAGTGGAAAATACCCATGAACCAATAAACGTGAGATACAAGGACTCGCGGTGTGGGATAGAAAGACTCGGTGAATCTTGCGGTCTGGCAGATTCAGATTGGACAATTTATTGAGTCCGACTCGAGCAAAGAGAAACCAAGCTGAGAGCTTCAATTTTTTTCAAATTTTTTCTCCTTCGAGTATGACCATTCGATCACGTCCCCTTGTTTGATGACGATCATTATATCGAATAGGAAGCCTTTCCAAAAGTCCAGAAATGCATGATCAGAAATGCTACACCTGACGAGGACTCCATTGGCAACCGAAATATAAACAAATGGATTTCCGTACGGGATGTGCTGGACAAAATGCGCGTTGTACAGGGTGTAAGCCCGAAACAATCTAAGCTCGGATATTTTCGTCGTTGCATATAGACAACCCGAGCTCAGGTATTTTCATCGCTCTGAAAATGGAACGACCGCACTCGCAAGATATACGAAATTTAGTGAGTGATCGCACTTTGCTGCGAGCACTCTGATCGATTTCCCAACGAAATAATAACTAATAAATTTTTCATAAAAATACATGCATCAAAATCAGCTGAAATGCAATAATTTTTCCAAGCTCTTCTCATTCTCAAATCACGGTAAATTATATTCGATCAAAGTCCCATTATTTGGTGTATCACCAATGTTTCGAGCGTGTGGGAAAAATTTCGAAAAGTTAAGAAAAAAAAATAAAAATTAAAGCGAATAAAAAAATTTAACGAAGCTCTCAGCTAAATAATGAGGAATTCTGACGAGGTTAAGAGTGACTTTTTATACTGATGTATTATAAAAGAGCGGACGGAGGGATGAAGATTGCGAAAAAAAAAAGCTAAGCGCCGAAAAAGTTGTGCGAAAAGTTGAACGACATCACCGACATTCGACGCTCAAACTTTTGAAACGTATATAGACGTCTCCGCGTTCACCCTCTATAATAGTCGTGTATATAGTTGCCGTAAGTGTGTAAAGATACGTACATATATGTATCGAATGACGCTCCTGGTGACACGAATAAAGTGTCGAGGAGCTTGTGCTAGGAAGGAGAAAAAGTTGAAAGAAGAGTGTGCCCGTGGCTGCGAGAGGTCCTGGCGAGAGAGAACGAGAGTGCTTATAACGCCCGCTGCTCTCGTTGCAAAACGAAAAATATGACTCACACAACTCGTAAAATTCAATATCGCCCAATTTATCGCCTGTACTCTTCCGCGTACGTGTATAGAGCGTCTATATGCGTTCGACCAAGAGGATCCCTTCGTGCGCGTTTCATGTGGAGATTTTTTTTTTTTTTTTTTAGTTTACGTTTGTGCAAGCGTTAAGCGCAGATGCATTCGCCGGTTTTCCTTCGAATTTCGAGCGTAATAGATGGCTTCGCGAACTGAGCGAATGAAGATGCACGAAAGGGAAAAATAAGCACAGTTCTTCTGTGGAAAATGTACACACGATGCAATCCTATATCGAGACGAGAGTTGGACGCCAATACAATTTAGAAAGTTTTCGTAGACTTTTGAGATCGGCAGTGTCAGATGTGAATTACTAATTTAACGTAACCCAATATTCGTTCCTAAAGAATGTTTATTCCAAGTATTCTATACAAGCCGAATGTGGGAAAATATTGAGATTTAAATTTATTACGAATAATGAGTACGAAAAAATTAAATCCTTTTTTGTGGTAGTATAATATCGTTATCTGATTCTGCGATTTCTCAAAGAAAATTGATGATCTCTCGAATCAGGGGAATTGGTAAAGATTGCAAATCTCAGAAAATAATTTTTTTTTTTCTTTTACGTAATATATAGCTCAGGAGAATCCTTGACAAACCTTGTTATGTTATTCTGCGAGAAAAACTCAAAAACTCGAAATGAGTTGAATTTTTTTATCATTTTCGTTACTCCGCCGCGGTTTTGTGAATTTTGAATTTATTTTTAAAATCTTCACTTTGTCGAGAAGAATTTTTTCGATTTCACAAAAAAAAATAATACGAAAATCCAAAAACCTCAAATGACGTTCATAAGTCCACAATCAATTTTTTTAATTTACCAAATGTTCGGTCCTTCAAACTTTCTTTCACCCTGCGCGGTAGAATGTTTTGGGATAAAAGAGTTTTGTCCATTTTATCGTGGAGTACACGTGGCAGGTGATCGATATCTCGGGTGTACTTCCGTTTAGCCGATACCTCCGATTGATCTCAAATTTGGTATACCTATGTATTTTGACGCGCTGAAAACGAATATGACCTTCAAAATACCCGCAAATTTTATTTTCAAGGTCAAATCGATGAAAAATCGATTTTTTAGTGTTTTTCGCGTTTATTGCAATAAATATTGACGTTAGACAAAAATATTTCCGATAAAAGTTGTAGGCCATTAAGCAATAAACATTTTTTGTCGAATACATTTTTCGTGTAGAACCACTGGTTTCGGAGATAAATGCGAAAATTGTTTGAAATTTGTATATTTTTAGAGACTTTAATCATAGCGCCATCTCTTAGTAAAGGTTCTTAGTTCGGTGACCCTGTTTTAGTATGAGTGTGTACAACAATGTGCGCGCGCGCGCGCGTGTGTGTGTGTGTGCGGGTGTGTGTGCGTGTGCGTGTGCGTGTGCGTGTGTGTGTGTGCGTGCGTGTGTGCGTGTGCGTGCGTGTGTGCGTGTGCGTGCGCGTGTGTGTGTGTGTGTGTGCGTGTGTGTGTGTGTGCGTGTGTGTTTGCGTGTGCATGTGTGTGTGCGTGTGTGCGTGTGCGTGTGTGCGTGTGCGTGTGTGTGTGCGCGTGTGTGTGTGTGCGTGTGTGTGTGCGTGCGTGTGCGTGTGCGTGCGTGTGTGTGTGCGTGTGTGTGTTCATGTGTGTGCTCGGTGAGTTTATGCACCGAAAGCAAATTGGACCGCAGCGGAGGGGGTCCAGGGGCGGAGCCCCTGGTGGGGCGCAGGGGCGAAGCCCCGCCGGGGGGGTTCGGGGGGGCGGAGCCCCCCCGACCTATCAAAAACGTAATTTTTATGATTTATTTTTCTTCTAATTCTTTTTAATATGAATAACAGTCCTTTCAGTTCTGGTTTGGTTTTTTGGTTTTGGTTTGTGGTTTGGGTTTGGGATGGAAAGTCTGTTCCAAATTTTAGCCGAATCCTATATAAATATAGTAAGAATGGACCTCGACATATGTATGGAAATAATAAGATGTCGCCGAACAATTTTTTATGGGGGGATGACCGACGCGATTTCTCTTCGCTATCGTGTTCAGGTTTTCGGTTGCGTTGGGTTGGGTTGGGTAATTTTCGCATTTATCTCTGAAACCAGTGGTTCTACACGAAAAATGTATTCTACAAAAAATGTTTATTGCTTAATGGCCTACAACTTTTATTTGAAACATTTTTCTCTAACGTCAATATTCATTGCAATAAACGCGAAAAACACTTAAAAAATCGATTTTTCATCGATTTGACCTTGAAAATAAAATTTGCGGGTATTTTGAAGGTCATATTCGTTTTCAGCGCGTCAAAATACATAGGTATACCAAATTTGAGATCAATCGGAGGTATCGGCTAAACGGAAGTTTATCCGATATCTCGAATAAAATTTTTTAAAAAAGCGATATTGAACCTTCTGTCATGAATAAATATTGATAATTAAATAAATAAACGCGATATTATTCTTCGGGCTCTCTTTTCCTTCTCTCGTATACGAAGATGACGCGTGTTCATGGATTCACGTGTTATGAGAGTCGAGCAAAGTATCGAATATCGATCCTTTAGAAACCGACCAGAGTTAAAAACTCTCGCACACAGCTGATATAGATATCATACGAGCCTCACGATCAAGCCTAAATAATGAAGTTTCGGAGTCGCGAAAGTTCACCAAAAAAACGCTCCACGAGATTTTCATAAAGGCTTGAAAGCAAACACATCGCCAGCAGCAGAAACACTTGATGTATGCTTGCAAAGAACCAACGAAAGTTCAAGATCAATGTCTGTTCAATCCTCCAAGCACTGGCGATAATTGATGAATTTTACAGGTACAGGCCTATGAAACTTTACTCGAGTACAAAATTCTTACCGTAAACGCCCAATTCAATCGTTAATTGGACAAAGCTCCTTTGAAGTAGAAGACTTGGTTAAGTTTCGTAAAAATAACTAGCAATCAATGAGGTCGTTTTTGAATGTGAGCGGGAAACGAAGCGAAAAGCCAGCCCTCGGAGAGCTTAGCGAAAGGGCAGAGAGAGAAAGAGAAAGAGAGAGAGAGAGGGAGAGAGAGAGAGGAAGAGAGAAAGAGAGAGAGAGAGAGCTGTGTAAAATGATTTATTCTTCTAGAATCGAAGTTTCCAAACCCCCCTAGACGAAACCATGCTCTGAAAACTTTTGGCCAATACCCATCACCTTTAATACGTAATCCTAGCAGGACTTGAGTCCCGGGAAAGACTCACCCTTTCAACCCAATATACACGTATAGACATATATGACTATCTTTTGCTCCCTTTACCCTTCCCCTACGCTCTACCCACTCGCTTTCCCTCCATTTCCGCTGAAATCCACTCGCTTTTCGCGGCGAAGGTTCATAATTAGTTTCGATCTTGCAGGCTCACCCAACCTGGAAATGAATAATTCTGAAACCAAGCGCGAGCATTCTCGTCTGCTAAGTCCCCCTCTCTGTACCTAACTACTTTTCTCCCGCGGCACCGTGTTATACATACTGTACTACTATACCCTCGTAGAATTTACCTCTTCCCCAACACTTTTCTCGCATTTTCGAATCGAGAATCCTGTTATGTGTTTTGTTCTTTTTTTTCTTTCATCTCATTTAGCATGGCCATGACACCAACGATAAATCAAACAGGGACGATTACGTTGACTCAATTTATTTAATTTTGTCAGAGAAAATTAACCCATGCGATCATCCTACTTTTTAAACAAATACTATCCGTCTCGGCGTATCTCTTCATACAAGTCCATGAATTGTTTATCATTGTTTATCATTCTTAAAAATGCATCTTCGATCGTTCTTCGTGATAATGGTGGACATTTCTAAGTGTAGCTCGAGTGAAAAATATGCGAATAAATTTTATCTCGAACTCTCGGCTCAACTGGCCCCAGCTTCGTTTATTCCAACATTATTATTATTATTTTTTTTTTTCTCTTTTTCATCCAAACTCTCCTTCCTTCTGTTCTCGTTTTACTAACTTCTCAAACTTTCACTATACCTGTAATATTAACGAGAAAACCGTGCCCGCTATGCGACGCGAAGAATTAACGAAGTAAGATATGCGGCGAGTAAAATGCTCCGTGTCGAAGGAGTATGAGAAACGGAGAATTAAGAGCAGGGAGAGCAGCAGAACTTGGAGAAAAATTCTCGGGCCAAGATAATGTACGAAACGAGATATAATTAAGCTTTGGACGAGAATGAGATATACTTGTGATCGAAGAAAGATGAATGAACAGGGGGAGGGAGAAGGGCGACGATGCTGGAAGATTAAAAAAAAAAAAAGAATTGAACGATGAACTCGAAGAACAGTATTGAGAAGATTCGAGCGTCAAAAAAGATTTTTATCGAGAGGCACTGATTTTTCTTTTTAGAGATTGACATGTCCTGGCGTCCATGCAGACGCTGAAAAGAATAAAACGACGGACGTGGAAAGAGGAAATGGACCAGAAGGCAAAAAAACTTATAAAATAAGAAAAGGGTTGGAGGAGAAGCTGCGTTGTGCTTTTCCCATCGCTCGAGGCACTGGCGACACCCAGGATTCATTGATAAAGATATATAGCAACTTTCAAGTATATTATAGAGAGTTTTCCAGACTCGCGTGCGATATAGGTAAAAGAGAAAAAAATAAATACTGAAACGGAAGTGACCTGATGAGGAAGAGGATATTGTGTTCCCGGCAGGAAACGTGAAAGGTCTCAATGGGCATCCCTTTATACGAGTGAGCCTCTTGTCGACGACACCTCACATTTCGTTTTTCACGAGTCACCTATCCACTGAAATATTTTTCCCATTGACTTTTTTTCTTATCTATTATCGAACAGCGAGAGGATCTATATGGACGCAAGGTGTTTCCTTGCCTTTAGTTTTCCGATGACAACGATGGCAAGAACTTCAAATACCTTGTACATCAACTATAACGTTTGATGGAAAAATCAATCAGCAACAAAAGCCCAAATTGAAGTATCAAAATTCAATCAATATGTTGGTCGGGCAGTAATTTATTAAATAATTTCAGAAAATGATCAGCTGTCTCTAATTCCTGTTAGGGGCTCTTTGTAAAGCACGTTTCAATTTACCTGTCGCTGGCAAACGGGCACTTCATGACCCAGAAACCCATTTGCCCATATTATGTGCGGATATATACGCGTCGCTTTTCATTCGTGCACCCAAGCATTCATGAAAATATGCCGTCACGTGTGAGCATCGGGGAAAAAATGAATACCTTATCCGTACCAAAAGTAGAAGAGTGTTTTAGCATTTGAATGCTCCCCCACCCAACGAAGTGTTGATTTTTTTGCTGATGATCTCTCAGAACAAACTGTCCGGGCCACAGTTCCACTGAATATGGCAACTTTTCTATATATCAGAGAACATATCTTCGGCGTACGAAGCATATTAGCGATGAAAGAATAATTGTTGCAGAGATTTTTCATTTGGTAGAGCTGTTATTCGGTGAAGTTGTCATTCAGTAAAGTTGTCATACTCGTTATAGTCTTTTCGTTCGATAAAGTTTTACTTCTATATAGAGTTGTCAATCGGTACAGTTGTCATTCGGTATAGACTTGCGATTTGATCAAATTATCATTCGGTAAAGTTGTCATTTGGCAGAGTTTTCATTCGATTAGAGTTATTCTCCGGAGAGTTTCATCCGGGTAGAATTGTAAATGTTTCATAGGTATGAACGATCCCACGTCATATGGTCAAGTTTCGTAGCGAATAAACGTTGATATACACACGTGCTGTATAAACGACGGCTAATGAACCCGACATTGAAAATAATCTTATGGGGGGGGAAAGTGCGAACGAGACTGGACATTTGGGCAACTCTGACGCTAATTATACTGAACAAACTTGCCATGAAATCGTTAAAATCGAGCTCATCCGATCATCAAAGTGCAATTCTGACGAGCTGACAGATGCAATGGGCATCAACAAATCCGCGTGTGAGGGAGGCATGAGTGTCCGAATGTGTAAATTTACGCAGACGGTTAAAACGAGCGAAAAGAGAGAGAGAGAGAGAGAGAGAGAGAGAGAGAGAGAGGAGCATTCGAATCACGATAGTGATGCATCGAGTTCGCGGATACGTCAACCGCGTGAGGGCGAGGGTAGAAGTATTCGGGAGTTTGACATAACGACATTGTTGGTGAAACGTTTCCCTTCAACCAGCAAATGGATTACTAGAAGCAGATCTCGCGGGTTCGCGGGTGTGCTACCGTCACTCAGATCTGTCATTGCCTGCCACAGCAAAATGCATACATATCCATATTTACGGGGCATTTCAATCCAGGTCGGCTGGGTTGGGATTCCCATCATTTTTTTACTCTTCCATCTCAGAATGTTCAACGGCGAAACAAAAGAAAAATTGTCTCATGTCTATTTTATCGATTTTTTTTCGAAAAACGGTTTAGCCGATGTCGGAGACGTCGAATCGATTGATAGATTTTCTCGAATGAAACGATTTTTGATAATGAAAGGAGATCGTCATTATACGACGAATCGTAGAAAAATTTTCAAGAAATCAGTAATTTATACGGGTCCATTCATCGTTTAATTCCAGTTTGGTCAATCAAGGTACTAATGTGTGCAATTATACATTATTAATTTTTTTTCTTTTGTTGATATGATAAATTAACGAGCAGCGCATTTGAAATTGTTTCAAAATTATTTATTTGTTTCAATGCCATTGACTTTTTTTTATGGAATAACGAAAACTATAGTCAGCGAAAAAAATTAATGTTTATCTTTCGAAAAATATCGAGGCACCTCTGGCCTTGTCGATTAGGCTCAAAGTTTCCCTTGTATTCTGCTACCACTGCTGCTCGCACATCGGCGTCAAGGCTCCCATGCAGATTTTATGCAATACAATCGAGAGGGAAATACAAAGAGAGCCAGAGAGTCTGTTACATCACTCGTCTTTTCATTTCTTCATCTCGCATTTACCCTTTATCACTGACGCACACACACACACACACACACACACACACACACACGCACACATACGTGGTTCGCTAAGAGATGCAGATGGAAGGGGCGAGACTGTCGCGCTGGGATAATAGATTCCCATTATCAAGTCATCTCGCTTCGACAACTTTTTCAAGACGGACTTCCGATTGCCTGAACCCCAAAAATTTGCATAAACGAATGAGTTTCTACCTGACTTGTATCGAATAATATACGTAATTATGCGGCGGACAATTAAACTTCTCAATTCTATCATTCGTACTTTATTATCGATGGATTATTATTTTTAAAAATTGATCTCGCACTTTTTTCAGTCAAGGGTTTTTTTTTTCCAAACAAATTATTATTTTAATAATCGTTTTCCCCAAAACCCGACATCTCGTTAATCATGAACGACGTACTTCCCATTGTGCGAAGCTTCCAGTAAAGATATGATTTTTCCTGACTAAATAAAGCCCATATCGACTCGGCAACGATGTACAAAAAGGATCAGGACCAAATTGAATTTTACCACGAGCTTGGTTTTCAATTTAAGCTTCACCGAACGAATTAGAGAGAGAGCGCACGAGTATAATATGGCTGTGGTCGTTTGCCGAGCTCGTATATACGTTCGCATGCTAAAATCGATTTTCGTCCGAGACAAACACACACACATGGGCCATTGCGGTCGTGAAGAATGAGGGAAATAAAAAGAAGAAAAAAACCACGAGAAGGTGCGGAAGAGTCATCCATATATACGTTTCTGAATGCGAATGAGTCTGACCATTTTAGGTCATCGTTGAAACTATATTCAGCACTTTCCCTCTCTCTCTCTCTCACACACACACACACACACACACACACACACACGCACAATATCCGTCGCTCAGCACTCGAGATTTTATTGAAAATTATTGGAAAATTTCTCGCAACAAACGTTCCAATGAAAATTGAATATAAGGCCCATAGAAAAGACAAAGAGAGAGAGAGAGCAAGAGAGAAAGTGAAACCTTTCCTCTCGTCGGGATGCAAATTTAATAACTAATCTTTTGTTCTGGCTCTGTCTGAACTGACGGATATCTCGACGCACCGGTGGCTGACAAAGTTTGCCGAAAAAGCCCTTGGGGCGGTGTGGGAAAAGCCAACGGAAGTTCGCCGTCAGCCCACACTTATTTATTTAACAACGTCATATTGGCCAGTACGCCAAAGGGGATGAAATCGAGGGAACGAAATACCGAGCGACAGCTTGGTGATTTTCCGAAGCGGAGAATGAGAGAGAGAGAGAGAGAGAGAGAGAGAGAGAGAGAGAGAGAGGGCCACTCGAAGAGTTAAATAATATGATGAAAAACAGTAGAGCATGGTTGAAGGATCGATAATTGAAGGGCTGAAAGGGGCCCACTCTGCAGCCTACATTTTCATGATTAGGGGCAATTTACGCCTCGAGTCCAACGACAAAATTCGACGAATAATGAAAGCCCAACAATATTACATCAATTCTCGCGAATAAAAATCGATTTTGAAGAAATTATCATACACATGGTGCATTTTTTTTTTGTGTTCTACAAAAGTGTGTGTCCAAAAATAAAAATAAATATAGTTGCAAAATGAAAGTACACGACACAACCCCGATTCCCCTGAAGTAGCCATTATTCTCACGACTATGGCGGAGATGCAATATGACGTGTTTTATTGAATTTCAGTGCATCTTGAATTTCGAAAACGAGAACAAACAAACTCAACTTCTTTGGACAATAATTTCGTATACTGCCAATTACGAAATTCTTTAATTTTCATTGCGCTTGACTCGGCTGAAAATTTTCTGAGCTTTCATGATGATGAAATGTATTTTCAACGGTAAAAAATGAGAACGCGGGTCAATGAGGATCAAAGGGGTACGCGAACGAGAGTGCCTATTTTGAACGAAATGAAAGGGCAATTTTGCGATATCGATTTTACTGTTGAACGGGTTATGAGCTGGGCAGTTCATACGAGGGAACTAGAAAAAGAGAACGAAATGAATATCGAACAGTCCTGTGTATAACCGAGCAAACGTCAAAGGTGAAAAAAAAAAAAAAAAAAAAAAAAACGGAATAAAAATGAATACATCCCCTCGGATGCAGCAAAGTTGTAATATGGAAAAAAAATATCAAGCCCTTAGTCCCTTTGCCGTTATCTCTTTTGAATCGTTTTCCCGACTTATTCGACGTTTCATCGTAGATTTTCACTTTGATGGCATTGAGGGTCTTCCAAGCCAACACGATTACGAGGGCCAAACGATGTTAGCGTTTTTATTCACTGCTGCCGATGGGAAAATCAATTTACACGTATTTCCGTGATTTGCCGATGTTGACTCTCGTTTTTCTTCAATCTCGTTCGTCCCTCGGCTTTTCTTATATCCCCCGTGAAAGTCAACCCGAGAAATCAAAGTGGGACATATCGGGAAAATTGCTGGTTTTTTTTTTTTTTAATCAGGAAATAGGTCAGTAGATTTTCGACTCGATTAATTTTCAGGTGTAAAATAAATTCAAAATAGCAATTTCGAATTTAAAAAAAAAAAACAAAATTAAGGCCCACTATGTATCAAAGTTTGGCACTTGCTTGGGACTTTTTACGAGGGATGAAATTTTCGCAGCACTATGGTTGTTTTCCTCACTTGGCTGTGCTTATTCTTCAACCAATTTACAGTCTCATTTCAACCTAAGCTCAAGCCATCCTGTCTACATTCTCACTCTTCTTTCAAACCAAATATTCCTCCGGTTTCAGTCAGAATGTACACTTTTCTGCTAACCCATATTTTCAGCCTTCTTTCAGCCCAAATTTACATCCTCATCTCAGCCTATAGTAATTTCTAAGCTTACACCGTTCTTTTGAACGGTTTTACTTTTTTTTTTTTTGTAATAGTAATCGTCGTTTTTTCCATAATGAATCGAATTTTCGATTTTTCTTGCCAAAAAGGTCGATTTCAGGATCTTTGATGAACTTTTTTTTTACCTGCCTGATTTCGTAAGGGTTGAAGTAATCGGATCGACGGAACCGGTGAGATTACGGCAAAATGCTCGAATACTGCGACAGCGGATATAGCGGTTGGATCGCGAACTCGAAGGACCGGTATAGCATCGAATGAAAAGCCCTTTAATTAGACGGCAGAAAAGCTTTTGAACGGTCTGGCAAATGGTGTAGATTCGATGCGTACATATATATATATGTACGCATCGCTTACACTCGTCACAATTCACTCGTAGACACTAATTGGCGGGAATGCGCCGTACAGATTTAAAGCTCGACGAAACTTGTACACATGTACACGTAGGAATATATATCTCGTAATCTGTTGATTATTATCGATATCGACCTGCCTCGTTTCATCAATTTTCGCGTTCACGTCTCATTTTATGTAAGGAAAAAAAAAGTAGCTTGTGACTTGTGAGTGTCCGACAGAAAAGTTAATAAATTGATCAACGTATATATAGCTCTCGCTATAGATGCAAAAAAACTGATGTTTTTTTTTCTCTCAAAAGCCTATTAGAGCTAAAAGGTCGAAGCTGGCGGAATTATTTTTTTTTCAATCATCTCAAATGAGACGCGGGAGTGGCGAACGAATTAAAACTTTTCTTTTAATTAACGAATTAAAAAGTTTATTTTAATTTTACTCTGCGAGTTTCCGCATCAAACGCATTCGCGTAAAAAAATACGTAAAAAAAATGAAGTCGCATTACGGACAGTTCCGATATGTGTAGCATGTAAAACGATTAAAATCTCGATGAGGGGAGGCGGACAGACCGCGTGCTATTTCAGAAACGCGTCCCCGAGGGAAGTTTTGCGTGAGCGTACCGCCATGAATTAAATTGAAAAAAAAAATTCGAATAAATGTACTTATAAAGAATAAAATGCTCATATACGATGAGACCGAAATTCGTAATACGGCTGGATTGGTTCGCTTGGATGCGGAAAAAGAGTCTCATGGCATCCTTGCGTGCGGATTTAATCACGGTATATCTCACGGAGACGGTTTTTCGAATTTTTTTTTTATATTGAAAAAATATTATTTTTTCTTAATAATATTCTTATTTTGAAAAATTCACTGTTTTGAAATTTTTTTTTCTTTTTACCAGCGCGAAGAGAATGGATTCGAGATAAAGTTTTTATAATTCCATATGTCTGTGAATCAAAAAAACGATAAAACCTAGTAAAAAACAAAATGTTCAATTGCTCAGTCATGTTAATCTTTTTGTTGTGCACGTTTTGTTATTGTCTTTTTCTCGACGAGGCGACTAAATCTATAATTCGTTACTTGACTCTTCGGCACAAAGGTGTGGAATTATTATCACCCCCCCCCCCCCCCAATCCCCCAAGCATCATATTTTTCTGAGTGTTACTCACTGGAGTAATGGTTGTGGGCCATGTGCCACTCCCTATGCCTCTAATCTGACCCTTTTGCCACAACAGGGGTGCGGCACCGAGTAACGTCAGTGAGCCTGAATAACGTTACCCGCAAGGAACCGAAAAAATTCCACAGAACAATTGATGTATGTTAAAAAAAATTATGCGAGGGCCAATAATCCGAGTTATCAATATGCGATTTACGGTATATATTCATGTGATAAATAAAACGTCCGATTTTGTATTTTCATAAAAAAACGTTGGGAGAATCGTGATGTCCCTTTTTTCTCCAAAATCTCCAACCAAGAATATCACTCTCGAAATAGGACGTCATTGGGGGGTTTTTTTTTTCTCATGAGATCGATCGCATCATCTTGCGCATAAAATTTGACTGAATTAACTTATCCCGAAGGTTGAATCAACATATGGATCGTCAAATACACATCTTGGAGAATTTCCCAAGTATATGAGACCTCGAACTCGCAAACTTATCGTAACTTTATCTTGTCGAACAATCGAGAAGAACAACATGAACATTTTTTGTCCCCCCCTCCCCCCCTCACCCCTCTTCCCAAACGAAATCAATTTCGCGGCTTCTCAAGTGAGCTCGCGATGAAACGCTCGGTGGATAATTAATTGCCCGAGGTATGAGTCTAGCCTGTCATATTGTTCACGGGCGAGCCAGGGCTTGAACGCGCGTACTCGAAAGTTCAACGCCGAGCAGGCGCCAGAGCGAAAACTCGAGGAAGATTTATATATATATAGTTGTCTTTATACACTTCCCCGACATCTCGAAAAGTCATGGTCGTTTCACCGTAAATTCCACGGATATTTCTCGAATTATCATGTTGGAAGTATACACAGGGAGCCTCATCAGTTTAGTGTTAAAAGCGAGAGAATATAATCACACGCTGCTTCCCAATATCTCGCATAGTTTAAATTACTTTTCGTCTTCGCGTTAAGATGCAATATTATTATTATTATTATTATTATTATTATTATTATTATTATTATTATTAACTTCGGACCTGTTCTTGGATCCAATAGTTTTTGTTATTGTTTTTTTTTTTTTCAAAATCAATCAATTTCTCTACAACTTGATCTGCCAAACGAGCTGATGACTTTGTTTAAAATAGACAAGAGGCTGGCATTTAATTTCGACTGTGTTCATTCCGGTACGAATTTATGTAGACGTGTATATTGAACAATATTCGATCGGACAACGATACAAATCGGTCACTTTTATAACGTAAATTATTTAATTTTTGCCAATGTTAAATTTCAAGCTTCGTAGACAATTGACTGAGAAATTCTGCCGAAAAAGAGGATCGAGCGTATATGTCGAATGAATCATAAAAATAAAAATACAAGCTAAAAGTTAATAAGGACAAATGTTTCAACTCTGTCCGTGGAGTAATTCAGATCAACCTTTAAGAATGTGAAAAATTTTGAGATTCGATGAAAAAAATGGCGCCAAACTACCAATACGGACAATAGGAGGGAAGACGTGCGCGCATATATATCTCGTGGCTTAATTAGAGAACGAGCCGTGACACGTGAACGGAGTGCAAGATATAAAAGGAGACATTTGCAGAGAGATGGAGAGAATAAAGAGAGTTTGTTTTCTCTGGCAGAAAAGATCGAGAAACGGACCCGGTGGGGCTGCGTTTGCAGGAGAGCGAGAGAGAAAGAGAAAGAGAGAGAGAGAGAAATGAGATCGTATAATAGTCCGCGGTCTGAAGGGCACCCTTTTGGCTAATGTCTGCCATCATCCCCTATGCGGCATCAATCTCCTCAAGGATTCTCGAGTATTCTCGCCCTTTATTTCGACTTTATCTCTTCACTCTCAAGCCGGAAAATAGAAAAAAAAAAAAACCCCCCTCCGTCAAGTCAGACAGTCTCACCGAGGCAGGTAATCTCTCGAGCAACTGCGACGACATAACCCGGAGAAAAACCATGTCTGCGCAACGGAGTGTCTGACATGGCGATGACGCCCGGTATGGACACCGGGTTAAGGGTGGGATTCTTTCTCTTTATCTCTCACCTCATATATACACTCGCGTAATTTCCGCTCACTTTTGCTATACAGACTCGCGAGAACTGCCACATCCTTCGAAAGAGGAATTCGTCAAAAGTATGACGGTCGATTTAGTCCTCTGAAGGACTAAATCGCAGATTGAGCATTTTTTTTTTTTCAAACTGACGAACGAGATATCATCGTGGAAATATGAGAGGAAAAAAAAAATAAAAATTTCATACAACTTTTTTGATGTTTCATTGAACTTCCAGATAAATAAGTTAACTCAGTGAGTCACACCGAAGACGCGGTAAGGCTTAAACAAGAGATTGAACACTGAATTTTGTTTCGTCAAAAAAAAAAAAAAAAATCGATCACCACTATATACCGAACATCCTAACGAAAAAAAAACCTGTTAGTCTGTAGAAGTAAACATAAACATAAGTACCAACGAGTCAAAAAAAAAAAAATACACCAACGATTTGAAAATAATAAGAGCAGCGGGATATCTATAGAGTCGAGAGAAGCAACAAATCTCCGTAATGAAAGCATCACCGGCGTATTATCGATGTTGACGAAGTAACGAGTTTCTAACGTCGATAGATTGGGTCATCAGCACCTCTCGTCTATCGTCTTTCGAGATACACGTTAAAACCACTGACCGGGGAAACAAGGGGTAAGAAAAAAAAGCATGCAGAACGTTGATGGAAGAAAGAAAAAAAAATAAACTTGTGGCTCAGTGGAAGCACAAACAGTAAAAAAAAGAGGTTTGGGAATAGATATATGCACACATAAAGAGAGAGAGAGAGAGAGAGAGAAAGAGAGCAGAGAAAACCGCGCATAAAGGAGAGCGCCGCACACGCGACTTCCCAGGGGTAGCTTACTCCCCGTTCGTGAGCTTTCTCGCCGGTCTTGTCGTAGTGGGATGTGGGCCGAGGATAGGATAGTGTCGACGAGCACGGGGGAGCCACGTATCGATCCATGAGATAGCGTAGAACCCCTCGCTATGCTCTTCCCATGCCCTATCATCGCGCCTCGGCTTCTACAAGACCAGAGAGCCTATCAAACCCCCCCACCACCCTAGGGTTGTTCATACTCTACATACAGGGCTCGCTTTCGATGGTATAGAACCACGGGGGCATATGATGTACCCGTTGTATATATGGGTGTGCAAAGTCCGGAAAGGGCGCTTGGCAAAGGTATTACTGAGAAAGTGAAGGGTGAGAGAGGGGGGCGGGGGGGGGGGGGCATTAACCGGTCGCAATGCCACTGCACGCCATCTCGAGTGCCTACTTGCGCGTGATAAAGTACATATACGGGATCTATATGTATAGATGCAAGATATGCACATGGAGGCTCGAGAGCACAGCAGATCGTCGCGGAAGGATGGAGATGCTACCGTTTTGCACAAACTCATCGCCGGTATACTCTCCCTGGCGCTTACATTTTACGACACACGCAAACATCATCCGTAGTTCACTCAAAGAAATCACAGATAGTTATGGCAACTAAAAAAATGACCACACGCGACTACGAATGTGGAATCATTGTGCAATGATCTTTTTTATGTGGACTTCGGCAATTTGTAGCGTTGAGAAAATATTGAACAAACTATCGTTGGCAGAACTATGGATTCTCTTATGCAGTTAGTTGCGGCAGCGGCCACTATGTTGCGCATCCGCATGATTTCGTTCTCGCGGGCAAAGTCGGCCCCGCGGGTAGTACTTATATATACTGTATAGCGAGCAAACGAATCGAAACTGTCTTACTTTGTCTTCGATTTAAAAAAAAGTCAACACAACCACAAAGAGACTATTTTTAGTACCTCCTGCTCCTCTACGAGGCAGCGACTTTTGGTTTAATTTTGGCAGCAGAATAATCACTTTTGAGGGGAAAAAATGAAAGCAACGAAAATTCACTCGGCAAATATAATAATACGAAAGAAGTATATATAATATCACACGTGAACCAGGTCTCAATTGTCTCTTTGACAATTTCAACTTTTACAACTTTTGTAGTCATCACAACATCAACGTTATACAATATGAAGTAATACACTAGGACCTCGATTTAACGGCCAGTGGCGGGACCGGCTCCGCATCGCACCTTGTTAAATCGAGGTAGCGTATGCCCGCCCATGCTGTATCTGCGCATCGGCACTCCGTGCTACGGGCCTGATCGGGGAGACTTTAAGCACCCCCCACCATCTCCCACCACGCGAAAAACCGATCGATAAATGCGAAATGGTGGGGACTGTCTATTAAATCGAGGGCCATTAAATAGAGGTCCTAGTGTATATCGTTGAGGGGGCCTAGTCATTTCAACTAACAATCCAGTATTATAGAAACCATTTTTTTAAACTTTGTTATAAAAATTATAATCTTTACTATGGATTATGCGATTTCTGAATTCTGACTGATTGGTTATAATCACGAGTAATTTAGTTGAATGAACGAATAAAAAAAAAATTGCTGGAACTAATATATTATATCGAGTTGTCGTAACTGCATACAACTTTTTTTCTTGCAATTCAAAAAATAAAGTTAATTCTTCTCAAACCACAAATTTATGTTTTCTCATCGTTTTTCCTCATAACGATGTAAAATAATTGCACCAAAGTTTATCGTTCGTGGGTTGACAAATTACGGAATATGATAGCCGTGTAATCAAGCAGACGAAAATCCTCCAGTTTGTGTTATTTGAATGATGCTCTTGCGAGGAGATCAAGCGGACTCAAATTTCACGTCATTTGAGTCTTCATGGTCTCCCTCGACAAACATCCTCTGCTACGGGTGCCCACGAATACTCAACCTATGTGTACCCTGGGATCTTTACGTGTTTGGACACGGATGAAGCAATTATTTCACACGCTAAGTCCTGTTACGGGAAATGTCTGTGCTCGCGTAGACTGGCGAAGATCGGGCAACCTGCCAACAAAGAGCGAGACAAAGCGAGACAAAGAGAGAGAGAGAGAGAGAGAGAGAGAGAGAGAAAGGTCACACGAATGTCAACAGAAGGAGGTGGATGAGTCTGAGTATACGTGGCTGACTTATTAGTTCCTTGTGCGAATTGAGGAACAATGTCGAAACAATATGTCATGAGGGCACAAGCATACGTCTGTGTGTGAATTACGGGCGGAATCCTAAATTCGGGAAATTACGTGGAGCCGCTAACTACAAAAGTCGAAAATAAGGTAGTTAGGGAAAACGTGTCAAGCACAGATTCGCAGAGAGTATATGTTGACCTGGCGGTAAAAAAGACGTGCGTGTGTGTGTGTGTGTGTATTTTTAAGAGTGTGTGCAGTTTTCTTTCGTGAAAGGAAATTTCGATTGCGTTTGCTTCGTCGAGAGTCGCGGCAGAATTGCTTTGGGAAAACCGATAGACTCCTGTCTTTCGGTTCCCTTATAGTTTGGAAAACAGCGGGGTTCGGAATGAAAAAATAAGGAAAATCACGAACAAAAGCTCGTGAAAATTTCATCGAACTTGGAGACTTGGCAACGATCCCCAATAGGGTATTTTTCTACCGGCAGCCAACGACATTTCTTTCTGACTGGTGAATACAGGCACACATATACAAGTAAAATAATGTAGGAGTAGCAAGAAAAAAACGTAAACCCGAATCTTTCTTTATCCACTTGCCATGTCCCTTTCAATCTATATCCGAAGGAACTCTTTGTTCAACGAAGTTGACCAAAATTCTCGAGGTTGACCGTGGTGCTCCGAGAGACGAAGTCTCTCCGGGTCTTCGGAACTTCTCCAAAGACTGGCCACAAGATCCGAGGATCAAGGGATTCAAACCGAGCGATTGATGAAAGGAATTGCTCAGAGGAATCGCAGAGGTTCGTTTCTTTTTTTTTTTCGTTTTTTCAAGGCAGATTATACTGTAGACTGAATCGTTGATTATGATCATTCGTGGATATGCTGTTCCATCTTTAGATGCATATATATTATGACCAAAATTCATGAGCATAAAATATTTTGCATTAGTTGCAACTGCTTTGCTAGTTACTGAACGCTGCTATACTTGATGGTGGAATCGAAAGTCAGTAAGCATCGTCCACGAATTCATCTTGAAGAGTTGTTCGCCGGGAGAGTTATAATTTGGTAAATTTGATCCCGAAAACTATATTGTGGGGGAGTTGTTACGCGGTAGAATTATACTGGCAGAGAGCTGTTTTCTGTTCTACGGAAAAGTCGCGAAAGTGCTATTTTCTCGACTTACCAAGAAAGTTAGAATTTCAGCCAAGCACGTCATCGATTCGCTCTGCTTTTTTTCGATTGTTCTATAATTCGCTTTAGGAAACCTGCTCGCAGGCGACCGGTAGGAATATTATTTCGCGAAAAATTGTCGAAACTGCTTGAATGAATAAGGGCGAGAGAAGAAGGTGAATGGGTAAAAGACATTTAAGCTCCGTGCACGTTGTATAAGACTGCTGTGATAACGCTTTCATTCCTCTTGGATTAAAGGGACTTGCATCATGGCCCATTCGAGGGTATTTCTCTCGCCCGTGCGCCAAAATGAGGAGAGAAAAAAAAACCAATGTTGTCACAGCGGTGGAAAAGCGAGAAAAGCAGCCGAAAAAGTATCGCCCTAGTTTTACAGTGGTACTTGACGTTTTTGCGCGCGTTATTTCAGCGTTGTTTCGTCAAAACTGTTTGTTTCGTAAGTGTAGGATTTCATTTCGTCGCGCAGCATTTTTTCCACCCTCACGAAGCGCTTCCCGTCATCGCCAGGACACGGAATGAGTATACGTGGATTTGTACATCATGTATATTTGTTGTTGTTTTTTCTTTTATTTTTCCTTCCCTCCGTAAATTCGCCGAAATATATAGTTAGCCGACAGAACGCCTACTCGCCTTGTTCCCCTACCTCATACACGCGCTCGCGACTCCACTTTACCCGTTCCTATATGTTATTTTTCCCTCTTTGCTTTTTTTTCACTTAGTCACTCCAGCTACGCTCATCCCATTCACCCTGCCTTCCGCGAGCTACCCTTTTTTTTTTTATTCCTGTCCTCGCTTTTCGCTTTTCCTGCACCCTTTTTATTTGCCCGTTTTACCTTTATCAACGCTCTTTCGTCGTGCATAGTTGTCCGCCAGTTTTTTTTTTTCCGTTTACTTTTCTTTCTTCTTTCTCTCTCTCTCTCTCTTTCTCTCTATCTCCCTCTCTCTCTCTCTCTCTCTCTCTCTCTCCGCTTCAGTTCTAATCTAGTCCGCTCCGCTTTAGTTCTAGTCTAGTCCATACTACCAATAGGAACGACTATTTCGTTTCACTCAAATTTGGGGCTAACCTAGCTTAAATTTAAACTTAATGTAATTTAGTTTAAGGATTATTGTTATTGTAAATTGTACACTCATATACTCTAATTTATACTCAAGTGTCTCTACCCTCGTATAATAAAATTATGTTCTCTTTCTCTCTCTCTCTCTGTACCATACCTGGTGTTTCTCTCTCGGCTCGATCCATAATTTGAGATTCGCGAATTCGCGATTCTCCATAGGCTTTGCTACATGTGCAGGGTAAGATCCAAAATATACGACTCGGGATTCTTTGGCAACGACCGGAAGCACCGAGGAATCAGCTATGAGAGTATCAAAGCCGTTATTTTCTACAAAGTACCGGGAGAGCAGGGAGCGGCATACGTAAAAGGAGAAGGAGAAAGACGCTCGTGGCATTGCACCATCCGCATCTGGGACGAGGAACTTTCCGAGTCCCAACGGAGACCGGGAGAGAAATACTCTCAGGTTGAAGATAGTAAAGATTTCGATAGCAGACAAACGATGGAAAATCTTGCTAACATTTTATTTTTGACCCTCCCGCAATTTATATCGGTCACCTTGCGTTTTCCTCGAGGCCATACATATACGAGTTCTATAATATCGACTTTATATCTGAGGTTCAGTTGTCATTGTATGAATTTTTTTTGTGTAACTGGAACAAGCCCAAGCTCAATTTCGAGCTAGCCTTTTGTCTCAAAAGACAACGAAAATCGAAACGAAAACTAAAGTAATTACGAAAATGAATCCTCCACTAACAATTTCTAATCTCCTCGTATTTTTACCACCCCTGTCTCTCGATGAAAAGGACGTTTTTTTTTTTTTCGTTTCAAGGAATAAAGAGTTAAAAATCGACTGAAAAACAACAAATTCACTGTATTATACATATAAGAAAGAAAATGGTAAACTCAGATACGAGGATCGAATGAAAATAAAAACATAAATAAATTGGCTGCAAATACGGCAAAGGAATACTTAGACCCACGAGCGTTTTGGAGTAGAGAAATTTAATAAAATGTGAAATTGAAAGCTTCGATCTCGTCGGGACGCGATAGAGATATCGAAATGTGTGAAACCGTGCTGGCCTTTTACGTATTCTCACGACCGTCTCTCAACGAGAAGACGATGAGTAGATCATAATGAACTATAACGCATCATTTCATAGGACCTCTTTTCCTATACCTCCCCCCCCCCCCATGTCTCGATATAAAACGAGTGTAAAGAGTCAATATATGCAGAAAAACATAATATATGACGAGAAATAGTCGAGACGTCTCTATGACGAATAAATTTCAATCCGGGAACGGAATTCAGCTCGAGAGAAACATGTATAGAGTGGCATGAAGGAATGTGGCAAGTATATATATCCAGGGGTGGCATGCATTCAGAATTCATCCACACAAGGTCTGTACATCGATAGTCATATAATGTATGTATACGATATGTACAAACAAAATGAGCATAAAGGCTATGGATATCGTTGAATGCAACAACATCGTGAAGAGGTATATGAGTATGAGAAACGTAGTATATGCTGTATTGTGCGTGATGTACACAAAGTCACGAGCTCAAAGGCACTACCCCATTTTATAGCTCGCTTTTGGCTTTGAGAAGGAAGAACCGGAGAATCAACAACGTTCGAGGACAACGAGAGAAAAGAGCAGATCGATTTTGAGCCAACTCTCACACGTACTGATCAACTGCGAGATCAACCCCTCCCCTCCGTTCCCAAAGCACACTGTCGCTCTCGCGCTCTGTATCTCGCACTCGTTTTCTCCATTTCTCCCGCTTGCTTCCTTCCTTTGCTTCATCCCCTCTACACAGGAACCTTTTTGAATTTTCCACCCTCACACACGACACAACCCGATCTCACTCCATTTCCCTGATTCTCGTGTATCAAAGAATGCGTCCCGCTCGATTTCCGCGTGTACCGAGAAAGCCGCTATGAAAATCCATATATCGACTGTCATACGGACGTTTATTTATTAAAGCCGGCATGACTTGCACCTCAGTTGGGCGACGTGTCGTTCAGGAGCGTATATAACACTTTATGTGTTTGTCGCATAGCGACGATGTCGATGCTCTGGTGCATCACTCGAGCATCAACCCCGGGAACGAGACACACCAGACGCTGAATGTTCGATTTCTGAATTTATATCGTGTATATATATACTAGGGGTTCGTATGGCTCGGGCGCTACGCGCCCTCGCTGGAATTGGGTTCTTTATATGTTTGGGTTGGGTTTTAGTTGGTCATATTTTTCAAATTGGACACCCCGGTATAAGCTATGTTTGGGTTGGTTATCCTTTTCAAATTGGACACCCGGTATAAGCTATGTTTGGATTGGTTATCCTTTTCAAATTGAACACACGTTATAAGCTCAATTCCTGAAACAGCGGCGGCGGCGGCAGCGGCGATATATCTTTATAATATAGAACGATATATTTATGCATCGCGAGTCAAAAGCGGCGTAATAATATATGTACTTTTAGCAATTTCAACGAAAAATAATGATCTTTCAACCATCTCGGAACAAAATGCTTGCGAGGAAAAACTCTACGAGAAAATAACTATACCTGGTATTGTAACTCTAGCGAATAATGCGACTCTAAAAAATTATAACTCTGCAGAACAACAACTCTCCCGGCGAACAATGACAATAACTCGCCCAGAATACAAGTCTCCGTAAACAACTCTACCGAATGAAAACTGTTCGGAATAACGACTCTTTGAAGACAAGTCTACCAGACAGCACATCTCTCCGGTGCATCAAGGTATACACCGCGCATGCGCGTGATACACTTATTGCGCCGCTTAAATTCTCTCTGGTAGAGTTGACGTTTCGCGTGAAGATCTTTCATCCCGTATAGAGTTGTCCGCCGAGAGAATTATTATTTGGTAGAGGAGGCTCGTGTTCCAGGGAGATCTGTTTTTCGTTAAAGTTGTTCTACGGGAGACCGGTTTTTTTTTTCGATAGAGTTATTGTCCGAAGATTTGAGTCGGGGATAGATGTAAATATACCGAGTTAAGAACCGAGGACCAGCTAAATACTACCGGTACGTGTTGCATGAAAACGAGTAGAATTGTAAATTAAATTCATGCTAGTAGAAAATTTTCGGTATATGTACTACAACCAGGATATACTATTGCAAATAAGTTATTTCGCAACAATCAAGCGATTGTGTACTCATAAAATTAAAATTCACCATTACCGATCCGTTACTCTTTTATTTGTCTCTCCCTATATGGGTACAAGTTATTGACAACGTAACGAATATGTACTCGTCACGTACCAGCAACTTCTCGTCAAAGCACCACTGACTTTTCAGAAAACAAAACAAAAAATGACCAATTTTGCACTCTCGAGTCAGGGCCGAATGAGTTCAGGGATAAAAAAATGTTTGCATCCAGATTGTTAGAGCGTGCTACATTGGGACCGAGCCATGAAAAGAATGTGAGAGAAAAAAAAGCATGGACAGAGTGGTCCTCCTCTAGCTGGGCCATTGCAGTACACGGTCTCTGGGTTAATGAGTTCATTAGCGTATGTTTATTTTATGCTCGTGCTCATTTCTTTTTGTTCAATTTCTCGTTGCGTAAGCTGGATTCTTTAACACGTGGTGAAAACAAAAAATGTCCCACTGCCCAATGCGCACAGAGCGAACTTCATTATGAATTCAGGATATGAGACATCAGAGTGTACCATGTCGAATTCTACCGGGATATCACACAGAAAGCTCCGGAGATTTTATCGTTTGCCCCCCCCCCCCCCCCCCCCCCCACCCACAAGAATTATGTAGCTTTGGGCTTGGAGCTTTGACAAAATCAACACGGGACTTTGAATTTGTATGTTTGAGCTTGCGCATCGTCTAGACGGAGTGCACGGGCTGGCGTACTCTGACGAACCGGATGTGTTTCAATTTCCCCCGTACAGACGGGGAGGGAATTTCACGTGGAATTTACGGGCTGCTTTCTGTCGTCGCTACTGTGATTTTCATGCCATTGGCGACGAATGACGAGAGAAAGAGAGAGAGAGAGAGAGAGAGAGAGAGAGAGAGAGAGAGAGAGAGAGAGAGACATAATTGTGTGCTTGAGAGATTCTGCATAGGGTTTCATGGCGGGGAACCACCTGACCGAGCGAGACTACTGAGAGGAGGTTGATACACGATGCACAATACCTGTCTACGTGATTTTCCGACGAACGCGAGCGTATATCCCTCGTGGCGACCGCCACTTGCGCTTCCTAAAGCGTCGCTCGTGACCTAAAAAAAATTATTCCCCCGACAACACAAGAAGCTTTTCACGCCAAATAAACTGCACCCTCGCCATATTTATATACTAAATATATTTTTTTTAATCGATAACTTTTACAGCATAACGGAAGAAATAATATCCCCCAGAAATTGTCTAATTTTGTATTGAAGGAATAGCGAAATGTAACTTTTTTCTTGATATTCATGAAATCGGGAGCTCTATGAATTTTATCTTTCAAAAAAAGACGTTCGGCATAAATTGAAGAAAATCTTAGAATGATCCAGCAATCTTGATTCGATCGGGCGAAAAAATTCTGGCAATTTGGTTTACGAATTTTCTCGTTACATCATATCAATGAACTTATCATCGAAAATTCTCACGATTTAACTCTTCGGGTCTGGATCATCTTTGCACCTTTAACTTCCCCTTTGGTCTTCGACTTATCACTGGTTTTAATCGTCAGTCGGAACATTTGTAATAATTAAAATGAACACAAGCCATTATTACGCGAATAAATTTTACTTTACTTTCGTAAAAAAAAAAAAAAAAAAAATCACAAAAAATTATGACTCCTACTGTAATTTGGGATAAAAATGAAGAATTATAAAAACAGGTAACTTGATTTGTCCTGATGGGGATGCCTCATATCACGTGGTATATATGAAGATTTTGGAGATTTTGGTGGAGACTTTTCGTTGAGTATCTCGAATTCGCAGGCACACTGGAAAATGTAGAGTTGCGGAAGGAGAGGACATAAGAAAAAGAAGGGAGAGTAAAGAAAGAGAAGTATACAATGCCGGTAACTTAAGAAAAGGGGAAAGCAAGCCGGACCTCTCGAGACGTCTTGAATTGTCAGTCATAGAAATGATAATTGACGCAAATTAACATTGGACACGACTCGTAACGGAAAATCCAATATGGCGTCTGCGAAGCATCCTCGCTCAAGACATTTGGTGATAACGAGGATGAGCATTGACTAAAAGTACACCGAGACTCGAGTCCGATATGATAGGCTAATGAAAAAATTCTATGCAAAATTGACAATCCCCACCATAAAATTTAATATTTCCTAGCGTTCTCTTTTTTCCGCTTTGTTTTTAACAAAAGTATTTCGCCAACTCGAAGTTCACACGAAATTTGGCAACACCAAAAATTCTCCATTCCCAGATCGTACTAAAAGTATTTTTTTTTTCATGAAAAAATGTTTTTACAAATCGTCGAGTATGAGAATTCAGAATTTATCTCAAAGCACTTTCGATGATGAACAGTTGCAAATTACGGGCCTTCGATGACCGGGAAATTCCTGCGGCCTGTAAGAGTTCAGGGGACGATGAGGAGAGAGAGAGAGAGAGAGAGAGAGAGAGAGAGAGAGAGAGAGAGAGAGTCTTTATAGGTTGATTAACGCGACGGCCTGCGGGCACAAATCGCCGATGTGTATTATAGAGCGTTAATTAGATAGCTGCAACTCATCTGTCGTATACATTTCCACTGTGTGAACTTTATCCACCGCGCGATAAATACGTACGAGGCATTTCACGCCAACACGACCTGCACCTGATCCTCGCCATCTCGGGATCAATCTATAATTTGCTTCGGGAAATTCTACTTCTGTTCTTTTTTTTTTTTTTTTAGTACGGAAGTGTTACTGCATTTTTTTGGTAAAACATTTTTAAAAATGCGAATGAGATAGATAAAAATTTTGCAAATTATTTCTGCAACGTTATATTAATTTTTGTTATTTTTTTTTTAATCTCCGTTTCGACAATTCCAACTGGAAAGTACGAACGGATATAAAAACTTGATACGAAGACGGGTTAAGGAGGAAACTACGCAAGGGACAAAATAAAGGGGCCGATTACGGGCGTTTTAATGATCGGATCTCACCGTGTGATGTGAGGATAAAGCGCACCGGGAAGCGCGTGAAGAGCACACGGAAGTGATTAAATAAACGGCTCTTGCCAAATTATTAATCTCCACGCTAACAAACCGAGGTTAGTCGCAAAAGTTCTTGCATCCAACTGGCACCCCTTGGGCTGAGCTCCAGGGGCTCGTACATACATACATATTCATAAATATATATATATATATATATTCACACAGGAACGTTTCGCCATCTCGGCAAAATGATTTCCTTAACGATTTCGTATAGACCGGCACGCTTTTCGCTGGAAAAGCTGAGAGTGAGAGAGAGAGAGAGAGAGAGAGAGAGAGAGAAAGAAACGTACGATAAGATCCGAAAGCTTCGCCCCGTTACTGTCAGACTTACTGTCGGAATAAATTGCTCTTCCACGATTCTCTATATTCGTGCTCGAGAGAGTTTTCCATCTCCGAACCCTCTTCCAGCTCTACTCTCTCTCTCTCCCTCTCTCTCTCTCTCTCTCTCTCACTCCCTCTCCCTTCATCTGCACATCTCATCTTAGCTGCGCTGACGCATGACGGTGCACGATAGTGAAATAAGATATATGGTACGTAGAATTTCAGAATGGAGCAATTTTCGCAGCTCGTCGACGCGAGATACCCTTGGCGATTTAAATAAAAATTTTATACAACATTAATCTTCACCGAATGAACAGATATCGAAGATATCAATTTTTTGTTTCATTCCTTTTTTTCATTTCGGTCGTCATGCAAGAAATAATCGAAGCTTTGTGATTTTTAGACATCCGGTACCGTCTATACAGACAGAAAGAGAGAGGGAGAGAGAGAGAGAGAGAGAGAGAGAGACGGAAAATTGAAGACGCAATTGTCCATACACGCATGTTCGAAAGCCACAAAAAATATTCAACACGAACGATAAAGCTGCAAGTTGAAAACTCTGAAAATGTTACCACGTAAATTTATGTAGAGGAGACCGAGGTGTTTTGAAAAACAGAGATGATTTGAAACAACGATCATTTGGCGTCACTTAAAACCGTTATCGGGGCTGGCAATGTTGCAATTCAGCCTCTTCCCGGCGCCCGCGGGACCCTCAGTTCGCGTCTCTGTGACAAGGTGGTTTTAAGTTCCGCCAAATCAGTGCTGTTTCAAATCACCTCGGTCTCCTCTACAGGTGAATATATATGGGATACAAAAAAAAATATTCTGTTTCACCTGACACTTTTTGCATACTCATAAATATAAATTTCTCGAAATTTTAGAAAGGTCATAATGGCCCCTCTACGAGAGACTACTTTGCTCATTTTGAGCTTCAAATTTCGAGTATTTAATCTCTGCGAAAGGACACAACAGTTTGGAGACCTCTATAAATCTATGCGTCTCTGTGTGGGAAAAAAAAATATTTTGTATACATACAGGAATGACCACGAAAAAAAACAGCAAAATAATTCCCTGACTTTCGACTGCATAAAATACCCAACGTTACCTCGCTGAGATCTGAACAGAATAGGAGCTTATCAGGTTAATCAACTAATGAGTTTTTCAATATACTCGAGAAAATCGCTTTTGGAAAATATTTGCATTCGATCAATGTCCTTATGCTACAAATATTGTATAACTCTCTGTATTGTATAATGATCTTGCCATCGCTGCCATGTACAAGAATCGAGGGGCTAAATAAACCATATTAATCTTAATTAAATTTTATCCTATGTAAATTATTATTTTTATATTGGAGGGGAAAAAAACATGTTTTTGACGTTTTCAAATGGAATTTTTGAGTTTCAAGGAGATCACGAATCTGCTAGTGGCAAATTCGTGGTTAGCTGAAAAAAAAAAAAAAAAATACACGAATACTGGGTCATAAATGAAATTTCAAAAATCTGGGCTCATTAAAATCGCTGTAACTTTGCTTCCCAAAGGACTTAAAACTCTATTCGAGTGCTTATTCTTTTCGCAACCTTTTCAGCTTCAAAACGCCGCTTGGTTCATCGAGCTACGATTTTTATTTTTATTTTTTTTTTTACAACTTTTCAAAGTCGACCCATCGTTTTTTTTTTCGAACCCCTACCCCTTTGGGCTCAAATTCACCGATTTTCAAAATGCTCTTTTGAATACAAAAAATTGAGATCTCCGGATGAATTAAACGGCATTCTCCAAGTCTACTGCTGGATTTTTTTTTAAACGCCCCAGATAAGGGCAAATCTGTCGATCCGGAGCAGTGTCATGGGCATTTGGAATTTCCGTATTTTGAGGTTTTCAAAAAATTGGGCGAAAAAAAAGACATTTTTTTCCAATCCCGGACTGCTGAGCGAAAGCCTTCAGATTTCGCTTGACTTTCGATCCGGCAATTTTGGAATCTTTTTCGATGAATTTTTTTCTTCGTTTCACTACAGATATGTGAATCCCAAAGGAGTATAATTTAATGAATCGTATACGTGCAGTACAGAACCGAGGTGTGGAAAAAATATTTTTGAATAAAAAAAAAAAAAAAAATTTCGATCTCTGACTGGGCAAAGCCATCAAGCTGTATGAACTCATACAGCAGGGCTCGTATCGTCCAGAATATTATACGATTTAATTGATCACATATGTGGAAGAAAGAGTGGCAAATTTATTATTCCAGAGAATACAAAGTTATCGATTCTTTATAATGTACAATATATACGTAATAGTATACATGTATGCATATGCATGCAACGCGATATCTATACACGTATCAGCGCAATAATGTGAAGTTTCAATGCGAAAAGCTAACTCGTAGCGAGAGAGTGACGGCAACGTTAACGGAAAAGCTATTACTCATAATTGGGTCGGTGATAGCCAGGTGCGGAGACGCCGGGGAAAACGCTCAGTGTACTACCCGGCTGAACTGTAGATCGACTGCCTGGCAAGCGAAAGGATGTAACCTAACGTAACTCTGCGTGTTAAATATGCCACCGATTATAACCCTTTTAATTTTCAGCCCTCGATACACATCTCCATGGATTAGATGGCCGTCGGGCTGCAATGAGGTCGTCGCACGAATTGCTCACGCATCCGGGAATCGTCCCGGTAGCGACGAAGCACTTAGAAACCGCATCATCATGGCCGTACGTTCAAAGCCCACTCTGCCCTTTCACGTAGAATCAATTCCCCCAACGGGATTATTGTTCCTGGCCAACGCAGTGGTAAAAGCAATGCTACCTGAGTTCAGACACTAAGGGAGGAAAACTGAGAGAGAGAGAGAAAGAGAGAGAGAGAGAGAGAGAGAGAGAGAGAGAGAGAGAGAGAGAGAGAGAGAGAGAGAGAGAGAGAGAGAGAGAAGTTTCGACTATGCTCCATCGTCTCTGTACCACTTGATCTACGACATTTAACTGTTTTTAAGTTATATCTACTAAGAAAATGTTACCGCCAAGCTCCAAAAATAAATACGTTTTAAAAGGCATTACCTGGATATTCTGTTAAAATTTCCAAATTTTTTACACTACAATTTTGGGGATATTGATAATGAAAGAGGACCCCCGCTCGCTCGTAAGCGGCGCAATATTGTATCATCCATGCATGCCCCACTCACCGCGTGATGACCCCAACCCAATCCCCTGACTGAGAAACGGCACACAACCTTAAGTATTCTACACCTCCGTAAATTTGAAATCTTCTTATTTTGCCTTGCCAGCTTATCAATTTCATTCTACCGCTTGTTTTTTTTTCACCCGTCCACGAGACATAAAGAATATTATTATTCTCGAAGTCGGCTAATTATACTGATCTCTCCTCCGAATCAAGCGCACCAAACAACTCAATCAAGTCCTCTTGAGCCTCCGAAAGAAACATCGTGAATCAATTACAGGGAAACCCTTTTTTCCTCGCCCAGCGCACTGTGGTTTTAATTTTCAGGATAAAAAAAAAATAACAGGCTCCCCTGGATGACGTCAATGACAGTTATAACTCCGGAAGTTAAATCCCGGAAAGATCGTTTATATGGCACACCCATAGCATTTATCACGAAGAAAACGACAAACACGCGCGCACACGCGCGCGCGTGCATTTGAGTATGTGTGTGTGTGTGTCAAGTGTCAACCTCGTTTTATGCCAACGGAAAAATTGATTCTCTCCGCCTCATGACTCTACGCGACGCCTCTACCGTCGCGATCCACGGCGCTAATCTGGGTTAACGTGTGTGTGACAAATAAAACGACATGTGCCACCAGGCCGATAAACTAATCGACATATTGCGCCGGGTTAGCGACACGGGACGACACTATAGCCAAATATATCGAAGAGAAAAACCAAGCTAAATATATTTATTTTATCGAACGAATTTCATTGAGGTCATACGAAATTAATTTCAGGCGAATCGAATTTGTTAAACTTCGATACCATTTGTGTCAGAAATATGTCGCATAAAGCTTTAATGCATTTTTTATAATTCAATGAATAATTTGAAGCGATTGAAAATCCAAAATTTTCATTTCTTTGTCTCGAAAATTTTTCTGGATTCTGAGCAAGACAAAATGGGAAGGGGTACTCACAGGAATACGTTAAATCGAGCGGTTGTCAACGAACGTTTCTGGAAAAAACAACCACACGATTTGAGGTGCAATTGACAAGTGAGATGCTCAACGGTCGAATCAAATTAATCGACAATGAGTAATATATAGTTGAAGAAACTTTTGTATAGTGAGGGGCTGGATATTGTGCAAGAGGTGAAACGTGAGAGATCTGAATAAAGTGGTATGCGATGGTGACCGAGAGTGGATTCTTGTAATGTTCGAAATCGCGGACGCGACATTGAGTCAACAGAGTTGGGGAGAGATCAGATAATCAAGCTGCCATCGTCGTCAACCCTCTTCGTAGCGTGGGGCTTTGATGCAAATGTTAACCTTCGAGTGTCCCGCAGGAGCTTGCATTCGTTAAGATCACACGCCGCTCTCACGTCACACTAATGGCGCGACTCTAATCCCGCTTGGCGAATATCCCAGTTTCCCTTTCGTCTAGCCAGGGACGAACCTTTCTCTCCTATCGCTCGTCCCTACGACTGCTGATGCGTGTCCATAAACGTAAGGGAGAGATTTTGTGAGCAATTATAAGGCCAATCTTGTGTAGTATGAGATTTTAAAAATTCTTTGCCAGAGTCTTAAAGAGAAAAGTTATGTTAAGGAGGATGAATCTGGGAAGAAAAAGATGTCCTTAATCCAGGAAACATATTACCGAAATGATCCTGTCTCCAGAATAATAACCCATAGTTTTTGTCGAATTTACTGGGAAAAGCGGATGCATTTAAATGGCAATGATCACATTTGGAAAATGAAACCTTGAAGATGCGTTAAAGAGGAAGCTGACAAATTGCGAAACAAAGAGTAGCCAAAAATATGTTAGAGGGAGGAAATCAGGGAGAGGCTGGTCAAGAATTTGAGAGAGGGAATGGTGACGGCAAAAGATGGAAGAGTGATCGAACAAATGCGAAGATTTTTGCCCTCCAAAGGGGAAGAGGAATAGACATGTGAGGGAAAGACTTCAAAGACAAAAGGAGCGGGACACACAGAAAGACTGGAAGACAATCGAAAGGTCGAATTATTGGACGAATCACAAAGGAATAAAGGGACAATGGAAGGGGAAAAGTTACCAAGATCAAAGAAACAAATAGGTTATTCGAGAAGATATGGAGGATACTCAGACCCGGAAGTATCGGCAGGGCAGGTAAGAAAACAGTTCGAAGAACGAAACCGCAAGCTTTGGTAAGGAATGCAGGGAAAACTTGAAACGCATATTTCGAAATGCAAAGTAGCAAGGGAGTGAAAAAAGAAAAGATTGATCAAATTATAAAGGTGGAAAGGCGCGATCAGTGAAAAAAAAAAGGTGAGCCAATCATTGAATTAATTAATTTCTCACGATAATTAATTAATTAATTAATTTCTCATGATAATTCTGGTTTTGCAACTTTTCCACCTACCACCTTCAGCTCAAACTCCCAATTAACCCTGATATACAAGGATACAATGTATCCCTAATTGTATTTATCGAGTTTATATCACGAAATTAGTTATGACGGGGTCTGTTGGCATAAATTTTTTTCTTCTGATATCCTGAAAATTCCTGTATTCAAACCGTCGGAGTGCCGCAGTTCGTAACCAGAGCCCATCGTATAGATCCAACGTAGTCACTAATAAGAAGCTGTAAGGCTACCAGCTTGTACGACACAAAGAGCACACTACACCGAATCTCTCCTCGTATTTTTCTCCCTCGTTTTTTCCACCTCAAAATCTCCGTAGTCCTCATCTACTTCCGCATTGTGTCTAACCAGGGTTCTCGTCACCGCTGAAAGCACGTCGAGTGTATTCCGTCGCAACGAGAGAGAGAGAGTAACACCCTTGGTTTACACTTTCCTCTCGCTCCAATTACCTCCCGAGTCTCATTGCAGAGGTATAGGGGGTTAGTTTCCCCCGTAACTTTCGTTCAAAGCGCATACAACGGTTCGTATATATTCGCCGACGATTCATCCAGTTCTAGAACTGACTGTTACACCTCGGTATTGCGCGAAAGTTGAAGCTGGAAAGGGGCTAGGTACGAAATTGCGCCCAGCGAGAAGTATTAATGACTATTGTTCCAGAGGTTTGGGGAACTCATAAACATCCTCGTTCACCGCAAAACTCGTCGACGACGTTTGCTCACCGGATTGAGGAACGCGACCATACCGTAAATTTTATCTCATGACGAAGTTTCACTGTAATCTCCGTCAAGAGTTTGCTCCAGCTCAGAAGTATGAAATAAATATCGACTCCTGGACATTTATTTTCACTGAATGGCTAGAAGAGTGACGCGATATCATGAAAGACACAAAGCATTAGAACTATAAACGTAATTGAAAAGCGGAATAATGAATGATTTATTCCAAAGAAATGTATGAATTCCTCGACAAAAGAATTATTATAAATAATTAATTTGAAGATTGCAATTTACTAGAGAGCCTCGAAAATCTTTAATGCGTCCTTTGAGCAGCGCATAGCGCGAGTCTAGAAGACGCGATAGCAAAGCCAGAGAAATCGGTGCAGAGAAGAGGCGGAGGCGAGCAATAAATCGAGAGCAGAAACACCGCTTTCACCGGCCCAACTACGAAGGTTCTTTAACGACATACGCGAAAGCATTGTTATTATCATTATACCTTGGTATATTGTATGCCGGAAGTTACGACTACCCCTCTTCCGCCCTGGTATATAATAATGGTACGCAGGAAGCTTTGATAAAACAAGTATACATGCATATATACATATGTATTCCTCAGTATACCCTTACATACAGGAATAAATAATACGGTTCTATTCTACAAATTTTCCACAAGTTTACGGAAGCTTCGCCAGCCTGCCCTCGGCATGGCGATGCGATAAATTGTGTTTCTGCTTGATCCGGTTTGCGCGGAATTCTATGATCTCCCTGCAATTCCAAAGCTGCTTACAAAACGCGCGAAATTAGATCACGCATCCCGGCGTCGCAGCGTCTAAAACTCTCAAAGAACGAGACTGAAGCTTTATCAGCGCCCTCTATGCAGGATTTATTACGAGAAAGAGTAATACCGTCGGTATATCTTAGGTCTGTGCGTAGAGTTCCCTATATCATTTTGCTTGCTTCAGGTTTATTGCATCATTCTGCTGTTCACGAGGTGCTCGAATCTCTGCCAGTATCCAAATCGTTGCCTCATGCATTTCAAGAAAATATATAAAAAGAACGAGCCTTCCTCAAAGTGCATTGAAGCGTTTAAGAAGATTTCTTGCAACAAGTTTCAACTCCAAGGTATCTTCTGTTAAGCCTTTGATGCGCACAGTGTGCTGGGTTATTAACGGAGAACCGAAGAACTGTGCAATATCGCTCGAAGGCACTCTGGTTTCCCGTTGGGAGAATAACTCAAAGGAAACGCTACACGATCGATATGAAACGGGATCAACATTTATACAACATCTTCGAGTCAAGAGCTTAATATTTCCAAGTATACCTGAGAAATCATTTTTATACGATGAAAAAAGCCTGAAGAGAGCACGAGAATTGTTAATCAGCGGAGACATAAATGTTCTAGACTTCATAAACGGCGGTTGACCGTAAAATAAAAAACAAAACAAAAAAAAAACCCTGAAGGCAGTTCCTGTAACGCAAGAATGGAATAAAGGGTGAAGTGCTGCACTCGGGTGGCTCAGTGGACAATATAAGCAATAAAAGTATATGTCTCTATCGCTAGTGAAATCCCTTTCTCTTGCGTCCTAGGGATAATTTCAAAGTACCGAAATGGAGAATCGTCACACATGAACCAGGTGCGGGGCAACGAGGAAAAAACCGGTACAAAATTTCGTGACATCCACAGCGAGAAAAGACATTAACGTTCATTGCCTCTCCGCCACTTCCACCTCATGCCATCCTCGCCTCTTCTGATCCCTTGCTACTTTTGCTCGCTCTGCGAAACACGAGAACGAATGAGCTTGAGAACTGCCGTCATTAATTAACGCCTCAATGGATGTGGGTCAGGTCGGAAAATAACACGAAGCTTGCCGGCCCCGGTGGTGTTGGCAACTTTATTATTATTTTTTTTTTTTTTCGTTTTTTGGGCTATTCTGTACTGGCTGAATAACGTCTTTCATTTGAAAGTTCAAAAAAAACGCGAAAGGACAAACAATCAACGTATCCGTCAGCTGTCGAATGAAAATAAAACGAACGATGTATTCGAAAAGATAAATTACGAAAAAAAAAGTGGTCGTTTTACATTCCTCTGCTTTCGAGTACCCACTGCACTAGATTCTACCTCCATGGAAATGAATTAATTTTATTGTGCTATAATAAGTTGAACAATTTGGTAACTTTAAAAGCTAAATTGAACAATTTAAGATGCTGAAACATATCCCACAACGTTATATATTTTAGAGAGGAATAGAATCGTCACAATTTCTTCATTCCATGTCGTAGTTCTTATATTTTACCCCACCGATAGCGTGCATACCAACGATATTCACCGTCATGTCTCTCGATCTACACTAACATCACACCTCAGCCAAAATATACATATTTGGTGACAAGTGAGTCTGCCGTAAACGATGAGAGAAGGCAGCCTCACGCGAGAGATTCCCGAGTCAGACGGCGGAAAATGCTTTCCCGCGGTTAAAATTCGATAAAGCTCCAACCGATGGGTATGTTCGGATGGAGGTGCCATTCGCAACCCTGTAAGTAATTCGCGCCTGTAGCTATACACAGAACACAAACTGCTAGCTTGCCGGGGAAAGAATCTCCGAGTTTTGGCTGTTACAAAATCAATCTGTAGCCCATATTTGGCCCGTATGAGACCGTTGTCACAGTAGCTCACGCACGGGGAAAACTTCTGCACTCCCCAGTTTGGATTCATTCATATATAAGAGTGCTGTGCGCCCTCGTAGGTCTAGATTGATAAATAAGTAAGCGAACGGAGGCCCAAGTTGGAAAAACGATCGTCGATAAGTTGGTAATTTCAGTTGCCGCATATCGAAGCTAATGTGTCAACGGTTCAACTATGGCTCCCTGATATTTGAACTAAAATCCGATCACATGTGGAGCGTCGGAAAAAATGATGTTACAACTCATTCACACCTAACTATAATAACCAGAAAGGAGGGAAAGAACTATAACCACATCGGATTGTTTGTCAACGTTGTATTATGACTTTTCCTACCAAAGCTGGTCAATATAGAAAGAATCAACTGACCCCAAGAGTTTCGTGTGAGGAACCTTGTTCCCGGAGGTCTGTAAACGGTCAAGCAACCAGAGCCAATATGAAACGGACGGAGGGATTTCATCACGATAGCGGGATGTACGTAGGGTCAAATAACATATGACATACAACACATGACCGTATAGGAACATCGCAAAATGGAGCATAGTTGTTGGGATGTTAGACGTGTAGCATGGCATCGCTTGAGCATAGCCTAATCACGACCGTTGTTGGTGCTCCAGCAACGGTCTATCCGAGACTTGTCGTCAAAACGACGCAGCAGCTACGTACACTAATACGTAAACCTCTACCTATAGCTGCTCCGTACAGCATACACAAACGGAGCGTCACAATTCTCCCTCCGTTACCGTAGGGGGTGAAACAGCTCCGTTTCTCCTCGTCGTATACACTAAGGCCACTGGCAACAGTAGCGAAGCCAGGTTATATATACTGTCCATCAGGCCGGGTTCCCGGCTCGATGTACATTCGTGACGTGCGTGTTCAACTCCGTAGGTGGTAGGAACATCCTGAGTTCGCATGCACGCGTTCATATATAGCCAAGGATACATCCGGAAGAGAAGGAAGATGCGACATGGACATACTGTACACAGAATCATACGCACACTGTATGTCCACTAAAAAAATTAAATCTACCAAAAGATCCGATGCTCTTTCAAGTTTTAATGCTTCTGATTCATTGACGATGACAGATTTCTACTGACAGTTCTGAAAATTCTAGCTGAAGGTTTTTCCTTTTGCTTTGAATTACTCGCTTCGTGATTTTTTTCGCCAAATCATGAAAGTATGTTAATGAAAACTTGGGAAATTTCAGGACCGAAAGTCAAAGAAAGCTCGAACCCTTTGCCTAGTGAGGGATCAAAAAAATATAATTTTCTACGAAAAATCTTTTTCCGACGAGTGCCTCGTGGCTTGGGGAAAATTTGTGCTGATGTAAAGTAATGGGGTTTACAGTTATGCGCGTTTTCGCCACGAGTGTCTTGTCACTCCGAGAGGAGAGTTGTGCCGGTCTAATGTAAAGCCGGTGTAGAGTTATGCGATTTAGCCACTCTCGGTATAGAATCATAATTTTTGAGAGTCGAGATATGAAAAGTTGAAGGCCTGCCCCAAATTTCTGAAAGCTTCTTTTCTTTTTACACCACAAGCAGTTCAGCAGTTTTTATCATTCCACCACTTTCATATCCACGCATCAGTTGTAATCATATGCACAGATATTGGCATCCTTAAAGCTCCGTAATATTTTGCGAGATGAATCTTAAAGTGATATTTGATCGTCTCAAGGATGTTCATCATGGCTAAGATCCGTAAGTGGGATTAAAGGATATTTTTCTCATAGAGGTTTATAGACGGCGATCATCGAGATGAATGAGGCTGGAGTATCTTACCGTGGCGGATGAAAAGCTCCAGCAAACGATGTTATCGCAAGATTTTCTCTATCAGCATATTTTCCGCAATCCACGTACATAATATAGATAAGTAAATATAAACTTGTATGCTGAGATACACGATGTATATATGTTTTATCGTAGCAGAAATAATGAGGGGTTTAGCTCGCTATATCGGTGTATCGTGTTAAGGATGTATTGGTCGTACCTTCCCAACCAAAAGTGACTTTAGTCGACAATATTGCGTACTTTATGATAAGATAAAAATCGGAAAAAATTCACCCACAATAAAGACGACAAGAAGATTAATTTTTAATAATAATAATGCCAAAAAGTTATCAATGAATTGTTTAAACAAAACATTGTTTAAAAAATTTTTAGAGAATGTTTTTTTTTGACACGTGAAATGAATTCGGTGATTTTTCTGACTACACAAGAATTTTTTGAAAATTTTCTTACCATTTTGAAATTTCGGTTTTCGGAAATTTGTAAAGGTTGTATTTACGAAACTATTCGTTAAATGGCCCGGAAACTTCTTACTTGTAATATACAACGTTTTTACAAAAACATATCCAAATTTCACGATATTCCCTTCATTTTTCAAAATTAAAAAATTTTCGAAAACTGAAATTTCAAAATGGTAAGAAAATTTTTAAAAAATTCATGTGTAGTCAGAAAAATTACCGAATTCATGTCACGTGTCAAAAAAAAACATTCTCTAAAAATTTTTTAAACAATGTTTTGTTTAAATAATTTATTGATAACTTTGTGGCATTATTGTTATTAAAAATTAATCTTCTTATCATCTTTATTGTGGTTGAATTTTTTCCGATTTTTATCTTATCATGAAGTATGCAATATTGTCGACTAAAGTCACTTTTTGTTGGGAAGGTACGTCCAATACGTCGTTAAATCGAATAACGTCGTGAGATGGCTCTTACATATATAGATCATATATATATATACGTATATAAAATATGTATATAGTTTATGCGGCCACGCATTGCAGAGAGATTCGAATTATATGTCACGTTATCACGGTGTATAGAGAGTGAATATTAGGCTCGTGCCTTCTCAATCTCTCGCTCACTCTTTCTCGTCCTTTCTTCGTCGTTGCAGCTACGTGTAATATACAGGAAAATACAGCCAGGTCTCTCGACTGGGTGAAACGAAACCAAATAAAAACTCTAACAGCCTCTGAGTAAAGTAATACGCGTATATGTGGCTGCAGGACATATACAATTCCCGAACAAGAGCCACCACAAAACCCCCGTGGGTTAGGTGTCGTATATTACACACACACGCTAACCGCAATCGATTTCCGTTTATTTATATCGATATTGCGGTTATATACGATATGAGCGAAACTTTTGGAGGCTCGTTGGCAATGCTCCCTCAAGTATCGTCAATCGATAAAAATTCCCCGGCAAAAACGTTGAGCCTGTTTTCATCTCTCACACAGATGGGTACCGTTTCCGATAAAGTAAACCATCAAAAGTAATTTTCGCGACAAAGTAATGATAAATAATCATCGAGAAACAAAAATTTTATTAGCAGTATCCTAATTAAAAGAATCTTCATTCCAGATTGTTCAAGATATAGTGATCAAATTCAAAATCAAATTCAATTTTACACTCGTTCTTGTTCGGTGAGAGAATTGGATCTCAAAAATCCGGAAGAAAACGAACAAAGAAATGAAAAGAAACGTAAACACTTTACGATTATTACCGTGAAATACACTGCGCAGTCAGGATGAGTGTATTGACAGAAAAAAAAGAAGAGCTGTACGATGATATGAGAGCTAATAAAAACTGAGGGAGCAGCACAATAATGTGGAAGGGCTCTCTTGCACTGTAAAAAATCAGGGGTGTCAATTTGGTGCGGTGTTAGTGGTTAAAATCTGTGGTGTTATCGGCAGCACCGTTCTGATATCATGGTTGACCTCGTACACTGTATATCGGTGTTAAGCAATTTTTCATCAAAATTTAACACTAAACCCAGTGTTTCACCACATCTCGCACAATTTTGTCATGAAAGTACACCGTTTATCTTCTGATACGACACCACTCTAATGTCGTGATTAGTTAAATCGGGTGTAAATATGTGCTTCGAAGGCGCAGTTGAACTCACCGACTGAGTGCTACTTCAATTAAAATTATAATTCATTTCGGCAAACAACTTTGGAGATATACAGACTTAAAGAATGAACCCGTAATATTTATTAACGGCATGTTAACGCCGTTCTGAGCGAATATCTCCCGAGTGACGGTGTTAGCTAGAAACGAATTTGCGTTGCACTTGTTCGGTGGTAATTTTTCACACATGACGGTGTTGCGCATATACTGAAATATACGACTTAATGTGTGAAATTTAATCGCCCAAAATAATCATACATAAATTCGTTTGGAGTCATAGGATACACCGAATTGTGTATGAGAACTCGTATACTAATATCATTTAAATACAAGAAACTCATAAGGAATCGATAGAGTAGTGGTAGAGTGTCCGTCGTTAGGTAGGTCGTTAGGTAGGTCTCAGGTAAAATCTCAGGTAGGCTCAAAATTAATTTCGACGGAAAAACGTCCGCGCTTCGAAGCCGGAAACATTCGTGAAAAAAAAATAATTTCCAAATTTTTAATTTTTTTTTAAATGGTTATTTAAGGGTCGAACGTGCTGAATTCGTCGATTGGAGGATAGTGGGTTCAAATCCCGGTCAACGACTTATTTATTTTTTTTTTTAATTTACAGGATTTGCAAAAATAATGGGACAACTGTTTTAAATTCATTCATCGATCATTCCTAATTGCTAATTTATAAATGATAAACAATATTTATTATGCCAATTTGACCCGCGTTTTTCATTTGGCTCCATTGACACGATAAATGCGTACAAAAATAACGCACTTAAAGTGTGTTATTATAACACACTGTAAAGTGTTAGAATCCACTGTAGAATCCGTCCTGGTGTCAAATCGGATGAACCACAGTCTGGTGTCAACTATCAATACTTAACACCGGACAATCAACACCAACAGGTCACACAGAGCGGGGTGGACCACTATAGAATTCGTGAGCGGTGTTGAATTAGTGTTGAATTTAACACCACATTTTTTACAGTGTGGGAAACCGTGCGAAGCCAGGGAAGTGGAGATACAAAAATTCAAATTACATGTTACGCCTTCTAGTACAAAATAAGAGGTAATGCGCCCGGAGAGCTCGGATGTACAGCGAGATAGAGCGATCGAGAGTGAGAGATGGAGAAGAAGCAGAAGTAAAGAAGAAGAGAGGCTGAGGAGATGCGAGGCCGTATAGAAACGTGATCGATCGCAAGTCGACGCGAAGCCGAAACGGATGATGTGGGTTTTCCCGAAGGAGCGAGCGAGAGACAGAGCAAGTGGAAACGACGGCGAGCCTTGGTGAAAAGCCCAGGGGTCGATGCTTGCAATCCATGTAGTACCGCGCGGGCAGGCATCAGCCAGCGCGCGTACCAGGGTCGCAGAGATAACCCCCTCGAGTGGGAGAAGGGTGATAGGGAGGTTCTCCCCATTAATCGGTGTCGCGAGTCTTTGTGTCCCGAGATCCCGTCGTATAAAGGATTAAAACTCGTCGATCCCATCGAATGTAACTGTATCGGGTATGCTGAGAGATCTGAGACAGCGTAACAAAGAGGGAATGACTTAAAGAGGGCCCTGCATCGACATGGGAAGCTCTCACGATGAATAAGAATGATTCGAATTGAGGGCGAAAAAAAAAAACGATATCTTTACCCCGGGAGAGTAAAAAAGCAGACGGTAATCACACGCAATTATTTGACTCTCGACTTTTTTAAAATATATTTTTCGGGATTGAAGTATAAATGTTGCGCTTTTATCATTCCTCTCGCGAAAAGTTTCGTATCAAAAAAGAGCGGTCGTCAGCGTAAACGAGCGGTCATATCATTAGTGATAATGCCAGTGGCTTCATACGCATTTCATATACCAGATAGTTTGTCTGTCCACTGAATAATTGAGAGACAAAAGTTTGCGTAAAAATTCCCAAGACTTCTCTCTCAGGGCACATCGAGCCAGGGACAAGTCTCATTTGCTTGAATGCCACGAAACGATACACAATTAATTTTTTTTTTTTAATGAATCTACCGTGTCTCGTAAAAGAACGAAAATCATCATTTTCCCCAAGGGGTTAAGGATGTATTGCTGTTTATTCTCAAGGAATAATTATTATGTACGCTATTCCTTCGGTACAATTGTCATAATGGCTGATGGGAAATAAATTTCAAGGCGGTGCCCATAGAATTTTCCGAGCCTTTATTCCGGTAAAAAGCTTCAACGAGAGAAATTCAATGAAATCAAAAGACCCCTACCGCAGCAGAGAAGTCGAGGAGATTGAGCCACACTCTGCTCCGTGAATAATTTATGCTTTCAGCAAAGCTTCGAGGCTTTCCGGAGTCAATGATGCTAATACATTGATGCGGGTGTGTGTGTGCACAGTCCACAGATATGTAAGACGCTCGCAGAGGTCGACTCCGTTGATGCATTCGAACGCTATCAAGCGTCACTCAAGCGTTCGATAAAACGAGAACATTATTCGAGGATCGTTGTTAAGCGCAGATTACGGAAATGATGCCATCATCTCTCGGTAATGCTCGTTGTTTCTTGCCGATAAGTTGTGCATTGTTATAAAACGGGGAGAGTATATGTTGCGCAGTAACACGATACCTTAAACTAGTGGCAAGCAACAGAGCTATATGGATCGATAGATACCTAACGAGTTGACTGGAGACAGGTAAACTCGAGGAACCGAGACTTTTGAATGGCACGTCGAGAGCCTCAACTTTGTATTATCCGGGCGTTGCGTCATGCGAGAAGGGAGAGCGTGAGGGAAGCTATAGAGAATCCTGATATTGTGGAGAAACGATCATTGAGGTGTAAAAGAACTTGAAAGACATTCTCGAGTTTACCTAATCCGTCTACATGAGACCCTGTCCGACCCTACATCAATTGGGTCAAGTGGAAAACGTTGAGAAACTGAATAACTTCGTTTGAATTGAACTAATCGATTCTTTCGAGTGCTATCTTATTCGAACATTTCGGCATGATCCCAAGATGGTAAAGTGCATTAATGAACGGTTACATCCATAATGTCATGAAGTGCCGGCTAATAGTGGATGATAAGTAGCATATATAATCGAAGGAAAATCTGCACGTTCTTCGATACGGGGATACTGACAGATATGGACAAAACCGTCGAACCGATAAATCACCCATACATAATTGTCGATAACCCCCACTCTCAACATGCCCCCCCACGTCAGCTATGAGCATTGGCAGGGGCGACGTGTCACCCCCATATATTTCACCCTCTCGGTATCCGCCAGTCAATATATATTTCCCATCGTTCCCACAGTTCAGCTGGCTCTCAAGTCAACGTGTTTTGTTCTCTCTCATTCGTTTCAGAGTCTCACGAGCTTTTTCTCGAGAGCCATCAAACTTTGAACGCGCCCTCTGTTCCAATCCCCACTTCTGGCTAATAGTTTTCCGTAAGAATTTGGCGAGGGATAAAAGCTGCCGTGCAGCCGTCCATGGTAGGAAGCACAGGGCTTTGGGATTTAATTTAAGAGAGTAAGAAGTGTAGTTTTGTCTTTGTGAGAGCGATGGGGAGAAAGAGCGAGAGTGGCTTTGGACGGGAAGGCAAGGCTTTAAGATGAAGCAGCCACACCGCTACTACCACCAACGACTTCCAAATCCCCTGGAATAAGCCTTCCTTATCCTCGCATCTACCCCCGTTCTCCGGCTCGAGGCCGTGAAAATTGCACGAACGAAGATTTAACCCCCGCCGAGGAGAAACATTTTGTACAGTGAATAAGACCTGAGATCCTAACGCGGGCACGCTCACTTCAGCAGCGGTTGAGGAAACAAAAATGATATCAGAAAATATTCAAATGACTTGAAGGTAGTCGAATAAAATGATTTTTGCCTCTTATTAGGCGAAAATTTACACGCTATTCTGCAATAATTACCGACCGTTCAAGATCTAAGATCCTGCGCTTTTGCAGTATTAAACTTGGGGAAGAAAACTGGATGGTGCGGGGATCAGTCATCGGAGTGACAAATGAAACATTGAATCAAATTAAACTACAGCAGAGACTTTTCTGCCCCTCTATGTATGAATAACTCGAAAATCCATTTGGCATTCTCACTCTCGCCACCCTCTACACCGCTTTGCCGGTTGCTGACACTTCGATATAAATGCGTTTGTGGATTTAAAAAAAAAAAAAACAACGAAGGGTATATCGAATTGAATCCTGCAGTCTGTAAATATGCTATACTCACTCGAGCTCAAATAAGCTAGTGGATCATTGACATGTCAAATCGATCCCTGACGAATCGTTCACAGGTATATACGCACCCAATTATTCAGTTTGACAATGAATTTTAATGAGTCATATATAAGGCCTGTCTGTCTGTCTGGATATTTTGTCCGAAAGGACACGATAACTTTTCAAAGATTTTGCGGATCGAAACAAAATTTAATGCCTATACCGACGAAACTTAGTTTTGGTATCGAATTGCAATGAAATTCAACAATTCCTTCTGGCACTTCGACCGCAGTATGGTTGAAACAAAACAAAAAAGACCGAAAATTTCAACTCGCACACCGCGTTTCCTCGTCATCTTCCTATTCCGGATATCCAGTATCCGAGATTTCTCAGTATCTCGGATAACACGTGAACTCAACCGGAACATTCTTCGAAAACGGCCCCGTACCAAAGTACCCAAGGAATCGTGGACGAGGGAGATATACGAGAAGTGGATTAAAGCGAAGGATGTACAACGTGTGAGAAGTACAGTAGAGCAAAAGAGAGAAAGCTTCATGCGCTGAATCGGCGAAAAGTTCTACGGAACTACTCTCTGCTAAACCAAAACGTGGGTGTGTGTGGGTGTAAGAAGTGTTGGAAGCGCGTTGTCGGGACCAGAACACGAATCGAAAGAACAGTGGTCGAAATATCGACTCTACGTCTACGTTCTCGAGATCTTCTCACCAACGCTCCTCTTCACCGATACTCTTCCTTTTTTTTTATCACATACGCCTCCAACTACCCTTCGACGATTTTCAAGAGTTAAGTAGCGGTTGAGAAAAGCCGAAATCAGCGGAAAATCGAAGGTTAGAAGCGAAATGAAAGTCTCCAATGTAACGGAGACGATTGAAAGAGACTCGTAAAATTATACGTGCTGAAATTTTTCAATGTTAATGGAGTGTTTCTTGATCGCGAGTCAATGAACAGCCAATTCCCGGTTTTCGGTAAATTCAAGTAAAAAATTTACGGTACACGATTTTATCTTCGGGAAGGACTTTCTGATCGAAGTGCGACTGTAACGCGTTGAAGCTTCAAATTAAATTGTAATATTTTACTATTTCAATGCCCCAGATGAGAGACAATTTTTAGAACATTGCAGTTGAAAAATTGTTTAGTTAAAAATTTAAGATATTGTCTTGAATGAAAACTTTCTCATTGACGCCTCTCATGCCCTATTCCCTTATCTCTATGTCGATTGTAATTCTACTGGGTAACGACAGTCGGAGATTGAAAATTCTTTTTTTTCTTCAAGAATATTTTCTCCTGGCTTCTCATTGTCATAAAACTGTTAGCTATTCGTCAATAAACAGAAACCACGGATTAAGATCCGAAAAAATAGAAAGAAAGAAAAAATCGAAAAATTTTAGTCCTATAGAAGTATAAAGGGAATCCCACTGGATAATGCCAGTAGGATTCCCTTCTTTTTTTTTTTCAAAAATCCTTTAATTCCCCTGGCTTCTCACTAGCATAGAACTGTACACGCTATCCGTCAGTAAACAGTCTCTACGTATTTATAGCCCGAAAAAAAAAAAAAATCGACGAATTTTGGTCTTTACAGAAGTAAAGGGAATTTCCTGTATGGTTTCCAGCGCTCTTGGGCTAATCAGTACCTATCGGAAATTCAACGACGCGGTCACGGAAGGAGACACGTTGATTTTTTTCAAAGATTTACTCGCGCAATTTCGATAAGGCTATATTATCAAAGTCAAACTCGCCTCGACTATAGCAAACTTTATGCCTTCAAGCTTCGTACATCTGTGTGGCTCTAGCGTCAAAATTGAAATGTAAGGCATACCAGTAACAGCATGACAGCGAGTATTTCGGGATAATTAAAATATGTATTGTACACTCTATCGTACATGCATCAGGCTCTATTCTGAATTATGTTTTATCTATATTGCATAAGCGTCATATGTGATGCAACGATCACCCGTCGGGTTCACGGAATATTCATGAACAACCTGCTTATCGCTCACGTGCAACGTCGTCCAATATACGCACGAGGTATTTCACGAAAAGTGGAATTCTATTTTTATTTTTTTTTACCCCATTTTTTTCTGTTTCAATATGAGGGTTCGGGATTTGAAAAAATCTGATACGCTCATTCGTTTTCGTTGAGTCACGAAGAATTAAATTTGAAGAATAAATGACACTTACGTCTATTATATTTTATTTATATTTGGAAAAAAAAAATAATAATACGTCATTAAAATTTTATACGTCATTACTTTTCTCAATTCTCGAGACGCGAATTACTTCAAAAAAATATGACTGTAGCGTAGGCGAAAAGGGGGAATTTTTACAGTTAAAATTCAGTAGTGAAATTGTTTTCCCGTCAAGTATAGACAAATGACAAATATAATTGGAAGATCAAACGAGCCCACCGAAGGCGGGCGAAGTTTGATAAAAATTATATGAAACGTCTCGTTCGAAGATGATAGTCTCCCGCCCCTTATAAATACCCAAAAAAAAATATTTATTCCCACTATCATCTTCCAAATACCACCTGACAATTCTGCACAAACCGAAACGTTACACAAAACAATATGACGTTGCCAAGGGAATGACGGGGACAAGATGGCGGCAGGCGCCAAAAATTTTAAAAGATAACTATATGCGGTAAACATTGTGATGTGAGCGTGACAAGCATATAATTGCGATTTGTCACTTTAGGAGTCTGTTAGCTAGACAAGAAGTAACCGAATTCTAGAGGAGCGTGAAAATTGCTGCTCATCAGCCGAGAACCATCCCATTTTTTGTGGAATACCCCATATATATATTTTTAGTGTACACATAGCACGGAATATCGTACATTTTACATGAACTATATGGCATGCGTGAGGTATTTTATCGCTGTACACGTACATATACATACAAATATGTGTGTATGTGTGCGTTAATATACATTGTATTACTCAGATTCCACGGTATCGGGCTGTAATAACGATAACACGTGGGTACATCGCCAGGTATATCTAGCTCATATGCGGCAAACCCGATACAAGATTACAGCGATTAAGCATGCCTCCGCGACTGCGATGATAACGCTGTCGCTCATCGTCGCGATAAGCTCGCGTCAATTGGATTCTTTCACATCCCCAAATTTCATGTGTTCCTTAAATGTACTTTAATAAGCGACGCGAATGTACAGATTCATACTACCTCAGAGAAAAAAAAAAATAACATCATCACGATCGTATTAAATGAAAATTGTTACTGGTACGTTAGCTCGGAATGATCGCGATAATGGCCCGTATAGTCGTCAGGCCTCGTACACAATAGATTTGTAAAAAAAATAAAAGAAAAAATATTGAATTTGTAAAAATAAACAAATTGTTTTCATGTTTTTCGCGGAATGTCCGAAACTTTTGTGAATCGTTGCAACAGCTTGATAATTCAGATTGCTCGTTATCGCTCGCAACGAGGCTGCTGCATGGCCAGAATCGCCAAAGTGTCGGATACGCGCAGCTAAACGTTATCCAACCTCTGCTACCCGTGACCGCAATGAATTTATCGAGTTTGGTACAAAGTTGTGTATACCACGGACCAGGTGTGGGAGGGGCGAGGGGGCGCTTTGCTTCCAGGGTACGAAAATGTCGTGCTCCATGGAACCTTATCCACCGAACTGGAGGCTTATCACCAGCTCCCGAGTACCGATTGCTCATATATACGTGCATATCAATCGAACAAAACAAGAGAACAAGGAAAACTCGTACATAAGCGAAAACGCAAGTGTACAAATTAAAAAACAAACAATGTTTCAAAAATGTTTCCACAGGCAAGCCAAATTATAATTGTCCTTTTTTTCGGTCATTAATATTCGACGTTGAATAAAATTTGGGCTTACGAACATATTGGGCCGAGGTCGCAAATGGCCATGAAAAAGGAAAACAATAAAATTCGAGAAAAATAACTCACGCGTCCTGCCGATTCATTCGTTTTCTATCTTCCTGCGGGACGGACAATAAAAAAAAATAAAAAAGAATTCAACACACCGGCATAATTTTTCACGATATTTTCTCAAGAAATTTCGCGATGGGGGAAAAAGCGTGAAATAGCGATTTTCCATTTTATTGTGCGTCTATATATTTACCTGATGCAAAAAGTGTGTAGCGCAATTGGTGATTCAATGTGAGATCCTCGGGGCGATAAATTTACGTAAAAATCGTGCAATTTTATTTCCCGACGATAGAATCGATTGCGAAGGCGCGCGCGCGCAATTTGTGCCTTCGCAAAAGTTGACGATTGCCCGCGAGAAATGGATGAAAATTCGAAAGAGTATCGTCAGAGCCTCGACGAGGTAATTTTATGGACATTTTTTTGTAACCACGAGGTATATCCGTTGAAAACAGAGAGAAATTTCGTGAAATTCGAATTACATAGACTCTCGCCAGGTGCTATCCGCATCGTGGCCGCAGCAAACCCATATACTTTGCCAGCCTGTTGTCCAAATCCCAATGACCATATATATGAAGGATATATATATTTACTGATTGCATACAAAAAGCCCCGTAAATCATCCGATGCGAGTAGTGTACCAATGTTTATTGCGCCCTTTTATTTGTTAGCAATCGATATATCATATGCACACGTATATAAACATTGACAAACTATATCGTTCTATATTATATAAATATATCGCCGCCGCCGCCGCCGCCGTCGCCGCCGCCGCCGCCGTGTCAAGAATGTATGGGGCATTCCGTCTAAAATCGACCTATCTAAAAGCCTCATATATAGGGCATTCCGTCTAAAATTGACCTATCTGAAACCCGATATATGGGGAATTCCGTCTAAAATCGACCATCTAAAAGCCTGATATATGGGGCATTCCAGCTAAAATCGACCTTCATAAAAGCCTGATATATGGGGCATTCCGTCCAAAATCAACCTTTCCAAAAGCTTGATATATGGGGAATTCCGTCTAAAATCGACCTTTCTAAAAGCCTGATATGTAGGGAATCCCGTCTAAGTCGACCTATCTAAAAGCCTGATAATTCTGCCTGGTGATTCTGTCTCAACTTGATATATCGATATGAATCGATATATCAATATAAATCGATATATCGATATATAGATATGAATCGATATATCGATAGTGGAAGATTCGCAGCATTTAAGTTAAAATTTTTTTTTCTTTTCATCGAATTTATAATGAAAATTTTTCGGGGCACACCTGAAATAGTTGGTTTAGGTCGAAAAAAATTTTATGCAAACAGATGAGAATTTTAGGTTGAGTGGAAGATTTGCCGCATTTGAGTTGAATATTTTTTTTTTTTCTTTTCATCGAATTTATAATGAAAATTGTTTTATTTACCAACGGGCCACACCTGAAATAATTAGTTTAGGTAGAAAAAAAAATGTATGTCAAAAGATGAGAATTTCAGGTTGAGTGGAAGATTCGCCGCATTTGAATTAGAATGTTTTTTTTTCTTTTTATCGAATTTGTAATGAAGTAGTAATTTTACCAGAAATTATTCATTATAAATTCGATAAAAGGAAAAAAAAAAATTTTATTTAAATGCGGCGAATCTTCACTCAACCTGAAACAGAATCGTGTCAAGAATCGATAAATTGATATATCGATACGTCGAATCATGTCACGAATCGATAAGTTGATATATCGATATACCGAATTGTGTCTAGAATTGATGAATTGATATATCGATGTATCGAATCGAGTATAAATATAACGAAATGTGTCAAAAATCGATATTTCGATATATCGAACCGTGTCAAGAATCGATATATCCATGTATTGAACGGAGTCAGAAATCGATATATCTATATATTGAACCGTTTCAGTAATCGATATATCGGTATATCGATATTTCAATGAAACCCAAACTCAACCCAAACTTTTATCCGAAAACCAATTAACACAAATATAAACAATTTTTTTTCAAAACATCTTTCCAGAATGTTTTTCTTTAACAACTGACACAAACACAAGATGGGGGGTTGGCGCGCGAAGCGCGCAGGGGGGCGAAGCCCCCCTAGTATATATATATATATATATATATAGGAGAATGCATAGCCCTCGAAGTGTACGCGTATTTTCCACGCAACGAATTCACGAAGAACGCCGAAAGGCGCGCCCGATTGTAAATGCCATATAAATTGCCGAAAATACCGTGGCCGAACGATAAATCGGGTGTGAGCGAATGAGAGCCACCACGCGGGGTTTTACAGCAGCGATATAGTTTGTGGTGGTAGTATGGCGGGGGTGGGCCAATGCCAGTATAGCTACGGGGATGAAAAGCGAGAGAGAAAGATTCTGCTTTTGTGGGCTTGTGTATGTGTGTGTGTGTATGTGCATATGTACGGGCGTTCCTCGTTGGCGACCCGAGGCTTGGCCGAATGATCGATCGCGCGCCAAGCATGGGACGTGCCTCGCGTGCCATCCTCCATTGTCGCGACACCGTGTACGTACATAGGATTTATAAAATATTACTACAAGTGCTGTACGATATGTATATACATATGTGTATATAAACATATATGCATGTACACATATATTCGGAAGTCAAGAGAGACACAGAGAGAGAGAGAGAGAGAGAGAGAGAGAGATCAAAAGTGTGGGCGAGCCGGATGAAAATAGAACACACGTCGCGGGGAAGTGGATTTTGTTTTAAAAAATTAACCAGCCTTCTCGTGTATTCGACGAGGCTATACTCGTAAAAGCATTGTCACGCGAATTTTGCAACACATCCGTGCGACAGGGCGGATATAAAGTGCTCCGGAAATTACCCGAGTGGTAAAACTTCGTAAAGTGTGCAGAATCGACGGTGTGTCAATGGACGGTGTTTTAGGGGTGAAAAAAGAAGTGTGCTAAAATCGATGAATACGCCAAAGTGCGGGAATACGGCACGAAAACGCTCGAAAATTTTTTTTAACCCGATTTTCCTTCGTATATATGATGAAATTTAGTAAATTTAGTAAGTTAAAAGCCTCCCACTCTGTCGAGAAGCATCCTCGGAGATGCCCCGAGACCCCCTATGGAATCGATAAACTCGAAAAATCATCCATTCATAACGACTTTACGGTTGACATGTGCGTTTTAAAGTTAATGCTGCCTATGAGATTCAAACTCTGACGGTTTCAATACCAACAATCTCATTCAATTTAATACAGCATTGTACGATCTTATCATTCTGCCACTTTTCCCCTCTCACCACCGATTTCTAATGAATTATGTGAAGCATGATATTGTTGAAACAGTACAACGTATACATATATATAGATTGGCAGTTGCCATACAGCGTATAGCCCGTAAAGGTGGTCCATTCGGTCAGGGAAAACGCATATACATATATATATATGTGTATGCAGGCATTGATGTTTGCAGATACCACCACGAAAGGCAAACACGCACGGTACTTCGGCTCAACATCAAATTAATTAGCTGGCCACTCGGCCATTTAAAAGGTTGCCACAGTGACGATTCAATAATGTAGCACACGAAGGACGAAATCCGAGATACACGAGTTTTACGATACAACTATATATATATATGCACTTACGACTGTAACCACTTGAATGTGTGTGGCATGTGTATATATTTATGAATCCCTCTCTCGCTCTCTCCCGACAGACAATTACAAACGCTTCAGTAATGGAAATGCTTGGAAAATACAAAAGCCAGCTATATGTGGACAAAGAGTGTCTATTTCGATCATGACAATATGAACCATAAATGAACAGTCCGAGTTTATTTCATCGAACATCCGAGAACAGGCGAATTCACAACGCATCCGCGAGATGGGATATATAGATAGACGTATCTTTACGCTACATGCGCTAACAATTTCGATGGTATAATTCAATTTGCTTACCAGACAGATATGTTTTAAAATAAAAACAAATTCTACCAACCGAATGCCCGTTATTTGTGGTATATTTTTTCGAATCTCAATCTAAACGTGAACGGGATGAGAGACGAAGAAAATATGAATATATAAAAAATCAAACAGCCTAAATATATTATGCGTCTATGAATGATCGAGGAAACCGGAGCAATCGAGAGCTTTTTTCATTTGGAACGCCAGAAAATTCGGTACATCGGTAAAATTGGTTACATTTTGACACGCACAATAAATTAATCGCGAGAATAATATATAAACGACATACCCCAGATCAACAATATGACTGCTGATTACAAGAAAATGAAGTTGGGGAGGGGGCGACCTGCCACGGCTTCTTTCTCCCTCCTGTATGGCAATTGATATTCGATGCTGCACATAAATATTCTAATGAAGTATGTGCGAGACATTAAATTCCGGACAAATCGAATATCGTCGTGATGGTGCTGACGCAGTTATACGAGAGGTAAAACCCTCTTCATTTATGTCGTTCGCCCAATCGTAGCCGAAGAACGATACGATGTCGTTATATATTATATACGGCGAATTTAGTTGCCATCGGATAGCATAAAGATCTACGTTCATAAAAACCGCACAGGGGGAGGATTACAAAAAAAAAAGAATTTCGACGCCTGAATAGAGGAAACCTTCACAGGTTCACACGAGATAGCCACAATCACGAATTGGAAAAAAAAATTACATTTTTCCTATGCCTTTCTTTCAAATATAAGTAGTACTAAATAGTCGATTGCTACTGGAAACCAACGTTCGTTAATCCGAAATGAACAGTAGATAAATAAATCCGAATTTTTGGCCCTAAACGAAAGGAATGCCTACAGACTTACTGTAGTAAATAATCGAAAAAATATTTTTCTTCCCGAAAATTCACGTATTTACAGCCCGAAATACGAACAAAAAGAAACAGCGAAAAAATTTCCTAGGCCTCTGTATAATCGTATAGATCGTATATAGATCGATTACCAGTGGATCTCAATGGTGATCGTGTATATTGAAAGTCTATTGAAGAATCAAGGCCTGGGAGAAGGATTTTTAACATACAAAATATATTTTTTTTAGATCCCCGAATGGCCGACATCCTGTTTAACAGTCGGAAGAAAAATATTGATAAAGCTCAATGGGTACGCGATCGTATAATCGAATAACAGCAAAAAGAGGACGACTCTTAGCTTTCTGAAAGAGGTTCTGCTCCTATACCTGGATGAGGTAAGGGGTTGAAGTATAGCGTGGCGCAGGCGAAGTGCGAGGCAGGTTGCGTTCGGCATTCGTTTCACCGAATATAGCACATTTTCATTTTATTAATTTGCCATTATTCACGTTAGGCGTCGTGAATCGCGTCCTTTTTTTTTCTAGGGCTTTGTAACAGATAAGTTTGTACTTTTCTGACATTTTTAAACAGCCACTACTTCTTTATGCACCTGATATCGAACGATTCTTCACGTCATAACGGTTGATGCCGTAAGACCCTCTATTGCATTTCAAGAGTATTCTATACGAATTTGTATCTCGGAAAGCAGGTGGTGAATCTCGTTGAAATTTTTCAGGTACACGAAGTAAACCTTTACAAAAGGGCTGTTAAAATTTCAAGTCGCTGTAACTTTTTTTAGGTTCGAGCAGAACCTCCTTGAATCCAATTTTTCAATCCAAAATAAAGACACAAGAGATAAATGTACCTTGTGGTAATTTTGACGTTTACGACAGACCAGACGTAAAATGTTCCGAAGCGCGTTACAACCACGCACGTGTGTTTCGTGGGTGCTACGAGCTAGAGTGCATCAAGGAGGGATAACACACGGCGTAATTTGTGGTAATTGTGAGGTTCGCGTACTGCATTTATACAAAGGTTCGGTGATAAAATAATGGTGGACGTCGAATAAATGGTGGAGTGCATCGTATTCAACTGCATAAATACACGGTACTCTAAATATACGCTAACCCTGCAATCCCTGATCATTTCGTCGCGAGAAAACCGCGTATTTCAAACGACAGTACAGAGGCGCGAAAAATTACGTTTTTTCAGCATAATTCAATTCATTTTCGTGCCCATAAAAAGCAATGCGATATTTATCGTTATAACTGTCGTATACCGTGAAAAATACCCAAATCCCTCGTGTAATACGAGAACCGTTGCACGCGTATTAGTTTATCATATCGCGCCGGAACAATAGAGATCCCGCTGCAATTCAACCGGGCATTAAGCCGAAAGTTGTCCATATACCGGTGGAGCTTTTGAGAAACGAAAAAAAAAAATCACCATCACCCTTTAACGGTACAACGAGTAGTAAAAAAAAAAAAGCAAATCGTCGGGAGGGCTGCGTATGCGTGGGCTTGGACGAGTGGAGCTTCCTGTTTTCCGGGGAAAAACAAAAAACAAATCCTCAGATTTAGCAGAGAGGATTAGGGGTGTGTGGCCTCCAGCAGTGATGTATCTTGTGAACGTATACAATGTATGGGGCATTCCAAGCGCCAACTCCGTCTCCCAATTGCTGAGAATTTTTTTTCGCGGAATTGCTCGAAGTGGTTAAAGAATATTCGCGAATAAATTTTGAATATTCCCAGGTCACACATTATCCCCAAAAAAAAAATTGAACTTTGCACTCCGAAGGAAATAAAATTCTGGACTCGCGGTTGAATATATGGATTAATTGGCCCAATATATATACGTATTAACGCGTATTGAACCAAGCACGAGCGATCCCGATGTCGCGCATTGAAAATATATCGATAAACGATTTATCGGTGAATTGGCAATTTCACAACGATTCGTTTTTCACGTACGTGATGCTGGGCTCTTGTATATACGTGACACGTGTCGACGATCGATATTCGTTTCGTTCGGACGTATCTTCGGGAATCTTATACGGTTTTTTTCGTACTTGTATTTAAAATATCGCATTTATCTAGTTTAAAAAACGGTTTTAAAGAAAGATCCAGAGACCTCAACGATCTCTTTATACTGATTTTCATTAAATTTGGGTCATCATGCTCTCTGTAGCGGAGGCCGAGGACAAGAGTCATCTTCTTATATTAACAGCTCGATACATTTTTGTACCGCAGGTCAGGACTTTTTTGTTTTCAATTCATAATTTTTCGTTTCGTTCGATCATGCAGACTCAGCTGCTGTCTAATTAAATTTTACTGACCGCATACGTGAGTGGTGTGAAAATAAGTGCATGCATGCAGACTTTAATAAGAAATTGGGTTTACGCATTCGACCGTATATATATAGTTGCGCGACAGAAAAAACTCTCACTCTCGGTTTCATTAATCTGAGCATACTACAGAGATTCTTGTTGCGGGAGCGAAAAATGACATAATAATACCTGAAAATTATCGGCAGACCTGTTAGTTATATATTATTCGATCGCAGTTCACTGTCCCCTATATGTATATACGCGGGGCATTTCAGGCCAAATCAACCTTACCGTAGTCCTCGCCTTATATTTGCCCTGCGAGTATATTTTATTGAATGGCAAAAATAACGACCCGAGCTAATTTTCAAGGACGTGCTCTGGACATAACGACGTGCGAAAATAAGTCGGACCATGAAAAAGTTTCAAGAACACGAGTCTATTGCATTTATAAATGTATATTCAAAGTGCATCGTATGTAAAAAATAAATTTCAATTAATTTTTAAAATATCAATTTGTTATGAATAATATTGTAATATATTTACCATTGAATCAAAGATCATAAAACGTATTTCAAATTTTAATACATTCCGGCACACATTATATCTACTTTTAATGCGTGGACTTTAAAGCATAATCATGTAAAAGTGCGATTGAAAAAAAAAATTAATCTAATGTTGTTAAAACATTGTTAATTTCACATTTTAAACGGTGAAAATTTTCAATAGACCACTGTAACTTTGAGAGACTGGCAGTTCATCGACTTCCAACAAAGTTTTCATTAAAATTGCGAAATATATTATGAATACTATTTTCACTCTCCGGAACATTCTTTTTCAATCTTATATCCGCACTAATTTCAATAGAAAAATATAAATTATGATATTTCCAATCTAAAGTCATATCAATTTCAATTCCGTATGCGTATATTATTAATTTCATGTGGCTTTTATGTTAAATTCAATGGCATTGTTCACGGTGAATCTTGATTGACGAGATAGGGAGAAATATAGGAAAACGGAGCATATAGAGTGTGACATTGGACCAAATTGCCATTGCAACGCGATAACAGATTCGCTCGTTGCACAGCCTATGTTACTCCAACCACGCTTATACCGCACTAATACCCAAAGAAGTGCGAGAGCCTCGTTGCGTTAGACCGCAGTCTCTATCAAAATTGTATAAGGAGAAGTAAAAAGCGTAAGCGTCTGCTCGATGTGGCTTATGGACATTATTTGTATATGATACATATAAATTTGATAAAGTGTGCATGTATAACACTCTACGGTTCTATACTATGAGTTTATAGTCGAGCCTATATGATATGACGTGTATGCATATATATAGCTTACCTGTGCACCATTGCGCAATCGGTCTAGCGAGAGTTATTATCAGCTTACTCGCTCACACTGCATATATCCCACTAATGCATGAACCATTTCATCCGAAATCGACTCCCCCCCACCACTATTTCCTGTACTCAATTCCTCAATTACTCGAACTCTCCACTCGAGTGTAAATAAACAAGATTGTCCCCGAATTTGACCGAAATAGTTTTCATTCAGAAGGGTGAGCAAACATTTTTTTTTTAAATCTCTGACACTAATATCCGTCGCTATAGGGCGTGAAGAGAGTCAGACGAGTTTGCGAGACTCTAATTATTATCCTATATTCGCTTATATCTAAGCTTGAGGGGTAATTTTCACCTCTTTAGCTGAAAATACTCGAACACGATTTCAATTTTAACGTTCCCTTATTCAGCCTTGCCACCCCCCCCCCCCCCCCAGCCCGAACAGCCGTAGATAATTTATGGTAATCGTAAGCTGTTTCACGCTGACTAGGCATATAACTCCTGCGGGTCGTAAATCGGGTGAATAAATTCAGGACCAGGCATATCGTTTTGCCAGGAAAAAATAATAAGGATATGGGAACACATGAACTCGGTCAATTGCACATCGATGGAGGTCAATGGATGCCTTTCGTTTGACCAGCACCGCTGCACGGCGTGATAAAAAAAATAATCATATTAATTGTATATGCGCTAAAGGATTAGACCGCAAAATAATGACGAGGTGAGGAGAAGAGGGGGAAAAAGTGCAGGACAAAGCTTTTACTCGATATACGTACATACATGTACGTCTGTACGTATGCCATTTGGGTTACTATTGTATAAACATCATATTGTAAATAACTATACAGCACTTCGTATTATAGCAGACAAAGATTAATCGTTTATCGCGCGATTTGCACTTGCAAAAGAATGATTCTCGTCTGTGATCTTTGAATACTCTCAGTGATCGTCGAAATAGGGTCAAAATAGGATTAGCGGGGATATTGGTGTAGATTACATGAGCGATTAACAGGAGAAGGGAATATTTTTCAAATTCCTGTTTTTCGTGAAGCCTGCGCATTGAGGTGGTGTTTGCGCAACCCCCAAACGAACCTTGAGGAACTTATCAAAGCCAAATAACTTTGGAATACGTTTCAAGCTGAAAGTTCTTTTCTTTTCTTCCAATAACGTAGATCGATAAAGCTTGATGAGCATCGGAACCGAACTTTGGGAAGCTGAGTTGTAGGATTGTAATTTTCCAGTGGAAGAATTTACGGGATATCGTAACGTGTGACGAGTTATACGATAAATATGGAGATTTCGAGTTTCATATAAACCGAATATATACGTAACCGTGAATATTGTACGGTTACGAGGACTAAAAGCGAATGACTGCGGGATGAGAGGATTCTGCAATCCCATGGACGCGTATTTTATGAGTGGAGATAAAAAGACAGTATTCTCCGCGAGAATATTTTTCTGTAGAAAATATTGTGTGTTGCCGAAATTAACTTGGGTTGCAAGAAAATCGAAGAATCTTGGCTGAAAAGTGGGTTCGATTGAGCCCCCATAAATATCGTTTAAATCGAAATGTTCGGAAATGTTAATGAAAAAAGTGAGTTATAATCGCAGAGTTTAAACGTCAAAGTGGTGTTTCGTACGAACGTTTCATGGTAACGGTTGATGTACACCTTTTTAATAATAATAATAATAATAATAATAATAATCACAATAATAATCATAATAATGAGGGAAATTTTCTCGACCGATTTATTCGTGGTCGGATGTACAGGAAGTGGGGAAAAAGGTTCGTTATTACCGCACGACAAGGCTTCGTGTCGATGGTATTTTTATTTTATGAATATCTCTCGTCGTCCTACCGCACGGGCACAAGAATTCTCGGGTATGTTATTCCAATGTTATTCCCAAGATTCTAAATCAACAGACCACGTGTGCTCAAAAACTTCCCTAAACAATGACTCCATCAGAATTTAGGCTCCCCAAACAATCCTACGAAATAACAACTCTACCGCAGAACAACTTTACCAAATAACATACCTACCCTCTTATCCAATAAGAATTTTACGAGATATACAACTTTACCGAATTAAAACTTTATCAAATAACAACTTTATTAAATAAAAACAAATCAAACGACAACTCTGCAACATGAGCGATAGCAAATTACCGGCAGCCTCGCCGAAAAGTTATTATCTGGAAGAGTCGTAATTGGATAAAGATTTTCCGCGAAAGTCTCATTTTGATACAAAGATATTATTGGGTAAAAGTGTTATCAGCGGTTTCGTAGAGTTATTTCGGATAGAGTCGTTATTATTTATGTAAAAATACGTATATGAATGCCCGTGGCACCCGAGACCCGGACATATTTGCGGATCACCATGCGTGGTGTATATTAAGCCGATTGTCACCGTAGAAGTGTGATAACAGGGCCTGGACTGAAATTCCGTGCAACACGGAAGCCGCTTCGTCGCGGGCTCGTAAATTTTTGTTGAAGACTTACAAAGGAAAGCATATATATATTTTATTCTATTTTTTATTTTTTATTTTTTTTAATTACACAATAACCCTTTCGCGGTAAAGAAAAGTGGAGACAAGCAAGGGGATGCCAGCTGCGAGTGTTGACAAAAACCGCGAAGAAACGAGTGAAATGAGTGCAGACCGGAATAGTGGGCGAAAGTCACGCGAACAGTAGCCAGTAAAGTCCCCCCACACTCGCTCTCTCTTTCTCTCTCTCTCCTTCGCTCACCTACTCAGCCATTCGACACATTATACGTCACATATTGGATATAATATGTTACTGTATATATATACAGTTTCAGGGCTCCCTTCCTTCTCATGATGCGAAATGGGCTTACTTCGCTTCGAAGATTTCTGCATTATATACATTATACGCACACGTCTGAGACGCGAAAGCAACCGAGCCCGTATAGGCAAAAGGGATATCATCGAAACGTATACATCCATATATTCATATATATTATATGTATATATGGCTTATTCTACGCCAAATCGACCACTGTCTGACGATTATTGAATTTTTCAATTTTATAGCGATTACATGAACTAATTGTATATTTAAATAATAATAAACATCATAATTACTTCCAATGATTTTAATTATTTTAATTATATTATTGGCTATACGAAGAACAGAATTTTTCAACATTTAAAAGTTCTTAGGCGCTCGTTTGCATTGTTTTTCTTTAAGCATTGCTAAGCGTTCAAGAAACGCCGGCATTGTAGCGTTATACCCGATGTACTACACCGCAGGGAGATGTTTCGAAAGTTTGTTTACGTTAGCATCGCGGGTGAACAGGAATCAGAAATATGCCGATCGATTATTATTTTGATCTGGGTATGTAAACACAAATTCCTATGAACGACTATTGTTTTGCTTTAAAAAAAAAACAATGTAAACAAGCGCCTAAAAACTTTTCAATATTAAACAATATTCTGTTGATCGTAGAACTCGTTTTCATATTTAAATTCTTCGCAAAAATTGACGTATCGACAGTCTTTTCACGAGAAAACTTCGAATAACGCTTTTTGAGCCTGTTCGAAGAAGAAAATGCAATTTAAAAAAAATAGAATTTTCCATTTGAAAAACGAAAATTGGGCCCCAATGGGCCCATCAGAGGCCCCGGACCCAAAAACTGGGAAGCTCATCTGATGCCCCCCTTCATATACAACAACTTTTGCCCTAAACATTTTTCAATTTGAAGCTCAGTTTTCGATGCATTTGAGTATATTTTTTTAAAAATGGGACACCCTGTATATTTTTACCAGGAATGTGCGAATATTCAAAATTATGAATAATTCATCGTAAATTTAATTGAATAATTCATTTGATTGAATAATTTGAATATAGTGTGAATAATTCACAAAATTTAAATTCATAAAAATTTGAATTTTTTTTCTATATTTCTTTATGAAACAAAGGAAAAAAATTTAGCATATATATATGTGCATAATTATGTATATATGTATATTATATAATTCCATTAATAAAGAAATTATACGAATAAAATTGATATTTTCATAAATCTTACGTGTTCGACTTCACAGTAAATTCATCTGGAATTCATCAGTGATGATTCATTTCATGAAACAAATACCCATGCAAAAATTCATGAATTCTTCAGTAGTAAATTCACACGCACATACGCACACCAGAATTGCACATAGAAAAAGTTTGATTAAAAAAATTAATAAATAATTTCTCCTTTTAATTATCGTTGATATTTGTGCAACCATACAAAATATATTTATTTCAATTTTTTTAATGAAAATAATTTCCCCAATTTATACGAATGTAATTCAGTGCTTCATTCAGGTAAGACACATTGCATATAACTTCTAATTATTAATATTTTTACTGAATTCAGCATGAATTTTGAATTATTTATTTGATGAATACATGAACTATTCCGGATTATTCATAATATTCATAACATGAATATTAAATTCATTCGATATTCGCACATTCCTGATTTTTACTCTTCAATTTTTGTACGTAATTCAAAATTATCTCGCATATGTATATGTATTTTTTTTAAATTTACTTCATACGTTTAAAATTTCTCATTTCCTTTGGTTCTTTTTTTTAATTTTAATTTTCAAAACGAAGTCAAAATATTTTCACACGCTTATTCGGTGAGTATTTTATTAAATTTTTTAATCAAACTTTGTGATAATCGACACGATACGTCTGCTATAGAATTTTTTTTTTCTTTTTTAACGAAATTTATATTATTTAAGTCAAATATGTAATAAAAGTTGAAAATTCAATTTTTTTGTTAAGAATGTAAAAAATTTTAACACGTATCTCATTAAAATAAGCAGAAACGATAAGCGGAACTAATTTTTTTTTTCAATTCAAAGATTTTTATTTCAAGCATACGAAAACTCAAATTTGAAATTAATTCCGTGAATACGAAAAAATCCAATTTTTTTGTTTCATAAAAAAATTCATGGAAAGTCCATTTTTTCACCGTGTTTCGTCGTGTCGCAATAGCAACTATAAACGCACACGACAATCGCCCGGCACCACCGGGTATTGTTGGATGTCACGCTGGCATGGTTGTGTCAAACCGCGTGTCGTGTGTTCCCCTCCTCTTATTCCCCTACGCCCCGCCGCGCCCCGCTCTTCGCGTATATAAGTAAAATGATCGATAACTCGGCGAAACCGGGCACTCTCGTACGATTTCATTAAAAAAATACGTCAACACGAGCGTCATATTTTTCGACGAAAACGAAAAAAAAAAAAAAAAAGAAAAAGATTATCACAAAAATTCTCGAGTCTCGATATACATGTGCGCGGGTGTATACGATCTTTGGACGGTAGATCGAAAAAATGAAATGCCCCAAGTCGTTTTTGTGATTTCAATTTTTTTTTTTTCGTTTCTTTCTCCGAATTTTAATTTCGCGCCACGTCAAATTTTTCTGACATCGACCGGATCGAACGGTTTGAGATAAGGGCATTATTATTTTTTGTTTTGTTTTTCTTCGAGTGTACGTTTGACTCACCAGATGTAGAACTGTGTTGACGACTTCGCGATTCGACACCTGTCCTACCTCGATAAGACCTATCAGCACGGCGAATTTGAGGCTGTCGTTCATTGCCATAGCCACAACTTCCTCCGGTCTCTTGATGTCACTGAACGGTGGACTCTTCATGTCCGCCATCGTTATAAACGTAATAACGTTTTTTTTTCTTTTTTTTTTTGTTTCTTTCTCTTTTTTTTTTATCACGAATTCACGATAGCGTCGTAAAAACACACGCGCGCACGAAACGTCGAACTGGCCGCGAGGAGCCCGGGGCGGGGGGATGGGGAGCGGAAAAAAACGAAAGAAAAGGGGGGAAAAAAAAAAGGAAACGTATTTTTCGTATCACGCAAAGAGAAACCGCCTCTTCAAAGTCCCGAGCCTCTACCCGTCGTCACATGATAATACAACACAAATTGATCTGCCATGTTAGAAAGTGGACACTGTTGTGAGGGGTCTGCCAGTACGCCGAGGCGAAATGTCCCTAGGTAGCGTAACGCGCCCGACCGTCGCGCCACTTGCCATGAGTGCGGATTTTTCTTTAAGCCTAAACTACTCGCCACTGCTGGGTGAACCGCGTGCGCGCGCGGCGACACTGTGCGCTTTTGCACCGTCGATAAGCTCTCTTGTGGGGAAAAATTGGGATATACGCAAATTCCCAAATTGACAATGTGTCCCGAAAACATCCGTCAAACGTAAATGTCAATGTTTGGATAATTTTGCACAACGCCGAGAGATGGCGTTGATATTCAAAGACTAAAAAGCTTGACGGGAAAAAAAATTTTATCACGGTATCACCGTTGACTGAAGATATATAAAGACGGTTCGCCTTATGGGACTTCGTGTGCCAGCTAAACTGCGTCCTGAGCTAGCGCCATCTCAGTAATTTTGGTACCGCAGTCTGCAATAAGATAAAACAGTTTCAAGCGTCACGGCAGTTATCGACCGCTATATGTAGTTGCCACGATTGTTGAGAGTCGCGTAGATTATTCAGAAATCGGACATATCTTCGAACTCACTTCTGTTTGTACCGACTCACAATCAGTAGCAACATTTTCATAACAGAGGAATATTCGCTCATCAGTAAGAATATTAGGCCAGTCAAATTCTGTATTTAAATTCCAGTCATTAATAACCAAGTGGAAAAATATGAAAACGACGATGTACATAATAAGGATCTTGAGTTGTTGGGATTGTAGCATCCACACGTTTTTGCAAAAAAAAAATTAAAAATCGTTAAAAGCCAAGATTTTTCGCGTCTGAGACTTCCACGGCTTGTAGAGCGTAGAGCACACAATTTTCTATGAAGAAGTCATTGGCAGCACCTTTCTATCTATTTTAATTTAGCCGTGAGAGCGGCCCAAAGAAAAGGGAAAAACTGCTCGATCTGATATCTGCACGAAAATTCAAAAAACCCACTTTAGATGTTAAATTCAGTCTGCCTATGTTAATTGGTATGAAAAAATCGGCAGATTTTTTTAATGTAATAGAACAATCCAAAGAAGAGATTTCATGTTGCTCAAAATATTTTTCTCACAATTCCAATTTTTGGTGGGCATTTATATATTGTTGCTAATTTTTTTCCTAATTTTCGTCTTTTCGTAATTCAGGGATTTATTTTGCCCTACATAATTGTCGCAAGACGTTAAAACTTTAGGAATATCCCTTCGTTTTTGATGCTCTAAAAATACAAACTCCCGACATATCACTATATATGCTACCGGAAGTCGTTATTTGCAAGTAATCAAATAAAATTGTGTTTCTGGCCGTTTTTAACAATAAACAATTCTTCTTTTTTGAATTTTTTTGTGCTAATTGAATTACTCTGAAGAGTGTCCATTGTTGTTGAATTTTTATTAAAAATTAGAATAAACTAATATTTTCTAACTTTGATTCATTGTGATTTTATCTGTTATTTTTCCCTTCCTTCACCATTAAAAAATCACAAAAAATTTTTTCACGCCACAATCGATTTTAGTATTTGCTCATGTAGCCACTGCATGGTACTGCTGCCAGCTGTTTTTTAGGATTTATTTAAAATAAATGACAATTTGTTCTTCATTATCACTTACTCTTCAAAAGCACCGTAATATTTTAATATGGTTCAAAACATAAATAAATGCTAAATAACAGCTGACAGCAGTGCTGTGCAGTGGCAATATGAGCAAATACTTAATGCCCATATTTGCTCATTTTTAAAAACACCAATAGAAAACTGCCAAAATTACATTTAAAAACAGATAAAAATTTAGTACACAACCTCTATACAAATTTTTACATCAAATTCTAGTCTAATTCTTGACATACTTTTTCGTAAACAAAATTTACATTATTGATAAATTGTTTAATTTTTCGTATTCCATGTTACAATTTTTCACGTAAGACAAAATAGTTAGCGTGAAAACTAGAAATGAAATACTAAGGTAGTGATAAAATGTAAATTGGTTTGATAAATCATGAAAATTTAAAAGATAAAAATGACATTTGATCGGAAAAAGTCCTACTACGATTTTTTGCAAACAAAAGTTTTAGTTTTTGACGTAGAACTTGTGCACGAAATTGTGCCTATTTTATAAATGTATAAATGGCAGTTTTCGTATGATATTTTGTGAGTTCAGATTATTTTAGAGTATAAGGGTAGCTAAGATTAAAAAAAAACAGATATACTTTTGGAATCAATTTAATTGAAACAACAGTTATGAAACTGATCGAAGGAAGCGAGAGGGTCAGAGCCTGGTTAAGTTGACATATAATTCACACTACCAACTATTTTTACAACGCAATTCGAAGTCCGATTAATATTATAAAGGTGGCTGATCCATTCGACGTTTATATAATAAACGTCGGAATGCATATTGTAAATCGTAGGATGCCGCTCTTGAACGCTGCAATTCGCACAAATCGAATACAAGAACCAGTAGTTTTATTTTTTCACGACCTACAAATGATATTAATAGTAATAATATATACACTTAGAAAAAAATACAATTGACTCAATGAAATGTCTTAATGTCTGATCGCGATAGAATATTTGATTGGTGTACAACTAAATATGAATTGGTATGTTTAAATATTATTTGATAGGAACAGATTTCAGTTTTTTCATGTAACATTTCGTTATAATAATCAAATATTTATTCTTGACCAGACATTAAAATATTTAATAATAATAATAATAATAATAATAATTTATCTGTAGTTTGATTCTTGTCTCTCTTCCTATAAGCACGTTACTACAGAAAACAGGATTGCGGGCCCAATCCTTTTGATTGCCAAAGTAATGGCGATAATGTCAATTATTAGCTACTTATCCGAAGCATGTATAGATGTATGCGCGCGCGCGCGCGCGTGTGTGTGTTCGTGTGTAACGAAGCGTTGGACAAAGGCGTCCTAGCGACCGCGGGGGTGCTGTGCTGTATGTATATTAGGGTGGTCGTTATTTGGGGTCAAAATTAATTTTACCCTTTCCGCCCCCTAAATCGGTTCGAAATACGTAAAAAGTAACGCTGTATTTTATCAGATTTTTAAAAAAATGTTTAACCCTTGACCACGGAGGTTAAAGTTTTCCATTTAAAATACATGGGATTTTTCCGCATTTGCAGTCACTATTTTACTGTGGGCCTAAATATTTTTGTAAAATTTTGAAATTCTCACAAATTAGTTCACAGGCATGCTGCTACATGGAAAAAAATTCCCAAACCCCTACCCTCAAAATGTTGTATAACATCACCATGATAATTATAATTTTTTTTTTTTTCATTTATTTTGCTTCCTCGTTTTTTTTTTATACGTGTATTTAGAATAGAATAATTTTCTAAATGAGTTACAAATTCTTAAGTATTGTCTCCTTTTTTGCGTCTGGATTATTTTTTCGATATTCACTTACAATTTGTAAAATGAACTGTTTTTGTTGTTCGTTCCGTGTGAGTATTTCATTGTAATCGGTGAACAGACGAACACCTCTTTCCGCGGCGTCGTTAATCACTGTTAATTGTTTTGTGATTTTCAAACCGATTGCGTAATTTTCATTTTGACTCCAAACAGATGGATCAGTCTTTAGAAACTCGTGATCAATTCCAAACCTTCGGAAAAAGTTGAGCGTTTGAGGGGTTACGAAATGATCCATTTCTTTGTCATAGTAACCACCAATATCTTTCAAATTGACCTGGATTCGTTTGGGGAACAATTCATCGATTTTTTCGTGTGGATTCAATTTCAAAACCATCTTGCGCCGGAAATATGAATTATTTTCCGACCGATAGTGAGATTGCACCGTGAGTAAAGTCCGTGATAACTAATAAAAAAACGACTTCAAAAATATTTTTTTCAATTACTTTGATTTAAAAACCAAACCGATTTTGATGAAATTTCTATGGGACCAATCTGAAAGTATATCCTTTCAAATGAAAAAAGAATTTTCCAAATCGGTCCATAAATGACGGAGTTCTGAGATAACAAACATTAAAAATAAAAGATTAAAAAAAAAAAAAAAAATTATAATTATCATGGTGATGTTATGCAACATTTTGAGGGTAGGGGTTTGGGAAATTTTTTCCATGTAGCAGCATGCCTGTAAACTAATTTGTGAGAATTTCAAGATTTTACAAAAATATTTAGGCCCACAGTAAAATAGTGACTGCAAATGCGGAAAAATCCCATGTATTTTAAATGGAAAACTTTAACCTCCGTGGTCAAGGGTTAAACATTTTTTTAAAAATCTGATAAAATTACAGCGTTACTTTTTACGTATTTCGAACCGATTTAGGGGGCGGAAAGGGTAAAATTAATTTTGACCCCAAATAACGACCACCCTAATGTATATATCTACGTTTACTACGTCAGTGCGTCGGAGTTACATTTATCTTGCACTTAAATATTGTAAAATTATTGTTCAATCATGCCGAAAACAAATGCTGATAAGTGTGTTGTATGTTTTTATGTAAAACAATGTCAATATTTTTTCTCTTGGTTATTAATTAGTGGAATATCAGGCCTATAGTTTAGTTTCCATTTGACTGGCCTATATTACAAAGTAAACATTGTAACCGTTAACTTTGTAACTACAGTCAAACCTCGGCACCTGCTCCCTAAGTCCCTATCCAGCTTCAATCCCTGTCCGCCGTTCTAGTGCCGTATTTAAAAAAGATTTATAGAAAATTTTCATCGTTTTGTGACGCATTTGTGCCCGGGGGCTTAACTTTAATAGGGCGAGACGTTTTGCTTTTTACATGTATACATTTTAGTTGGTTAAAAATCAAATAGTCAAAAAATAGTTGATATAAAAAAATGAGATTTTCAATAATTACATAAAATTATGATACAACATAGTTATAATTCAAGAAGGAATTATATTTACGCCTAGCTTTGAAGCGTATCTATGCCCATTTTTTCAGGGAAAAAATGTTCCAATTTACACATTTTTACTAATTACTTAATATGTATAAGCTGGAAAAAAAATCAATTTATAGGAAACATTTTCATCTGGACAGGGGTTGGATTAACGACAAAGTTTTTTGGGTTAATTTATCAAAACTTTGTTTTGCGTTTTCTTAAACACAATAAAGATTTTTATTTTGGAAGAATCCCGGCCACGCGGAACCTCATTCTATATTGTGTTTAAAAAAAACCTAGTTTTGTGTTTTCTGAAACACAAAATGGTTTTTTTTTTTTTCAGGAATGAAATTGGACCCGACCACGTCGTATGAAATTCCACGTAACCAGGATCCATGCAGCTAGGATTCTTACTAAAAAAAAAATCCCTCGTTGAATTCATACTATTATTACTTTGAAAATTTTCTAATTTTTTTTGTCCCTATCAATGTATCGCATCAAGTATTTTCAGGATTTTTAACTACTACCACGGTTTTTGAGAAAAAAATTAGGCATAGATAAGCTTTTAAAAACAGGCTTTTATATATGTATATAGGAAAATCAGCTTTTAGAACCGATAGTTTTCGATTGTTTATGTCAGATAGAGATGCACGAAGTCAATGAGAAAATATCTACTGGATTCAGTGCATATTTAAGATTATTACGTGATCGACAAGAACAAGTTTTTCTGCATAATATTTAAGCATAACAACTAGTGTGCTCGCGCTGTATAATAAATCTATGGAATCTCTCTTTCGCACGCTGCCTGCCCGGCAACCCGCGCACCGCCTCGCGGACCTGGACCTATCCGGACTCTTTTTCAAGCCGATGAGAGCTCGAGAAAACAGAAAACTTTGGCAGCTATATCAAATCCATGCACAAGTCACCGAACCGATCGATATATGAAAGTGTGTGTGTGCGTGTGCGTAGATATAGATATAGCAAATACATAGTGTGAGAGCTGCTTGTGGGCCAGCGAAGATCCGAACAAAACGGAACGAGCGATAACTCCTATTTATAGATGAAATAAGAACAAATAGTCGACAGATATTGTAGATATAATAATAGCGAAATAAAAAAAACATCTCGAAAGCGACTACGAGTTACCAAAAATCCTCTTATGGGTAGTCTCATCTTGTCAAAAAGAACGTTTTTCTTTTTCTTCGCAATTCTTAACATAAAATGAATATAATAATATTGCATACTTGTTACGATTTAGGGAACACGGACCTAAGAATGGCTTAGAATAATTCTAGAAATAAGTCGTACGTCATTTTATCGACGTAGGTACCATATGTAGAGTGAAATAACAGTTCAATCTGTTGGAAAATATATGTGCATTCAATGGTAAGACAGTGCACCAGCAAATCAACTACTACGAACATTTACCATCCGGAATGAATCTTCCGCTCCGGTATGCCAGCATGATTTAGTGAATTTCGGTCGGTAATGTCAATATCGTTTGCACCCCCGTGCCCACTCGAGCCCACTTGCTCGGCACACAAAATAACCCAGGGTGAACCGTCTTTATATATCTTCAGTCAACGGTATCACGGATGAATTTTCGAATCCGATGTCAAATTAGCTGGGCGATTTGACTTCAAAATTTTTTTTTTAACATTCGTTCACCCGAATTTTATAATATTCTGGATGATTAAACAGAGCGATTGTTAAAAGATAAGAAAAAAAAAAATTAGGCAACGCAACAATAAGGCAACATATATATTTTAGTTCAAAAATTAAAATTGCGGATGGTCTATATAGCCGTCGGGTTTAGGTTTAATAATAAATAAATAATTATCATATTAAACGTACGTTTTGGAACCATTTTTTTATACGTGTCTATAAAAATATTCATTTTTAACCAATTGATGATTATAGGAAAGGTTTTAATTACTTTATGAAAGTATTTTCTATAATTTGCATTCCTGCGCATATGCTTACCGAATGTGAGTAAAGTAGGTAGCGCTTGGTCCGTCTACGCGTTGCCATATGTTTTCACAGCCTCTAATATTTGTGTGCTTTTTTTATTTTCGAGCAAATTCGCGATTGAAAATATGAATAATTTTATAACGGTGCTGTGAATTCTCATATTTAAGCTACAATAATAAGTTAGTTCGATAGTTGGTCGAATTTTAACTATTTTTTCAACTACTTGGTAGCATTTTTTTTAGCAGTTATATCTAATATACTGCAAAACGATCGGAAAGTTTCTATAATTGTAAAAGGTGATAAGGACAAACGAAACACGTTGAGTTTCTGAATTTTTATCAAAAAAAAGATCTAGAAAAAAATTCAGCTCCATTGTAACATTTTGATAATTATTTTGACCATTTTGAACATTATGACAATAAGGGACGACAGTACAAAAATAAATACAGATTACGATAATTATCATACGTAACTCTACACGCGATGAACTTTTTATTCTACACGATGTACTTTTCATCCTACACGATATCTACGTTTACCGACATCGAGACAAGTCAACGCTCGCATCGCGTTCGTAAAATTTCTGCCAAGATCGTCGACACGACATAATGATTTGCCACGACGATTGCGCGCTGACATTTTTTCAATTCACCAAAGAAACCATGCTTGTTCCTCCGAACGTCGTCGAGCGAGTCTTTGTCGACCCGAGCCACGGTCAATGTTGAAACTCGTGCTCTTGGGTATCGCCCGGCTCGATGCGCTTGATTTTCTTCTTTCTGGCCATCGCTCGCCAGGGCATGCGTCACGATGCGCTCAATTATGCGAAACAAAAAGCGCCGCTATCTTGTATCGCCGATACTCGAGAGCGCAAGTTTCAACAAACGCTATGCGAGCGGTAACTGTCTCGATGTCGCTAGACGCAGACTTCGAGGAATAATCATGAAAGACAACTTTGACCGCGAGCATCAAAAGTGGTGCGAGTAGATCAAGATTATTACCTGCCGTGCCCCCCATCCCCCTTAAATTTCGAAACAAAGGTGTTTAATTCTTTAAATTGAAAATTTAGTTGACAGTATGAATGATATTCCGGCAAAGTATCGGAGAAAGCTGACCGCGATGAGCGACACAGCCTCGGTGGAGAGTAACGAACGAAAGAGGCCGAGAACGAGAGACTCCGCATATATAGATTTGAATGACGCATCGACTCGTCGTTCACTTTCGCGCATGCCAAGCGAACACTCGAAATGTTACTCGGTATCGCGGATCTACAAAACACATTCCCTGGAGAGCTTTGCTGATGAACTATGGAATTAAAAAATCTGAAATTATTTATGCGTATCCTTGACTCAATAATTTATGGGGAATTTCACACCGTTCTGACCTGGCTCTGACCATCTTCAATTTTGCTCAAACTGTAATATATAATTCAGGGGCTCGGAAAATGGAACTCCTGAATTGTTTCAGATTTTTCTCAGTCAATTTGTTCAAACGAAAAAAAAAAAACAAAATTACTCAAGCGTAGAAAAAAAAAAATAAAATAAAAAATTAAATTAAAATTACTCAGGCGTACGCACTTCTGGCTGTAATTTACGATATGATGGAGAAAAAAAAAGTCGCAAAGGTCAGTTCACTGTGGGCGTTTGTTTGAACATTTTTTAAACATCGCTCTGAATTTTTCAGAATTTTTCACGAATTTTTTGGAGCCATTTTATTCGTTTTCGATGACTAGACTAGAATTGTAAATAAAAAGCTATGCGATACACATCTCTATTCGTGTTTACATTTCATCTCGAACATTCACAACACATGCTTCGGCACTTGGCGATGGTCGCTCTTCGATTGCGCCATTTTGCAATGTTCTTGCTCGGTTTCTCAAAAAGCAGCGATGCGGCTTTCCGCGAAGCGGGAGAAAAGAAAGCGCACCTGATTCTTCGCGCACGCGAGCGTTAATCTTTTATACGAGCATAATAATAATTAATTCATGCGGGCATAACGAATATAATAATAATAATGAATATCGAAGTTATCTTATATATTTTTTTTCATTGTTATTATTCAAAAATAACATTTCTAATATAACGGTTACACGGAGTTCATAGCTCAAGATTATCTCGATGAAATGTGACACGGAGAGAGACGCGTATCATGTAATTTTTACGTAAAATGGCTGCAAAAAAATCTTGTAAAATTCTGAAAAATCCAGAGTGATGCATAAAAATGTTCAAACTGCCAACAGTGAACTGACCTTTGCAACTTTTTTTTCCCAGGATATCACAAATTACAGGCGTGTACGATGGCCCGCTCTGGTCCACACACCAAAAATTTTCATTTCGAATGAAGGATTTTTGAGAACTCTTCCAAATTTTTAAATTGCGTCAATCGATGTGATTTTTATTATCATAAATGATTTTGTTTTTTTTTATTTGAACAAATTGACTGAGAAAAATCTGAAATAATTCAGGAGTTCCCTTTTCAATCCCCTGAATGATATAATTAAAGTTAAAGCAAAATCGGAAATGGTGAGGGTCAGACCCAGGTCGAAACGGCGTGGAATTTCTCATAAATAAAATCGTAAAATTACGATCTAAGAGCTCGAGTATTGAACCAAAATTTTCGAATTTTTGTTGTTCTATTTTCCCACATTTATGTAAATACTTTGCACGCGCTCGTTTAGAAAAATGAAAACGTTTGAAAATTTCACAAACTCGCAAATGAACGTTTCCAACGATAAAACCTCGAAGGATAATCCTAAAAAAATGTTTTTAAAAAGTGTCAAGAGAAAAATGTAAAATAATCTTCATACATTAGCCATATACGCGTACGATCACGTGATCCCGAAAATATTTTGCTATATAATATGTATATATATATTTTTTTAAATCGAAATAAAATTATTAAAATATCTTTGAAATATCATATTGTAGAATATATTTTGCACAGTATATATTGCACAGTGAAATTATTTTCACAAAAAAAAATTTAAAAAAAACGCGTGAGTTGGCGTTGGAACTCACGAAATTTGATGTGTAAACATTTGAGCTCGCGTCAGTTTGGTGTGGGAAAATTGAGGTCGTGCATTGGTTAAGGAGGTACGACTAGTTCTTTGGAGTAAAAAAAAAGTCTAAATTCATTTTACCCACAGCTGTTCTGATTTATGTTTATTTGCATTGATTATTCATATTATCGATTATAATGTGAAAAATTTTGTGGTAAATGATTAATTTATTGCGCATGAACTAATAAAAACTGAAAAATTAGATTGTCAACGACTCGATAGTAGTCTCCATCATAATAATAATGACATGTCTACCACAAAAACGGACTAAAAAACATTTTAAAAAATCAGCCGAAAACCTATTAAAATAGACTTGAATTACCTCAGTGGAATTAATACGATCGGCAGAATGATAATTATACATATAATTGATACGTGATAAATAATAAAACTCCATAAATAACATGATGGAATTTGAAGTAAACACTTGGCAACGTCGCATTGGCGATGCTATAAGTTGGTATACGTGACCAACGAAGATGACTCTATCCTCGTTGCTAACATCAAAACAAAGCTAGGTTATGTTTGCCGAAACCCATCAGCTGTTACTCGCGACGTTGCTAAGTCTGTGGGTGCTATTTGATCGTTCTGACCATTTACAACCGGAAATTGAAACTTTTTTATGATGTAGTGCCAGAACTACACGGTGAAGAGTAATTTTTCAATTTTTTACAATATCTATTATATCTAATCTATCAAGTTTCAGTTTTTCAACGGGTGTAGTTGGATACGTGAGCAGCAAAACCGTGATCACAGCACTTCCGGTTAACCGTCTCCATAAGACGACGTGCTTTAGTAACTCAAACTGCTCGACTTTGCAATTTTATTACGAATAAACTAAACGGTCAATATAGCTCAAATTTTGGCAATAGGCGCATAAAGTATTCGGCAAAAACATATAAAAATTTCAAGTCCGTCAGTTGGATTCTTCATACTAGTCGTACCTCCTTAATCTTAGCCCGTACCATCAGCTATCAGCTGTCGAAACACACACATTCACGGGCTCTCACACGGACCACGGTGCGCGCTGTACGCTGCTCACGCCTGCGCGGCGCCGATGTCCTATACATAGAAGTGTTGGTTAGCCCCCACCGTGTGGCGCTCTCACACACACATTCACGCGCTCACATAGACACGGATCTTACGCTGACGGTCGAAGTTTTACATCTGACGCTCGAAGTCCCAGCTAGCCCCTACCGTAGACCGAGCGCTAAGATGTTTACACATCAAAAATAACGATGCTTGACACTGTTCGGTATTCGCTGTGTGCGATGCCATACTATAGCGTCTGGCTAGGACTTAGGGCGCTCATGGTGGCCGGAGTTCGCAGATTCTAACGGACAGTCAATCGTCTAAATAGAGCATAGCAATGGAAAAGCCACGCAAAGTTTGACACGAAAGTTTGACAGTTGTCACCTAACCCCAAAAAAAAAAAAAATGAAAAGTAGCGAAAAACGTATTTTAAATGTTTGTTACGGTAACACAAATTTTTTATATTGCACTGCTGTGGTTCAAATTACATTAAAAAAAAAACTATTTTATCAAAAATATTCAAATTATTGAACATAAATAAATCATTTTAATGTTCGTACGTTTGCGTGTGTAATATTTCGTCCGTAGAGAATTTTCATATTACACCGGCACGCGGCTCCACTTGGTTCTGCGCACACAGTGAATATAAAGGCACTATGAGAGATTTTTTGGCTCATTTGGCTGTGTGCTTTACAGGATACAAATTTATTTTATTATAATGCGTAAAATTTTATGTTTGTTGGAAGAAAATAATTAATTAAATCGTTATTCACAGAAAAATTTATTTCTTATTCAAATTGATGGAGATTTTATTCCAAATATGGCGTTATCCGTCTTTTACAGCTCCCACATAATTTGTACATTTTCGTTTCTCAACGATCTGATATACAATTCAACATATCCTTGGCTCGCACCTCTTACACTATAATATCTTATTCGATAAACATTTGTTATAAATAAACATATTTCGTGTAACCACTTGGATAGAAGAAACTTATTCCTATCTCCTCTCTATAGCTCGTACAGACAAACTATAAAAACCGATCGACTGCCAGATCCGATAGTTTCATGGGCAAAATAATTAATATTTCAAAAAATCAAGAATTTAGGTAGCGAAAAAGGAAGCCTGTACATTTGACCAAGGCAGAAATGATACATTTTTTTTTTCATTACTCCCGAGTTTTTTTTTCGTACAAAAAGACCCGAGAATAACAAAAAAAAAAGTTTTATTATTTCTGCCTCGGTCAAATTTACAGACTTGATGCTTTTCGCTAACAAAATTTCGGACTTTTTGAAACAATTATTATGTTTCCCTCGAAACTATTGGTCCGAATGTCGATCGCTTTTATATTTCGTCTATACGAAAAAAAAAAAAAAACCCCCGAGAGTAACGAAAAATGTTTTTCTCATTTCTCGCTCGTTTAAATGTACAGCGACAGTCTTAAAAATGTACACGCCTGCAACAGTCTTTAAAAAAAAAGAATTAAAATCGGGACTTTAGTAGGTAGAAGTAGTGGTACTACCAACGAAGTCAGACGTACATAGAAGCCCAGTGGGGGGACCCCCACTGTAGTTCGGGTCCCCCAGTTGACGAGGGCGCTCGTGGCACTGTATGATTGTATTGTACACAGACGACTCACCGATGCCATGCATACTATCCTGCTGCGAGCAGAGCCAATGGCAGAGCATACGTTCCGTCTCTCCTACTCTTACGGGCATAATACAGTGGGGGACTCGTGCAATCTCTCTTTCGCTCCATCTCTTTCGTTCCTACGGCCATGATACAGTGGGGGACCATGCAGTCTCGCTCTCTCTCTCTCTCGCTCCTTCTCTCCTACTCGTATAGTCGTAATGCAGTGGGGTACGCGTGCGATCTCTTTCTCTCTGTCTATGCCTGTAAGAGTATACTCTACAGGCATAATACACTGGGGGACTGGTGCGATCTCTCTCTTGCTCCGTCTTTCCTAATAGTCGTAATGCACTGGGGAACGCGTGCGGTCACGATCTCTCTCTTGATACTATTTAATTATTTAATTATTAATATATATCATTCAATAAATTTCGCAATATTCAATAATAAACATTATTCCTTTATATTTTAGTGATATTTTTTTTCGAAATGTATAATAAAAATTTTACCTTCACAAATTTTCTTTGTGTAGTAAATAATTTGGAAATAATTAATTTTCATGTAAGGTATTGCACAATAAAAAAAAAAATAAATAAAAACGTCAACCCGCTGGGATCGAACCCACGACCACGTGCCTACAAGCATAATACACTGATTAAGGATGTATCGGACGTACCTTCCCAACCAAAAGTGACTTTCGTCGACAATATTGCATACTTTATTTATTTGCGTTAGGGACATCTCTAACTCTGTTCTTGGCAAATTTGCAGATGCCGCTTTCATGTATCCTTGATTCTTTTTTTAAGTTACAGAATATATGCTGTAATTTATATTACACCACACCATAATGATTTATTTTCCCCAATTTTTTAACCGACGGATAAAGTTATCTGATGAATATCGTATGCTTTTAACATGGATTATCTATCTGATAACTCATCTATCCAGAAGTTAACCCTAGGTGAAAAATCCGAGCATAACCTTTTGCCCTATAGTACAGAGGGGTGTTGCGACGTCACTCAGCTCCCAGAGCCCGTAAATTTCTTGCAATTTTTACACCTTAAGAAATAATAATTTACCTGCTTGAAGAAATTAATGCGATGTTTATTAACTTAAAAAAAAAAAAACATTTAACTGTGACAGAATGATAATGAAAAAAAAGAGAAAATCGTTTACATGCAAGTTCTTTATTATCAAGTATTGAATTTTGACAATAAAATGCTGAAAAATGTAAATTTGTTTAAATAAATATACAGCAAGCTACATATAACCATATGTAATAGACAAAAAAAAATTTCACTCACGATTTTGTAGTAGAAGAACTTTATATTGTTATACATATTTTATTAATAGTATTTTTACGTTCTTATAAGATAAATTCATATCTCGTGCATCGTAATGCAAAGTATCTGTAGAGGTAAAATGAAAATTGCGAAACGCTCATTTCCACACCCACCATGAGGTAGAGCAAATCTGGGCGCGTTTTTTTTTAAGTGGTATCCCCTGTAGGCCTAATCCACTCTGACTACCTTTACACCGATGGGGTTGTAGCAAAAGCATGAACTCCACCAATGGAAACGCGGTCTCTACCTATATCTGCCTAATTTTGGAAACTAAAATTAAACGGGATACCCTGTAGGCCTACCCTGTAGGCCTACTCGTCTGACTACCTTTACACCGATGGGGTTGTAGCAAAAGCATGATTGCCACAGAACACGTACTCCTCCATCATCGAACGGTCACATTCATGCTAAAGCACAGACCAACTCCATCAATGGAAACGCGGTCTCTACCTATATCTGCCTAATTTTGGAAACTATAATTAAACGAGATAAAAAAACAAAGCGGAAGTAATTACGGAATTGAGGATAGCAAAGGCATTTTATATTTTCGAGAAATGCAAAATACCGACAACGACAAAGAGTCTCGTTATAGAGCTGCGCCCCAACAAAAGAGTCGAGGATCAAGTGTCCAGAACAATCTCTTCGTCATTGTGCCACGGAAACTAACAAAAATCTTCCGCTTTGTTTGAATACCGACCCCCTCTGTCGACAGAGGGGATTCTTATTTATATTAAGATATATTTTAACCTTATATCTATACCTGCCTATATCTTTATAGAAATATTATAGTAAGTCAACTAAAAATCTTAATATTAGCTTAAATTGCAATGAGAATCTCTTAACATTAATACACAACGGACTAACTTAGATCTAGGGAGTTGGTATTTTATACCGATTGAAAATCTTAGTCTTATAACGTATACCTGCTTATATTTAAACATGGAAATAGTATATTAAACCACGTCAACTACAAAATACGGGCGTGTTTTTTTTTCAAGTGGTATCCCATATTGGCCTAAGTCCACTCTGCTTACCTAAAAGCCTGAGGCCAATTAAAAAACAAAGCGCAAGTAATTGCGAAATTGAGGGTATATGGCAAAGGCATTTTCTATTTTCGCCAAAATACGAAAATACCAGCAATGTCAAAGAGAATCGTTATGAAGGTGGAACTAACCCAATCTTAGCTTCAATGGTCCAGAACAATCTCTTCATCATTGTGCTACAGAAACTAACAAAAATAAAAAAGCTTCCGCTTTGTTTGAATACCAACCCTCTCTGTTGAAGGAGGGGGTTCGTATTTATATTAAGATATCTTAACCTTATATCTATACCTGCCTATATATGGATAAAAATATTATATTATTCAACTAGAAATCTTAATATTAGCTTAAATTGCGATGAGAATCTCTTAACATTAATACGCAGCGGACTAACTTAGATCTGGGGGGCTGGTATTTTATAACGATTAAAAATCTTAGCCTTATAACGTATACCTGCTTATATTTAAACATGGAAATAATATATTAAACCACGTCAACTACAAAATACGGGCGTGTTTTTTTTCAAGTGGTATCCCATATTGGCCTAAGTCCACTCTGCTTACCTAAAAGCCTGAGGCCAATTAAAAAACAAAGCGCAAGTAATTGCGAAATTGAGGGTATATGGCAAAGGCATTTTCTATTTTCGCCAAAATACGAAAATACCAGCAATGTCAAAGAGAATCGTTATGAAGGTGGAACTAACCCAATCTTAGCTTCAATGGTCCAGAACAATCTCTTCGTCATTGTGCTACAGAAACTAACAAAAATAAAAAAGCTTCCGCTTTGTTTGAATACCAACCCTCTCTGTTGAAGGAGGGGGTTCGTATTTATATTAAGATATCTTAACCTTATATCTATACCTGCCTATATATGGATAAAAATATTATATTATTCAACTAGAAATCTTAATATTAGCTTAAATTGCGATGAGAATCTCTTAACATTAATACGCAGCGGACTAACTTAGATCTGGGGGGCTGGTATTTTATAACGATTAAAAATCTTAGCCTTATAACGTAGACCTGCTTATATTTAAACGTGGAAATAATATATTAAACCACGTCAACTACAAAATACGGGCGTGTTTTTTTTCAAGTGGTATCCCATATTGGCCTAAGTCCACTCTGCTTACCTAAAAGCCTGAGGCCAATTAAAAAACAAAGCGCAAGTAATTGCGAAATTGAGAGTATATAGCAAAGGCATTTTCTATTTTCGCCAAAATACGAAAATACCAGCAATGTCAAAGAGAATCGTTATGAAGGTGGAACTAACCCAATCTTAGCTTCAATGGTCCAGAACAATCTCTTCGTCATTGTGCTACAGAAACTAACAAAAATAAAAAAGCTTCCGCTTTGTTTGAATACCAACCCTCTCTGTTGAAGGAGGGGGTTCGTATTTATATTAAGATATCTTAACCTTATATCTATACCTGCCTATATATGGATAAAAATATTATATTATTCAACTAGAAATCTTAATATTAGCTTAAATTGCGATGAGAATCTCTTAACATTAATACGCAGCGGACTAACTTAGATCTGGGGGGCTGGTATTTTATATCGATTGAAAATCTTAGTCTTATAACGTATACCTGCTTATATTTAAACATGGAAATAATATATTAAACCACGTCAACTACAAAATACGGGCGTGTTTTTTTTCAAGTGGTATCCCATATTGGCCTAAGTCCACTCTGCTTACCTAAAAGCCTGGGGCCAATTAAAAAACAAAGCGCAAGTAATTGCGAAATTGAGGGTAGCAAAGGCATTTTCTATTTTCGCCAAAATACGAAAATACCAGCAATGTCAAAGAGAATCGTTATGAAGGTGGAACTAACCCAATCTTAGCTTCAATGGTCCAGAACAATCTCTTCGTCATTGTGCTATAGAAACTAACAAAAATAAAAAAGCTTCCGCTTTGTTTGAATACCAACCCTCTCTGTTGACGGAGGGGGTTCGTATTTATATTAAGATATCGTAACCTCATATCTATACCTGCCTATAAATGGATAAAAATATTATTTTATTCAACTAGAAATCTTAATATTGACTTAAATTGCGATGTGAATTTTTTAATATTAATCCGCAATGGGCTAACAGATCTAGGGGATTTGTATTTCATATCAATTAACAATCTTAACCTTATCTATCCTGCCTATACATTATTTATCTATACCTGCCTATACATGGAAAAAATATTTTATTATTCAACTAGAAATATTAATATTAACTTAAATTGCGATGTGAATCTTTTAATATTAAGCCGCAATGGGCTAACTTGGATCTAGGGGGTTGGTATTTTATACAGATTGAAAATTGCAACCTTATACACGTATAATCTGCCTATATATGAATAGAAATGTTATATTAAATCAAGCTATAGATATCTTTAATTGTAACTTAAATTTACAAAGCGACCTCTTAACATTAAGGCCTAATAACAGGCTAACTTAGATGTAACGTAGATTGTTAGATGTAAGAAAGAGTCCTTAGAGCGATAAGAAAACCTGAAAGCCCAGAACGTTTTTTCCCAATGATGGACACGATCGATTAAAAAAATTTATGCGTCGTGTACTAGAGCAAACATGACACATAAAAAACCTGTAACCGGAGAAATATATATGCGACATGGTAATAGTGAAACTTAACCTACAATACGTGAGAGATAACCTGAAAAAAAAAAAACATTTTCATGTTAATTCCATTGATTCAAGCGATATCAAGCAAATATTATATATACACACACATCTTAAGCGCAATAAAAGAAAATGCATAGAATCAAATTATTAGAAAGGAACATAGAAAATGCATGCAAACAGCTTTTTCTGTGGTAAAAGCACGCATGAGTCATGTAATGAAATTACTTAATGGTATGAATACCAGGCACTTTAAGGCACAATTTAAAAAAAAGTGAATTCAGCCGTTAGCAAATTCATGCTTTTACAATAAATAATATCGTCGAAGCATGAATTCCCCAGGTTCCACCACGTGGAGGTGGCTGACTTGGAACCCGCTACGAAAAATTAAAAAAAATCATCAAGCATATGATTAAATGAACAATCATTACATATTAAATTATCATTGAAAGTAATTATATTCAATTGATTGTTAGCATTAATTCATTAATTTTTAATAATGCATAACGAAAAAATCGTGCTAATTCAAAATTGCCATCCCATCTCTCCCATACATATAATTGCAAATGTACAAGCTCGTCAACAAACTTGTGTGAAAAAAAAAAATTCATTCTCTCTGTAAATCCGATCTGATGTTTTTGAAAATACGATCATCCCCTTGCCCGCAAAATAGACAATCTTTTTTCGCCAATTTGGAGAATTTGGCTGTCTTATTTTTTCACACAACGATAATAAAGATAATAAAGATAATTAAGTTAATAAATGAAAATTCAGGAAACCTTTGTAGAGACGTCATGTAGGATCTCAATAATCGAGACGAACCAACTCCGTTGGGTCACTGTCCTGTCGAATAAGAATGATAGAAACGTCTTACAAGACGTTTCTATCATTCTTATTCGACAGCGTAGTCATACCATTGGGAAAAATTATCCGTCACCCTCTAGCCGCAAGATTAGGCGTCTAGGATGACTAAAGACTCCTTGTCGTTTCTGTTAATCTTGGGGGATTGTCGAGAAAAGTTTTTATAAAATGGTAAAATAAAGATCGTGCTCAAATGTGTAAGACGGTGTCTGTCTCCGAGACTACCAGACTATTATTATATAAATTGATTTCTCATACATGGAAATGCAAAACCCCTAGAGCTAATGAAAGTTTTGCGACTTGCTCATTTCCACACCCACCACGGAGGTAGAGCAAACGTGGGCGCGTTTTTTTTAAAGTGGTATCCCCTGTAGGCCTAATCCACTCCGACTACCTTTACACCGATGGGGTTGTAGCAATATAATTGTAGCAACTCCACCAATGGAAACGCGGTCTCTACCTATATCTGCCTAATTTTGGAAACTAAAATTAAACGTAATGAAAAAAAAACAAAGCGGAAATAATTACGAAATTGAGGGTAGCAAAGGTATTTTCTATTTTCGCCAAAATACTAAAATACCAGCAATGTCAAAGAGAATCGTTATGAAGCTGCGCTAGACCCAATCTCAAGCAACAAGTGTCCAGAACAATCTCTTCATCATTGTGCTATAGAAACTAACAAAAAAAAAGCTTCCGCTTTGTTTGAATACCAGCCCTCTCTGTCGACGGAGCGGGTTGGTATTTATATTTTATATTAAGATATCTTAACCTTATATTTATACCTGCCTATATCTGGATAGCAGTATTATATTAAGTCAATTAGAAATCTTAATATTAGCTTAAATTGCGATGAGATATTCTTAAATTTAATACGTAATAAGACTAACTTATATATAGGGGGTTGGTATTTTATACCAATTGAGAATCGCAACCTTATACCTATACCTGCCTATAACTGGATCAAAATATTATATTGAGTTCACTAGAAATCTTAATATTAGCTTAAATTGCGATGAGAATTTCGTAAATTTAATACGCAACGGACTAACTTAGATATAGGGGGTTGGTATTTTATACCGACTGAGAGTCGCAAACTTATACTTATACCTGCCTATATTCGGATAGAAATATTATATTTAATCAATCAACGAGAAATCTTAATGTTAGCTTAAACTTAGATAGCGAACTTTTATCATTAAGGCACAACGGGCTGACTTAGATCTAAGAAAGAGTCTCTGGAGCAATGAAAAAACGTGAAAACCTAAAACGTTTTGTTCCGAAGTACATGATCGATGAAAAAATGTTGTATACGTCGTATAATAGTGAAAACATGACATAAATAACCTGTAACCTAAGGAAATAGATGCAACATGGTAATAGTGAAAATTAACCTACAATGCGTGAAACATAACCTGAAAAAAAGAATCATTTGCAAATTAACCCCAACGATTCAAGAAATTCACGTGGTGTATATATATACATATAAAATACATATTACGTACCTTACATATATGTATATAAATACATAAATACATACATACACACATATATATATACATATAAAAAACATCTAAAATATCGAGTTTTTTCCGTAGCAAGCATGCAAGAGTCGCATATTGAAATTATTTAATGGTATGATTACCAGCCATTTTAATTCTTAAAATGGCTGGTAAAAGCAATTAAAAAAAAAAAAAACGCTAATTCAGCCGTTAGCAAATTCATGCTTTTACAATAAATAATATTGTCAAAGCATGAATTCCCCAGGTTCCACCGCGTGAAGGTGGCTGATTTGGAACCCGCTTCGCAAAATTTAAAAAAATCATAAAGCATAATAAAATGAACAATCATTAAAAATTAAATTTTCCATTGATTAAATTTCTTATATCTACCTATATCCGGATAGAAATATTATATTAAATCAGTCAACTAGAAATCTTAAAGTTAGCATAAGCTTGGGGAAGAAAACTCTTAACATTAATGTGCAACGAGCTAACTTAAATCTAAGAAAAAGTTCCTAGAGCCGCTAAATTTACGATGAGAATCTCTCAATATTAATACGCAAGGGTTCAACTTGGTTCAAAGAAAAAGTCCCTAGAGCAATGAGAATTTCTGAAAACCTAAAAAATTTTGTTTCAACGACGGACATGATTCATGAAAAAAATTTGTGCATCTTGTAATAATGGAAACATTACATATAAACAACCTATAACATGAGAAATACATGTGATATGATAATAGTGAAACTTAAACCTACAATATATATTTGTATAATATATACATCGATGGTTAAATTTCATAGGAGCGTATAAGCTATGCTTATACATAACCGATACGCCTCTTTGGCATTAGTCCATCGATATTATCAACGCATGTTAAGCATAATCTAGCGAAATGCACAGAATCACATTATAATATAAAAAAACATAGAAAATGCACAGAAATACGTAATCGTGATAATGTGCTAGCACATCTTTGTCTGAAATAGAAAATGTTAAAAACAGAATATGAATGATATAAAAAATGTGAATCTTGTTATCAATAAAAATATATCTTAAAGTAGCAAGCGCGCGAGAGCCACGTAATGAAATTATTCAATGGTATGAGTACCAGACGCTTTCGGACGCAATTTTTACAAACGCGAATTCAGCCGTCAGCAAATTCATGCTTTTACAATGAAACATTGTCGAAGCATGAATTTCCCAGGTTCCGCCGCGTGGAGGTGGCCGATTTGGAACCCGATTTGTAAAATTTTAAAAACCATCGATCATAATAAAATGAAGAACCATGAACAATTAAATTAATTATTATCGGAATGAATGATATTTATTTTATTACTATCAATTAATTTTTTATGATTATTATTAAAAATAATTCCATCGTAAATTAAAATAGTACAAATTCAAAATTTCCTTCTCATTATCGCATCTCTCTCGTTTAGTTACAAATTTATGAAAGCTCAACGAATTTTAGTAAAAAAAAAAAAAAAAAATTATTAATCCACAAATTCTGGAAAATCTAGACCACATTTTGGTCATCTCCGATCAAATTCGGTATCAAACATGAGCATCTGTTTGTCCGATCTGTGATCGCAAATTTGGAAATTTTTTTATAAAATTTGGCTCTTATTTTCTCGAATGTTGAAATCTTTTTGAATGAGAAAAATTTAGAATAAGCTAGTAGATGTCATCGAGCAAGTTTTTTGATAATCGCGATGAAATAATTTGCTCCGTTGGGATTTCACCCCATAGGAAGTTTCTATCGCTTTTGTTTGACAAAGTAGTGACGGAGTAGACGGAGATTAGGCTTTTAGCGGGCTCAAAGACCTATCGTCGTTTCTGTAAATTCTTGGGAATGTCCGAAAAAGTTTCCCGGCAAAGGGGAAGTATAAAAAACCGAGCCTGCTCCAAATTGTAACAGGGATGATCTGTCTCTGGGACAAGGCAAATGAAAAATTTCGAGGGGATTTCGAGAAGCTTAATCTGATATGGAAATTGAGAGGATCGAGAGGACGCGTAAGAGCCAAAAACTTCCGTACGATTTAAGAGAAAAAAATAAAATAAAAAAGGATATTTTCTAAAATAAATGAATAAATAAATAATAAGGATAATGAAAAGAGTCTTGGAGACGAGATAGTCACTTACCCTGAGCTGTCAACGATAATCCGGCTTATCGTGGGGAGAAAAAAAGACACGAATAAAGACGTCTCGCAGGTTATGTTGGACGTGTAGTCGATTCACGAGGAAATTTCGTCAGGGCGAAGCACGAGACTGCGGTCCTTGGCGGATTAACCTTTCTCGAAGAATAACGCACTTTCGTTTACGCGATCACTCGAAATGTTGAGAGGTAAAAGAAAAATTGCGTGAAATCGATGAAACGCGAAAAATACGCATTGTTCGAGTTTCAAGCAACACGTGACGCTCTCTCGCCACGTCACTACGCGCCACGCGGCACTGCGCGGCACTACGCGGTACGTACTATCGCCTATCTCTCTCGCCCCTACTGCGCTTAGTGAACTTTAAAATAATTAACGTTAATTATTATTCATATTAATTATTATTCATTTCTAATTATTTGATTATTAATTTTTTTTCAATTAGTTATGATTGTTTTATTATGCAATGATCGCGTGTTAAACGTTTTTATTTTTTTCTTTTTTCAACGCTTCGCCATACAGTGGCTTATATGTGCGCGATACGCGACACACCCGACACCGGCGACGGACGATCCGGAATTGAACGGTTCACGGTTCTCGCTCTTCGCTCGCTCTCTCCATCCTTTCCCCACTCCCCGCTACGCACCTCGCCGGCGCACGTTGACGCGTACCCCCCACTTCTCTCGCTCGCTCATGGGTCACGCGCTCACCCGTTACTGCCTCGCGCGCTATATTTTTGTTTCACATGAATAAATTGTAATTAACATGATGTTTATAACTGTTAATTATAATTATCATCGTTATAATTTTTGTTAAATATTTAATTCTTCTTTTTGCAACGTCTAAAATATTTTGACTCGAAATTGTTTTTAAAAATATGCCAAGCAACGAGCTGCTTGTGCCCCCCGCGCAATCGAGATTATCCAAAAACCTCGAAAAAAAGCTTATTGACACATTTTAATTTTATGCATTTAAGGGAGAGTTATCGAATGAAAAAAAATTGAAAAAAATGGACCAATACATAGCGATGAAATTTGGATATCAGTAGAAAAAATGTCTCGAGAAAAATGAAAGAAAATTAAAAAACGTGATGAAGAGCAATATTAAAGAGTTCAATATATATTTTATGACACATCACGTTTGACAGCTGTGACTTTTCGTTGCATATGCAACAAAAATTGCACGCGGTCATTGTTATCGGACAATCGGAAATTACGCCTTTACGAGTCATCGCAGAATTGAATAATCTCACGGAATTGTGGATTGTCGAATGTAGCTTGAAGGTGAGAAAAAAAAAATAAAAAAAAAACAATGTCAGATATGATTTCTCGATTTTGGCTTTCTGACGGTGGAAATTTTTTTCGTAAATTTTCGAAAACTTTGATGAAGCAAAACGAACCACCTCTTACTTTCTCTTCTTTGACATTATTTGCCCGAGTTCGAATTATTGTAATTATTATTATCATTTTTTAAAATCAATTAATTCGAAATTCCATGATAATAATTATCATAAATAATAATAATTAACGAATAAACAATGATAACGATGATATTTTAAATAATTATTTATATTACTTCCTCTTCATTGACATTTGCCTGAGTTCAAATTATTGTAATTATTATTATTATTTCTTAAAATCAATTAATTCGAAATTTCATGACAATCATCATAAATAATAATGATTAACGAATAATCAATGATAACGATTATATTTAAAATAATTATTTTTATTACTTCCTCTTCTTCTTGGACATTTGCCCGAGTTCAAATTATTGTAACTATTATTATAATTTTTTTAAACCAAGTAATTTGAAATTACATTAAAATTATCATACATAATTATTAACGAATAATCAGTGATAACGATGATACTTGAAATAATTATTTTTTATTACTTCCTCTTCTTTGACATTTTCCTGGGTTCGAATTATTGTCGCTATTATTATGTTTTTTTTAAATCAACTAATTGTAAATTTTATGACAATTATCATAAATAATAATAATTAACGAATAATCAATGATAACTAATGATGATATTTAGTAATGATGGTAATGATGATATTTTAAATAATTATTTTTATTACTTCCTCTTCTTTGATATTTGCCTGAGTTTTAATTATTGTAAGTATTATCATCATTTTTTTAAATCAATTAATTCAAAATTTCATGATAATTATCGTAAATAATAATAATTAACGAATAGCAATTAACGAATAACGATGATATTTGTAGTGTTCGTTTTAGGGCTGGACTTTGGAAAAGAGCATACGCGATTGTTTAAAAGAATGACAAATCTTTCATATTGGCGCAGCAAACATACTGTTTTTTTTATCTCAATGCCATAGCACCGAACCATTAACATCGTTTTTTCTATTGTTTATTAAAATTGAATCTATCAGCCACCTGATGAAATATCGATCACGACCTTGCAACCTCGAATGACGAGACTGTGAATTATTTTTTTTTTGAGTTTCGTTTCAGGGATTCTCGAATTATCGTTTGAGGAAATTATTTATTTGTAATAATTTTCTGTTTTTGTCAATCTCGAAAACTTATTTGATCGAGTTTGCATGTGAAAAAAAGTCTCAGTTGAAAAAAAAGCTCATTTTTCATAAAGAAATTCGATAAAATACGTAAAAAGGATATTGAGGGTTGAAAAAAAGGTTTTACCTAAAAATAAATTTTTAATCGATATTTTTACGGGGAAGAGCAGACTTGAGGGTTTTTTGTTTTTAAAAGTAATATTAAAATTTCAAAGCGGCGTGTCTTATTGTCAAATTTTATTAAATTTATTGTACTTAAATGGAGGGCCCCCGCTTTGAATATTTGCTTTGGGCACGTAATAATTCAGAATTATGTTTCCTATAGCAAATATAATATATTCGCGTGTCTCGTGTTTTATATGCATGCGAGACATAATTTTGATTTTCACTTGAGGTGTTGACGATTTATAATTAAAAAAAAAAAAATACGCATCCAATGGGAATCGAACCAACGACACCCCTCGCGCATATCAATCTGGGACGGTACTAGGCGACTACTTCGCTTATTGTACTTAAATTGCGGGCCCCCGCTTGAGATTTATATGGGTATTTTGGATTTCATTATCCCGTGAATCTAATTTCTATATCCATCATATATATTTATTCGCGCATCTCATTATGCCTCGGGGTCCCTTTTATACTGTGAATTCTCTTCTATTCCTATGCTCTAAACAGAGACAAACGCTTTCTAGCTCCTTCTCTCTCTTCAGACGCCCCACTATTTCTTGACTGGGCGTACTCGATCAGGAGTGACGTCACAGCCCGACCGTCGCTCCTCCAGTGGCCGTTTACATCCGAAAAAACTTGTCTTCACGCCAAGCATAGGAACTGGGCTTCTATGTACGTCTGACTTCGTTGGTACTACATCTGTAATCATCTCGGGCGAGTCTCTCGTATAATTACGATCGAACTTCACGTACAGGTAAGTTCGTTTGATCGTTTAATTATGTTGTCCTCGAAACTATTGGTTCCGAATGTCGATCGCTTTTATATTTCGTCTATACGGAAACCCCCCCCCCCCCCCCCCGAGAGTAACGAAAAATGTTTTTCTCATTTCTCGCTCGTTTAAATGTACAGCATTTTAGCCTTTGAATATCAGCGCCATCGCCCGCTACTGTGCAAAACTATCCAAACATTGACATTGACGTTTGACGGATTTTTGGGATTCTGTCCATTCGGGACTTTGTCTGTGTATCCGGTTTAAGTACACTGTTTTATCATCTCGGTATTACATTCTCTTTCATTATCAACGTATGAATTTCTGCTCGGTACAACCGTATCCACGATCCTTTTATCATAGCGCGACCCACGGGGGCCATTCCTAGACAAAAACTCGCACATTATTGACATTGTTCAGTGTCAGATTCATAAGAGACTTAGCCCAATACCGTGCCCCCCGAATCTATCTGCTCCAAATCTTTCACACACTTGTTCAGACTCAGTCGGTAGTTGATCTCACTTTAAGATGGGAGAGAAAAATCATTAAGAGTTTTATCATCTGGGCTTGGCCGAAAATATTCTGTATTACCGACGAGAGGAAACTCAGTTTCGGGCAGCATTACTTTTATTACCGACGAGGGAAAACAGCAGGATCGCTTTTATTGTCCGGGAGCAAACTCAACCGGGTTCGGTGGAGTGATACAATCCTCTTGTAAGGGTATAAAGGTGTCTCGATAGTATTATCGCGCTACAATCGTCATGACAATGATTCGAGTGCAGGGTATTTTTTTTGTTTTTTGGCATGAGAAATTAGCAAGGTTATATCCATCCTTGGAAAAAATGGATATGCTGTGTGTGGGGTTCGAACCGAAGATCCCAGATTATGGGAACCAGAACTTAAGTCTGGCGTCTTAGGCCCGATTGCATCGCTTGCACTTAACTTTAAGTGCAGTGGTGCTATCGGGCACCTAACACGCAACTTAAAATTTTAAGTCTCACTTAAAGCTTAAGTGCAAGCGGTGCAATCGGGCCTTAGACCGCTCGGCCAACCTAGCTACAGCTATATGCCAAATGTAATGATCAAAATTTTTCATAAATATTAGAGCCAACACCGCGATGAAGATGATCGATTAAAAGTATAAAAGTTTGATCATTAGTGGCTGTACACGATAATGAGTTGGATAATGAATATTCGCGAAATTCATATAAGTATCATGAATTCTAGTATAGCCGTTGGAAAAACTCCAATCTTAGGCCAGATGTAGCTCTTATCGAGGGCACTGATAAAATCAACAAAATTTCTACATCCGCGCAGTCAGTACCAATGGTGGTTCGATGTGTTCAAAATATGCCAAAACATCGAACGTGTAGATAAAATGTCCGGATTTTCGACTGCGGACGAAAAACGTTTCGTCAGAAGTTTCAATTGTATTTACGAATATCGAAAAGGCCGTGTGGACATGAGATAAGTAATGTAATACTGTTGAATAGGGATTACCGGTAATCAGCAGATGTTAATGTGCTTTCACATCCCATGAAAATACAATAGCCTCGGAGAGGGAAAACGACGGCGGTATCCGAGTAAAGCTTTCATATATAGACCGAATTCGAATGGAGCCAACTTGATGGCAATCCTAGATCGTATCGTTGTAGCTGTCAGGGGTCCGACAGCGGATTGCTCGTATCCAGCCATTCCCTGCTTGTCACCGTCCCCCAACGCTTTTTGCATCGGGAATGCTATTCGTATATGCAACCCTCGGCGCGGTACAGCAGAGTACTTGATGTAAGAACGGTGGATTTTCAACGCGAAAAGTTTTGTCGTAAAAAATATTGAATTTTTAAAATTTTTACGAATTAACCACTGCAACGTTGCGAGCAATAATTTGAGAATTCAGTTTCAACGAAATTCGGCTCCGTTATCCCATTTTTTTTTTTTTTTACACATTTTCAAAATTAATTTTCGTTACATATGAATGGACTCTCTCGTTCTTAAAAAAAAAAAAAAAAAAAAAAAAAAACATTCATTCATTCTCGTATCTTGATTGAAAAACAATGCTGTACGATTCATTAAAATTAGAGATCCGAACTTGCCCCAACAATCTACAGTTGGTTGTGTTGAAAAAAAAAATACTTATTTAAAAACGAGATCCCGATTGACCACAATTAACCGAGAATAATGAACATACAGTGAAGTATTAAAGAAAATTAACTAAGTATATTAACATACTAATTGATTTGAGATCGGGAAGAACTGGACAAAATCAAAAAACTGATTGAAATCTTAACTAGAGTGATGTAAAAAATATAAATTTGAAGTTCGTCGAGAATTTACCGGCTCAAAGAAAGATTTTAAGCTTCGATATAAGTCAAATTCGCCAAGTTCTCCAATAGATCGGAGAACTTTTGGTGAATTTCAAATAATCGATTATCTCATTGCCTCGATTGACTATATAGCTGATCATTGCAAAAATAACAAAAGAAAAAATTGTTTCCCTTCCGGTCGTGTTACTTCACTTGTTATTGCGGCATAATAGAAGCCACACGAGCTTACCGCCCAGGGGCAAAAAAAAACGGGTATTTGCATTAGCGAAGAGGAAAAAAAAAAAGAAAAAGGAGGAGGAGAAACGAACGAGCGCCCCCTTCTGCGTAAAATAATTCCTACACGATTATTTTGTATCGTTTCGAGGTTCGTTGGAACGTTTGCTCTGTACGGCGAGAGACACGTGGCGGTTTGCGCGGGGTTTGCGGAGGCCGGCAATCCACGTGGCACGTGTCGGCCAATCTAAATCTAATAACGCAAACAGCCTCGCGATAACTTTGTTCCTTGCAGTTCTGTGTATCGTTCATGCTACCGGAGGTAATACGACACCATGTGAACTAATCGCTTCGAAGTGGTACTCTGAATAGAGATAGAGCGAAAAAGTATCACGTTTCGTTATTCCCATTGATGCTGTCTCGTTATACACCCTCTCTTGTAATTTTCTTTCTTTTTTTTTTCACTGAAACACCGGGATCAAAAGAATCGCTTGATGAGTCAAAATTTTCGTTTTGTTTCTTTGTTTTTGCTTCCTTATAAAGGCAGTTTTGTTTTAATTAAATTTTTCTTTTTCTCTTTGTTTTCCTGACGCTCATGCCAGAGTGCTTAAAATGTGTCAATACCTCTAGAAAATACAGTTATAAAAAAAAGTCCGGGTGAATGCACGTGTGTGCGTGCTTTTGTCTTTCCATATACACAAGTAAACCTGTACCAGTCCCTTTTTTTACTGCAATTTTCGTCGAAATTTCTCGAAACTTACAAATTCTAACGATGACGTTTTGAAATAAAAAAAAATATCCGTGATCGCTCTTAACTTCCGTAAATTTTGAGATATCGGCCTGGATTTTTTTTTTACACAAATAGATTAGGGGATAAGGATATCTGATATTGATTATTGTGAGAATCGCTAAAGGGGTTCAAATTGTAAAAAAAAAAAATCGATTTTGGAAGAATTTCTATTAATTACCGAACTTTCGTACATTTGGAGATATCGAACAAAATTTTTTTTTTGCGCCAACAGGCTAGGGGGATAAGTATGTTCGATACAAAATTTGGCAAGAATCGCGTAAGGGGTTGAGATTCAATAAAGATTTCAAATTTTTGAAAAATGGCTGTTAGCGCGCTCTAACTTTTGCACATTCGAGGCTATCGAGCCGAAACTTTTTAGTACAATAATAGGTTATCGGACTAGAATGCTCGGGTGGCACTTATAGAGAATATCATGAAAAGATGATTGGTATTGGATTTATCGTAAATCGATCGAGTAATTTAGATTTTGAAATGTTTCATAATGAATTCGGCGACAATCGACTAACGGTTTCGGATGTTATGAAATGTTTTTAATTTCGATGTTAAAATCTCGTTATCATCCCACCGTATCTTTCGAACAATCACGAAAAATTGTAGCTTGTGGTATACCTTTGCACTACTGAAATCGTATATTCCGGGAAAAAAAGCGTGCAAATCATAAATGTATGGGTATCGTTTCCTCATTATTTTATCTCACTCACGCAGCTTTCTCTAACAAAAGGAATCAAAAATTGAAATACCCTCTTGATAATAGAGAGAGTTTTGCGAAACGAGAGGTAAAATAATCAGGAAGAAATGTGGCAAGCAATTTCTAATTTTTTTCCCCTCAATCAAGGTATCCACGTTTCGTGAAAAAAAAAAAAAAATTGTGTAATCCTCTACTCCGTGATACCTACCGTTTTCGAAAAAGAGATCATTGAGTCCGGATCATGTAACCGCAACACCCGGCGACAAAAAATCACGGAGAAATGACGATTGAAATCAATCGACGAAAATTATGCGATCAAAAGCTCATATCCTTCGAATGAAAAGTGACGTATATGGGACATTAATGTGCTGAAAAATGTGGGCTAATAATTAATGGGTTTTTTATGTACCTGTTCTTTTCAATACTGAAAAAAATCGAGTTAATACAAAAAATATATTTGTATATGAGGCGATTGAAGCCAAATCATCAGAAAAAAAATCACTTAAATTCTACATCAGACTCGATAATTTTCTAGCCGTGTCCCGATATATTGGCATGACTTTCGCTCTTGTTTTTCTCGATTTGTGCTTTCATTGTTTTGAAAAAATATTTAAAATAAATATATAACGAATGAAAACTGACGGTAGTGGACGCGGCGCGGTTGGTGTGCGGCTCTGTCGATCACCCAAGTTAAGCAGCAATGGCGTCACACGGTTTTTTCCGAGTTTTTGTAGTTCATCAATTATATAAATATACGCGAATTGAAAATAATTTTGGTTTTTCCGTAACAGACAAGAATTACACACTCCATTCTTTCCCGCCACTTCGAGACTTTAGCGGCAAGGGCGCTTCAATGGTCAGCTAATAACTCCGTCATTTTGGGACGATTTAACGATAAAAATTTTTTTTTGTACTTCACAAATGCGTGTTAAATACACAGTCAAAAGTTTAAAAAGCTTCGTTGTTTCTCTCCTTGCAAAAAAAATCATAACAACAATAATAATAATAATAATAATAATATCAATGCAAATCGCAATGCTCGATCGTAGAAATAATTAATTTCTTTAAAATTTTTTTTTAATTACTTGCCGTCAAGACGCTGTGCCGCCTCTCTTTGATTTCGTTGCTTCGTTGACTCCAAAGTAACAGTTCGTGTACATCCTCGACGGATCAAAGAGTGAGGATATTTTTTTTTTCTCCTTTTCATCAACACGGAATCTTGTGTGGATATTTCGTGAAAGGATTTTGCAGGATCGAAGCGGGGTTGAAAGAGAAATTCTCGATTAAATAATCAACGCGTTTTAATGTTTCTTTTCGTTTTTTTTTTTAATTCTCAAAAATGTAAGTTTAATTTATATTAATATACATCGACGAGTGTTTTTCCGTGTGTGCGTCTATTTTTTTTTTTTTTTTTTCGTACACAGGATGATAGTTCTTGTGAAATATCACGATGTCATGTGTGGTTGAGAGACCATAACGAGAGAAAAAAAAAAAAAAAAAAAAAAATTACTCTCATGAACACAAAAACAGGCGATACCGCGTGCATGCAGTTTCGGGACGAGTGAGTGCTCGATATCGTTCGTTGAGAGCACACTCTCGACTCGACGATCACGAGAAAATTAAACTCCCAACAATATTCATCTTCAACGATAGTTTTCTCTATTCATTTTTTTTTTTTTTCGTTTTTTTTTTTTCATTTTTCATCCTTTTCTTTCGTCAACGAAATAAAAAAACTTTTGGTGACTTTGGATTATCGTCGATCATCCGGTTGTATCATTCACCGGACGAGACTCGCACGCGCGCCCTCCTCCCCTCTTCGTATACTTTCGCGAATGTTTCGGTAAAATTCTACCACGGTCCGGCTTGTTGAACAATTTGATTTAACTACGGTTCTTTTTTTTTTTTTTTTTTTTTTTTTTTTTCATTTTCTCTTTCTTTTTGCTTCTGATAATATTCGATATGCGCGCTCGTTGTAAAAATTTCATCGCAACCGCAGTTTCGAGGGAGAAAAGAGAGGATCTTAAAATTCTCGTGCAAAATTTGACGAACGAGCGCGTCAATTTTTTTATCTTTTTGTTTTTTTTTTTTTTTTTTTTTTTTCGAAAACACGACTCACCTCAAATATTTCGATCCTTTATGTAAATATACAACGGATATTCGGATAAAAGCTACACGGGCGCTCTAAAGATTATATTTACATCTCTGTATATTAATAATCGTTTAATCTACGATCACTCTAAAAAAAAAAAATTTTCTTCTCATTTCTATTGTTGTTGTTGTTGTTTTTTTTTTCTTTTCGTTCTTCAATTTTTCGTTACGTTTTTTTTTTTTTTTTTTTTTATTCAATTATTTCGTTGGCTTCCCCAAAAAGGGACTCTGCGCTCTCCTCGCACTTTGTGTGTTTTCCTTTGACTTTTTTTTTTTTTTGTACATCGCAACAATATTTACAAGTAATATACAAGTTACAATATTTCTTCGTTCATTAAGCCTCTAGATACGATATTGATTAGTCCCTTTTTTTCATTGTTCAGGGGGTTGGAGGGGGAGACTGAGAAAGGGGCGGGGGCGGGGGAGGGGGGAGATTCGTTAAATGATCGTCTTCTCAAAGCGATCTTTCGGAAACAACTATACAAGGAGTTTGTTATTAATATTTCGTTTCTTTTTTTTTCTTCATAAAAGCGATATGTCCGTGGGTGGTATTGGAATTTTTCTCACGTTCCTCGATATGTATTAATTCGTAATTCGCGATATCTCTTCCCAAACGTGAAACCTTCTCGGTCTCTTTTTTGCACAGGTTCTTCCTGAACGAGCAAAAATAAAAAAGAAAACAAAAAAAAACAAAAAACAAAAAACAAAAAACATACGAACAATTTAAAAAAAAAAAAAAAATAATCACAGTTCGAAGGATTTTCGACGCATCTCGAAAGTTTAACTCTCGCGCGATTCGAGCGTGGTCTCTTGTCGCGCACGTGAAGCACGAGATGAACACGAATCGCTCGTATATATATAATAAGCTTCATCTTCTTGAACAAGGCTGACGCTGGTACCCCCCCCCCGAGGATGTCGATATACTTTTCGTTTAGAAAAGTAAAAAAAAAAAAAAATTCATTTTTATTCCACTTGGATCGATCGTAGTGCTATTTACTGATTTACGATAGGTACGGGGCTCGAGAGGGCTGTATAACCATGACTGCATGACGGCGATATAAACGCGTTCATGTTGAATGGCGTGCTGATGACGTCACCTAGCCCTGCAACATGGACACTGTCAATTATAAAGGTTAGTTGACGTCGTCCTCAAGCTATACTGCAATCGTAACAGTAATACACACACGCGCACGCCAATTTTTTAGGATTGCATGCGAACACAAATGAATTGTTCGATCTAAACGAGAGGAGTGTGATGAAAAATCAAGTTGATCCATATATATGTGCTCCAGCATAAAACTTTGTACGCGAAGCGAACCTTTATCTTTCATGATCTTTGTCTTTTTATGAGTGCAAACGACTTGTATTAAAGACAAACCGGGGGCTCAACTACGCTCGGATAACGTGCAATTTATTACGACTGTAACGAAATTCGTATATCGACGATAAAGATGCCTTTGCATCGAACGAGTGAGAACACTATAACTATAGTATAGATATTGTTATGATTATTAATGCGAGACGAGACGATATGACATTCGACAGTTACCGGACTGAACATAGATACCTAAAACATACAAATACCTACGATGACTGACGCTTGACGACGGTTACTATGACTCGGGATAAGGTAGCAACTAGGATAACAACAGATAAACAGTCTTGTTCAAGACCTTAGAGAGATCAGACGCGCATCACCACATTTTTAATAAATCAATCGTAATACAAACCCTAATATTTGTTTAATCATTCATTCGTCGGATTTAACATTGGTGTCAGAAGTGGGATTTCACAAAACGAATAAAGTAACAATAAAATAAAATGTTAAATCCGACGAATGAATGATTAAACAAATATTAGGGTTTGTATTACGATTGATTTATTAAAAATGTGGTGATGCGCGTCTGATCTCTCTAAGGTCTTGAACAAGACTGTTTATCTGTTGTTATCCTAGTTGCTACCTTATCCCGAGTCATAGTAACCGTCGTCAAGCGTCAGTCATCGTAGGTATTTGTATGTTTTAGGTATCTATGTTCAGTCCGGTAACTGTCGAATGTCATATCGTCTCGTCTCGCATTAATAATCATAACACAATATATATATAGTATAGACTATAACTATAACTATAACTATAGTATAGACTATAACTATAAGTATAACTATAGTATAGACTATAGTATACTATAACTATAGTATAGATCACGTATGCTATAACTCGATCGTTTCTATAAACTGTGTGCAGTATGTATTAGTTTTGTCCCACTTTTTGTTTCCTCGTATATGAGGCTTTGGGCTTGATGAAGAATTTTTATGTCTTTTAGTTTTCAATGCCAGTTAAAAATGTGCCAAAACGTCGAGGAATCATATTTAGAAAAAAATGTCAGGCGACGCGCGCGCGTGCGTGTGCGCGAGTGGCCAGTATGAAAAATTGAACCGTCTGTAAGGCGAATGTCCCGGTTAGTGAACATTCAACAAAGGATTCGCATTCTTATCACATTTTTCAAACATATCTGAGCACGATATTAAAAAACATTGGTTTCATATCAACAATTTCGTTCATGCTGAATGGAATAATATTAAAAAAAAAAAAAAATTCAATACATTGGCCTAAATTTCTAAGGGGATTGGAGAAAATTGAAAACTGTTCAGGTTATGGAACACCAATCAACAACTCGGACATACGTCCTAAATTCGTTGTGCCGGCTAATGACGGAACAAATGAAAGTGCCGATTTTTAAAGCTAAATTCATAATGCATTGAAAATAGTAACTAATCTGAACTTTTTCTCGTCGAAAAGTTGAAAAATGAACTTTTATTTGCGGGTATCGAATCAACGTTTCGATAAAAATATTTACTGATCCAATTTACGAATTAATAAGTATATGTATCGTGTCATTAATTTTGTTTCGATTAATTTCAAATTTTGCTGAGACGGTGGAAAAAGTAAGAAATCGTTCAACGGCCGATGGCAATAAATGAAAACTTATTGTCAATTAAAAATGATTGAATATACACATTGGATAGTTGTGCCGATATAAATGAATGCGCGAGAACCCAATGAACTGAGCGTTGATTGAGAAACCAAGCTCGCTGTATATGCATTATACGTATAAAATCCAATGATGAGCGTCAATTAAAAAAGTATGATAAATGAATAATAAATGATGCTCTAACTCCGAAGAATAAATGTCACCGAGAACTTTTTCACTGTGAATAAATGACGTGGTATCGGATGCAGTCTAATAATTCATAAGCTCAAGTCTTGTGGTTCTCAAGAGCACGCGAGAGCTCGTCAATATTTGAATATTCAATTGACAAAATTTTCAATTTTTCACATCACCGAATGTTTGCCCCGTGTAAATATTACGAATATATACCTGCATTCACGAATCCGGAAGTTGATGGCAAATTCTCGGCACAATTCTTTAATCGCGGTGCATTATGGGTGCTGGTGATATCGTGATGGTGATGATTGTGGTGGTGATGGTGGACGGTTAGCGGTTACTGGGCAGCTGTAGCAAGGTGGTGCTGTGTGGACCAGTGCGGTGGGACTGAGGTGGTCGGTGGTCGGACTACGGGTGCGAACGCGCTCCCGTCCCCGGACGAATAGAAAATGCCATATTGTTCGTGCGCTAAAAACGTTAAGTATATAAAGCCACATGGGGCAATCGTAACGGGTGCGTGCAAATTAATGAAAACATGTACATATTTTCTTTTTATAAAACGTTGCGTAACGTACAAAATGATAAGCGTCATGCGTGCTCTCGAATCGTGCGATTATTAGGGTAGATAACATTTTTTTTTTTTTAAATCGTCCAAGGCAATTAACATCCCGTGTGAAAGCTTAATCAAGGATTTGAGTGAAAAAAAAAAATTTAAGCCGCACTGAAAAAAAAGGTAATGTAACGGCAACAAAATTCGTTTGTTGCCTGCGTTTTGTTACGACCAATATATAATTTTGTTGGTAGGACAAACATTTTGTTGCGACCAATGAATAAAAATAATTCTTTTTGTTGGCAACATCGTCCTAATTTTGTTAATCACATTTCATTGATACAACCAAAACTGTTTGTTGTTGGAACAAAACATACTTTATTTTGTAATACAAACAAAACTATTGGATTGGGCGAACGATACAATAAGAAGACCTCGACCCATCTGTATATTTGGTTGAGACAATAAAAAAAATAAAAGTCGACAACAAAAATGTTTTGTTGTCGTAACAAAAACTTCATGAACACCGCAACCCGTGCCCGTTAGACACACTATCGGCTTCTAACCAAACAGTATAGTTGTCGGAATAAAACGTTTTGTTGGCGCAACCAAACGTTACGTTCGCCCAACAAATTTGTCACGCCAGCAATACTGTAGCATCTTTGGTATCGCGTGGTGTGCAACAATCGTTCTACGACCGCGTGAATGCTTCGAGTGTGCATGTATATGGTGATAATATATTTTTTCGAGCCAACAGTGATATTAAAAAAATCTAAAAAATTAAAAAATCTTCATGAGATGGATGACCTCGTGCAAGACTTACTGAACCAATGGCAGTTTGGCGATTTAATCGACGTCTTCACTAAATTTTAAGTTATACACACTGGCACATATACAGTGGAATTTTACAGCGAGGCTAAGCACGTAAAAGTGCGAGAGAGACAACCAAAATTTTGATGACATTTTTCTTCTAAATAACCTTATGAAAACAAAAAAAAAGCGTCTAACAATCATTCAGATGGGCTCATTTGTTATTTTTCAATCTAACAAAGCATCTGCGCGAAAAATCTGCTCGAAGGTTATTGAGGTTATGTTGATCCTTAGCCTCGCCTCAAACATTCTGTCATGAAATTCTGAACTTTTTTCACGGAAAAAGCTTCCTCTGTGCTCTGTGAGAAAGCATTTTGGAAGTTAATTAGAGAACCACATTTTTAAAATATTTATTAACAATATTATAGCGGAGAGCATTGATTATCCCCATGCACTATACAATTATTACTGCAACAAAAATGATTTGCTCTGTATGCAAAATATGTTTGTTGCTGCAACAAAACTGCTTTGTTCTACATACATAAAATATATCGTTTCGAACAGCAATGTTTTGTTGAGCCAACAAAATATATATGTCCGTTCAACAAAATTGTTTGGTTAAGGTAACTAAATCATTCCATAGCGCAATCAAACGTTTGCTTGCGGCAACAAAATGTGTTTAACAAAACGATACCCATGTCGCCAACAAAACGTTTTGTAGATCACATGTTAACAAACGAATTTTGTTGCGCCAACGAAACTTTGGTTGTCACAACCAAACTTTTTTTTGAGTGCGAGGTAACTATGCAGCGATCCGATTGTGTCAAATCGGTGCTAAAACGGGTAATAGCTATACAAATTTGTTCGTGTCGATTGACCAGCAGTTATGAGAGACAAAAGGCACCGAGACTTATGTGTCGGTAATGTGGAAAAATATTTTTAGCGATCGATTCGCAAAACATTCGATCGCGTTCATTGCTGTCGATCGAGTCGTATATGTTTCTTTAATGAAAATTGGATCGCGATATTATAGTTACCCTGAGACAGGTGAAGCTTTATTGAAATTTCGAACTCACGTGATGTGTAGAGAGTCGGGCTACCGGTGTAGGGATTCGCTGTGGAATAACTTCCGCTCGTGCTGTGACTGTGAGGTGTGCTTGCCGAACTTCCGCAATAACCACCACCGTTTACGACACCACGCGGACTCGCGCTACTGCTCTGCCTGTAGACGTCATTGTTGCCACCGACGCTACCGTTAACAACACTTCCGCCACCGCCGCCTCCGCCTCCTCCACCAGCTGTCACGGTACTACCGTCTAGAAATAGAAACCTGCCCGTCAGACGAACTCGTGAGTATCCGATCGCACTGAACCGAAAAATCACTATCATATTCCTATTTATGACTCATCGTAAACCCATTGTCAATTTATCGAATTCGGAAATTAGCGCGAGCGACATAGTTATCTTCCATTTTTAAGTACGAAAGGAGTGCTTGAAATTAAGCTCCTTATACTTCTTAACTGTTCATCTAGTTTGATCGGACACCTTGCGGTTATACGAATTTGCATAATATTTGACTTCTCTTTTGCAGCCGCTTATCCCGACTCACGCATACCATATTTTGCGATATTGTGTCGCAACGAGAAAGTAAAATATATTCGTGGAAGTACTGCGTTTGTTGCAATGTCAATTATTGCCAATGCGGCCCATAAAGTGGAAAGTTGGACCATTATTTTTCGCCAATTTTTCCCTAAATAATCGATTAAAAATCACTGAGGAAGTTGTTGAAGTTCAATCACTCTTTGAATTCTTCAACAAACTCGATATGGTCTTTCTCATTGAACAAGACTCTTTTTTTTACACCCGGTGTTTCATATATTTTTCTCCGCGGATACGCAACATTCAGCTCGGGCATCTTTCGATTATACGAATTATGAAATAATAGATTTATCACGTACCGTCGGTCCACTTGGCCGCGCTGCCGTTCTCCTGCACGGTCACAGCAAGTTGACCGGTATACGAATTGAATGCCGTCGTCGTCGAACTCGACGTTGGCGGTGCTGAGGGATGTCCCGAGCCGGGACTACCCGGCGCACCCGAAATTGACGTATTACCGCTCCTCGGCATGCTGTAAAGTACCTCCGCAAGATCCGCAGCTCTTTTTAAGATTATTTCCTTTGGTAGTTTCTCCGGATCACCCGGATGCCGTGGAACGAGTTTTTGTAACCTCTGGAAGCCGTAGTCGATCGTTGGTTCGTTCAGGGCTGAACAGCAACGGCATAACGAGAAATGTCAATCGTTATTATTTCCTCAAATTTTGTGATAAACTTTCGTAGTTCGAAAGAAAAAAAAAAAGCCGGGAAATCGGATTTGAAAGCCGAGACTATAATTGCTCGGCTTGGAAGAAGAAAAAAATCTTTTGTATCGTTACTCACAGACATAGACGAATCTGCCGGGTGAACCTTTGCAAAATTGTTTGCTCTTGTAAGAAAGCGTTACCTCGACGACTCCTGGTATCTGTCGAGGTGGTGTTTGAACTCTGATTGCATGATCCGTTATTAACTGAAAATTTCAGTTGGACATTGCATTCTCGTCGAATTGAAAGTTTTTGCTTTAAATTATACTTTTATAATCGTGGTGCAATATACAATTTTGATTCTTGAACCTACCTCACTCCATACGAGCATCGTTCCGAAAACTACCTGTAGCCCGTCGAAAAAGTGTTCACCGATGATAATTACGGTTGAGCCACCGGACGTCCAGCCCTCGCTCGGCGATATCGCTTTTATACAGGGTGTTTGAAGAGGCAGTACCGGATAGAGGCCTGATAGAAAAACAATACCAAGAAAATTGTGCCTTTTAGGTTTCATTTTCTTGCGAACGCTCAACGGGTAAATTTATTTAAAAAACCTCAGCTACTTCGTACAATGATAAAATTTGATTATCCATTTACGTAGGCACGATAAAACAGTAATCCGACTATACCATATGCACATCCATGACATAATCAAATCTTTCAAATATTTACGAAAAATTTTAAAAATTAATCTTTCAGTTCGATATTTCAAATTCTTTCACCGAATACCGGATAACGATTTTTCCGACTGCCAAACGAATAACTGAAAAGTATATACGTATATACCCCGTATATATCGGGACGCACAATGAAAATCGTATTACGATCGGGTAGGAAAAAAAATTGAATTTTCCTTGAGAAGGATAAGTGGGGAGGGGGGGGGGGCAATAGGATCGTACGAACGATGAAGATAAAGAGGGTGAAGTGAAAAACGAGATGAAATCGCGGGAGCGCGTTTGTTCCAGAGTCCCGTGACTCTTTCGCAAACGGGACAGGGTAAAATTATCAGAATATTCTGTTTATTCGGTCGGAGAGAGAAGCAGAGAGAAACATGGAGAGAGAAAGAGAGAGAGAGAGAGAGAGAGAGAGAAGTGAGAGCAGAGTATGTGTGGCAGATATATTTCGTACAGGATGGCATGGAGTGAGAGCAGGGTGCTTTTCGCACTGAGGCACGGAAACTCCGGAGAATCAGAGACGAGGGAAGAAGGATAGAAAGTAAAGCACATAAAGGTGGTTCAGAGAGGTGGTGCTCGCTTTCTCGCGGCTCCGCGATAGAGTGAGATGCGAGTTTATATATATAGGGCGAGAGTTAGAGAGCAGGAGGGAAGGGTTATAACAAGAAGGAGGGATGACGGGGTTGAATGAGGAGGGCAGCGATCGGGCCGCCAGTGTCTCTGCTTGGAATTTATAACCCAATGATATCATTTTGTACCCCAGCGAAGCCGGCAAGCCACCCCCGTTTCCGGTCCGCGTAGTGTGAGGAAGAGAGAGAAAGAGAGGAAGAGAGAGAAAGGGACCAGCAGAGTGGCTGACATCATGGTATATTGCCTTCAGTGATGCTCAAACACTTTTCCCACACTATCAGAGTATATTTGCTCTCTCTTCGTTTTAGGACCAGCGGGAGGGACAGAGAGAGAGAGAGAGAGAGAGAGAGAGAGAGAGAGAGAGAGAGAGAGAGAGAGAGAGAGAGAGAGAGAGAGAGAGAGAGAGAGAGAGAGAGAGAGAGAGAGAGAGAGAGAGAGAGAGAGAGAGAGAGAGAGAGAGAGGAGAGAGATGGTACATGGTATATCTACATGAAAAGCTCTTGCGGACTATCCCGCGCGTACAACATGAGGGAAAACGTGGGTGCACGGAGGAGGTGGGGTGTGCGAATAAATCACGAGCGCTTAACGAAACTCGAGCGAGACCCAACCGTTTGTCTCTCTTTCTCTCTCTCTCTCTCTCTCTCTCTCTTTCTCTCTCAACTCTCTTTGTCTGACTTTTTCCGTCTTTCTACCTCTCTTTCTCTCTCTTTTTCCACGAGGAAATAAGAACGAATAGCTTTTTTGATTGCGTTATGGGCCAATAACCAACAATACTGGAATACATGCGTTTACTACCGAGCTTTGAAATTCGTACTTTTATTTTTAGCACGTGGATTTTTATGAACTGGGGTATACTGCAGCATTTAATCTGCAAGCAAAAATCTATGAATTCCCATATCTAGACATTTTTGGGGTAAACGTTTCAAAGCAAGCCACTCAAGCTCCAGTGTAGTCATTAAAGTATATATGGAACTTGCCTGAAGCTCTGATAGCGTCAGTAAATCGGATGTTCATGATTTATTACGAATAGCCACTTATCGTGTTCACAATGGCTTTGAAGGTGAAGAAACTTATGAAAGATTTTGAATACCTCAATGCCGTTAAACCAATTAAAAATCAGTAATATTAATTGTAATTTACGACTATATTACGATTTTTTTTTTCTGGAAGTCTTTCGACCATGGTTCAACGAGTAATTTAGATTTCCGGTGAAGATGTCAAGTTGGAATTTAATTCATGGATAAGACACAGAATATAATAGAACGTTTATGTTTTTATTATACTAGGATGATGACCCTTGGGTGTAAATTGAACAGAAAAACCAAGTGTACAGTTTTCTCAAGGTTACCTTCAAAATTAATTACAATTATTGCTAACATCGAAGTGATGTTAAGTATAATGAGATTATGAGAACTTGAGTTATTGGTTTACCTGCCTCAATCGAGAGACAGGACGATAACGCTGAGAAAATGCACATTTAATCGTGATGATAAGACTGCCATGATGCTGAACCTCGACTACTGCGCATTGAGTATAAGACTGAGTGATAAGAATATGAGAGAGAGAGAGGGAGACAGAATATAGTCACTGACCAGTGACAACTCATGCTTGGATGAGCGAAAATTGTCGATGGAAAAACACTGAACGCGATGCTTAGAGAGAGAGAGAGAGAGAGAGAGAGAGAAAAAGAGAAAAGAGAGAGAGAGAAAGAGAGAGGAACATTATCAGAGGGTAAAAGGATAAAAGGTTGAAATGGAGTTCTTCTCCGGAAGAGAGTGGAGAACAAGGGCACCATCCGGGGATATATAAGCATCCGTACAACAGATATCGGTGACGTAGACACCGGGGGCTTATGTCAAATGCGCTAGAGAAGATAGGGTGCGTCGTTTTTGCCTCTTTTAAAAAATTCTTTTTTCCTCCTCTCTATCTCCACTTTTCTCCATTCGTTCTCGGGTCGCGCTATTCCCATCTACGTACTCCAGATAGACGAGTAACTGGACCAAATAAAACTCCACTGTTCGAATTCGGCTCTGATCACCGGCTGATTACGCAAGGTAATTTTGTTTTTCTACAGCGAACAAGACAAAACAACACCCGGCTATTTCGTTTACGAATTCTTGCAGTTGACGAAGACTGGCGCTAATTTTGTAATGTGCGGGTAATTGATAACAGTCGTACCGTAATTTCCACACGTGTGACATTCAAAGGAAAAAAAAACGATTACAATCTTTTAATGTTACCAGGCTGCACGAAAATTTTCTGTTCGATCTGATGAATCTTACAAGTTCATACAAAAAAATTTGAATAACTTCGAAACTTTGAACTCGCACAGAGGTCACTTGACTCAGAAAATATATGAAATATCGTGAAACCCAATCGTCAATTTACGCAAAGCAATATATAGAACAAGTTAGCTCAGGTCGATGCGATTTATTTAGCAATGCGCGTCATCCGGAAACGACGAAAGAATATATTTTTTTTTTCACTGCCGTCCGGCAGCGTTTGTCCATTGTGGGGTAAGACCTTTTGGTTGACTGGCCAACGGGGTCAAGAGATCGGCAATGGAGCGCGGGACGGCGTCATCAGCCATAGCGCAAGAGTTTGACGCGCTGAAAATTTTACGCTACAATAACGGTGAAACACGTAGAGGAGTTGAAAGTATTTCAGTATAGTCAGGGAATATGGATACACAGTTTTCGACCTTTTCATCGTCGTATCGAGTGTTGCCGGGTATGCCATCTTCTCTATCTCGTATTATATACCATACACAGTGCAGTATACAAGACAAGGGATGCTGGAGAGAGTTCGAGGTCGGGCCTGGATATAGCTTGAACTTAGCATTCACAAACCAACGCCCGCTCGAGCAGCGGTCGTGGTGTGTACGACCGTGCGAAGAATATATATATATATGTAAAGTCGTGGCAGAGATGATGGCAAAAGGACGATATAGAGATCGAGTATTGGCAAATGAAAGGGCGCAAACAGCATTACTGTGAAATACTAAATCGTGTCGGTTAAGCCCTATTGTTTGCTAGGATTCGATGTGTATATATATATATATATATTAGGTATGTGTGCGAAGCAAGGATGCCTTGGAAGGTTTAGCAGGAGAGGGCCAATTTCGCGCACGTTCTCCTTGTGTCTTTGGGCACTCGACAGCGGCAGCGATCCAGACAAAAGCGAGGGGAAAAGGGAGCGAGAGAGGAGCGCGAGAGGGAGGATGGGTAAAAGGAAGATATGAAGGGATAGGAGACTCAGGTAGGGCCAGGCGGGTTAGAAATAGGCAGAGAGAAACAGCAGCGACCAGAGGGACGAGGGAGAGTTAGGGTGAAAAGAAAGCACGGATATTGGGCTATGCGTGTTCTCTTCCATACTTCCTCTTTGGCTTCTCTTATTTTTCTCTGCATCCCGCACGCCCAGAATGAGAATGGAATGGTGAGGTCCTTCGTTCACTCCCGCCTCTTCCCCATTGATTTACATCTTGTCTTGTCGGTGAGGAAGGGGTCGAAGGAAGAAGAGGGAAACCCGGTTCTTGGGGGAGGAAAAGCGACTTGTCCGTGTGTATGGCGATGCCCTATGTGTATACGTACATATATATATATATATAGCTGGTACCACTCTGCTTGTGGAGGATGGAAAACGGCTAGCGATATCAGCCGTTTGTATGCGCGGCCGACGCCAAACTTTGCTGAATTGCCCTATGACTCTCCTCTCCTTATATCCCTTCCACGTCTCTCACTCTCTCTCTCTCTCTCTCTCTCTCTGTCTCTCTCTCTCTCTCTCTCTCTCTCTCTCTCTCTCTCTCTCTCTCTCGCACAGTCTTTCGTCCATGCAAAGAGATATATTCATCTCTTTCTCAAGCTTTCTTTGCTCGCTTTTAGCTTTTGAACGTGCACCATACAGACACTCATCACGTGGATATATACCTATGCATAGGATGTTCCACATGAAGTGATACGATTTTTTTCAAGTTTTTTTTTTTTTTTTTTTGGATTAGCTCGGATCGGCAGAGGTGGCTTCAGAGAAGAAAAAACCATAAAGAGTCCTGAAAGAACATTTGGAAGGCTTTTTTGAATATATTTTTTTGCGCATAGCATTCGAGAAAGAGCTTTCGTGAACTCTCTAGACCTAAAATTGTTTCACCCCGAGTGGAATACTCCGTACACGACGTCTCTCCCTTTTTCTCATACTGGGACGCTTTTTTTTTTTTTCTTTTTTATTTCTTGCTCGCGAGATCTGAACAAGCGTTTCCACAGACACCCACACACACACACACACACACACAGAAACACACACATATGGACGGGGAAACGTTTTCTCGTAACGGTCCCGGGGAACGGGGAGGTCGCTCGGGTTTTATAGCGTAGCACGCGTGACACGAACGCCTCCCCCGCGTTTGAGAGTATAGTATAGGAATAATCCAGGCATTTTGAAAATTATCGTACGCTTTTACACGCATATATATATATATATATATATATATAGATATAACGATGTTTCCTCATCATGGGGATTCACTTTTCCATATTTCTGTTCACGATTATACGCATCTCTAACGTTCGAAATTCAGCCGCTTAAACTCATTTACCAAATTATTTTGTTCTTTATATTTTTTAATTTGCTTGTATCTTTTTTTTTTTTCCATTAATAATCACCTCGATAATGCATCACTCCGTCCGCGGTGCAGTACATCGTTTCTGCGAACACACCGGAAGTCAAATGTAATCATGATACGGATTTCACGAATTACGAAAAAAAAGTAACGAACTTTTTCGGCAAAACGAGCGTTACGATTTATGGAAAAAAATTTTTTTTTTTTCTTCCCTATGCTGATATCGTCACGTGTGTGAACTTGGCATATCAAGTATGGGAATCTCAAAAAATGACAACAGTTCTCGTGGCATCCCGAATAGTTCTATAGTTCTAGGTATGTTTCATCAATAGTTCTGTCGATTTTCACCAAAAAATCGATTTTCGAAAAAATGAGATGCTAACTTCGCGTGGCGTCTTTCAGCATCTCAGCGAAATTGTATTCCCGGAGGCTCAAAAAACATTTATCGAAAGAGTTCCGTGGAAAAGAGAGCGAATTAACAAGAGTTCTGTTAGAAAATGCAATTTTTTTTTTTTTCACCAGAAAATCGATTTTCGAAAAAATGAGATGCTAACTTCGCGTGGCGTCTTTCAGCATCTCAGCGAAATTGTATTCCCGGATGCTCAAAAAACATTTATCGAAAGAGTTCCGTGGAAAAAAGAGCGAATTGAGAAGAGTTCTGTTAGAAAATGCAATTTTTTTTTTTTCACCAGAAAATCGATTTTCGAAAAAATGAGATGCTAACTTCGCGTGGCGTCTTTCAGCATTTCAGCGAAATTGTATTCCCAGATGCTCAAAAAACATTTATCGAAAGAGTTCCGTGGAAAAAAGAGCGAATTGAGAAGAGTTCTGTTAGAAAATGCAAATTTTTTTTTTTCACCAAAAAATCGTTTTTCGAAAAATGAGATGCTAACTTCGGGTGGCGTCTTTCGTAATCGAAAATTCAAATTTTTTTTTTTCTTCAAGTGAGATGCTAACTTCGCGTTGCGTCTTTCAGCATCTCAATGAAATCGTACTCCCGGATTATCCGAAAAAAACGATTATCCGAAGAGTTCTGTGGTATCCTTATAAGTCTCGGAGAAGATCGGAACTCGACAGTTCCATGCAGCATCTCACGATAAATTGACGGAACTATGCTCGGACACTACAGAACTATCGTTATTAGAGACCCAGGTAACCGGAACTTGAGAGTTCCATGCAGCATCTCACTCGAGAAGCTAGCATCTCACGATAAATAGCATCTCACGAAAAATGGACGGAACTATGCTCGGACTGGACAGAACTATCGTTATTAGAAACCCAGGTGACCGCAACTTTAGAGTTCCATGCAGCATCTCACTCGAGAAGCTAGCATCTCACGATAAATAGACGGAACTATGCTCGGACTGGACAGAACTATCGTTATAAGAGACCCAGGTGAACGGAACTTGAGAGTTCCATGCAGCATCTCACTCGAGAAGCTAGCATCTCACGATAAATAGACGGAACTATGCTCGGACTGGACAGAACTATCGTTATAAGAGACCCAGGTGAACGGAACTTGAGAGTTCCATGCAGCATCTCACTCGAGAAGCTAGCATCTCACCATAAATGGACGGAACTATGCTCGGACTGGACAGAACTATCGTTATAAGAGACCCAGGTGACCGGAACTTGAGAGTTTCGTGCAGAATCTCACTCGAGAAGCTAGCATCTCACGAAAAATGGACGGAACTATGCACGGACTAGACGGAACTATCGTTATTAGAAACCCAGGTGACCGGAACTTGAGAGTTCCATGCAGCATCTCACTCGAGAAGCTAGCATCTCACGATAAATGGACAAAACTATGCTCGGATTGGACAAAACTATCGTTATTAGAAACCCAAGTGACCGGAACTTGAAAGTTCCATGCAGCATCTCACTCGAGAAGCTAGCATCTCACGATAAATAGACGGAACTATGCTCGGACTGGACAGAACTATCGTTATAAGAGACCCAGGTGAACGGAACTTGAGAGTTCCATGCAGCATCTCACTCGAGAAGCTAGCATCTCACGATAAATAGACGGAACTATGCTCGGACTGGACAGAACTATCGTTATAAGAGACCCAGGTGAACGGAACTTGAGAGTTCCATGCAGCATCTCACTCGAGAAGCTAGCATCTCACCATAAATGGACGGAACTATGCTCGGACTGGACAGAACTATCGTTATAAGAGACCCAGGTGACCGGAACTTGAGAGTTTCGTGCAGAATCTCACTCGAGAAGCTAGCATCTCACGAAAAATGGACGGAACTATGCACGGACTAGACGGAACTATCGTTATTAGAAACCCAGGTGACCGGAACTTGAGAGTTCCATGCAGCATCTCACTCGAGAAACTAGCATCTCACGATAAATGGACAAAACTATGCTCGGATTGGACAAAACTATCGTTATTAGAAACCCAAGTGACCGGAACTTGAAAGTTCCATGCAGCATCTCACTCGAGAAGCTAGCATCTCACGATAAATAGACGGAACTATGCTCGGACTGGACAGAACTATCGTTATAAGAGACCCAGGTGAACGGAACTTGAGAGTTCCATGCAGCATCTCACTCGAGAAGCTAGCATCTCACGATAAATAGACGGAACTATGCTCGGACTGGACAGAACTATCGTTATAAGAGACCCAGGTGAACGGAACTTGAGAGTTCCATGCAGCATCTCACTCGAGAAGCTAGCATCTCACCATAAATGGACGGAACTATGCTCGGACTGGACAGAACTATCGTTATAAGAGACCCAGGTGACCGGAACTTGAGAGTTTCGTGCAGAATCTCACTCGAGAAGCTAGCATCTCACGAAAAATGGACGGAACTATGCACGGACTAGACGGAACTATCGTTATTAGAAACCCAGGTGACCGGAACTTGAGAGTTCCATGCAGCATCTCACTCGAGAAGCTAGCATCTCACGATAAATGGACAAAACTATGCTCGGATTGGACAAAACTATCGTTATTAGAAACCCAAGTGACCGGAACTTGAAAGTTCCATGCAGCATCTCACTCGAGAAGCTAGCATCTCACGATAAATAGACGGAACTATGCTCGGACTGGACAGAACTATCGTTATAAGAGACCCAGGTGAACGGAACTTGAGAGTTCCATGCAGCATCTCACTCGAGAAGCTAGCATCTCACGATAAATAGACGGAACTATGCTCGGACTGGACAGAACTATCGTTATAAGAGACCCAGGTGAACGGAACTTGAGAGTTCCATGCAGCATCTCACTCGAGAAGCTAGCATCTCACCATAAATGGACGGAACTATGCTCGGACTGGACAGAACTATCGTTATAAGAGACCCAGGTGACCGGAACTTGAGAGTTTCGTGCAGAATCTCACTCGAGAAGCTAGCATCTCACGAAAAATGGACGGAACTATGCACGGACTAGACGGAACTATCGTTATTAGAAACCCAGGTGACCGGAACTTGAGAGTTCCATGCAGCATCTCACTCGAGAAGCTAGCATCTCACGAAAAATGGACGGAACTATGCACGGACTAGACGGAACTATCGTTATTAGAAACCCAGGTGACCGGAACTTGAGAGTTCCATGCAGCATCTCACTCGAGAAGCTAGCATCTCACGATAAATGGACAAAACTATGCTCGGATTGGACAAAACTATCGTTATTAGAAACCCAAGTGACCGGAACTTGAAAGTTCCATGCAGCATCTCACTCGAGAAGCTAGCATCTCACGATAAATAGACGGAACTATGCACGGACTAGACGGAACTATCGTTATAAGAGACCCAGGTGAACGGAACTTGAGAGTTCCATGCAGCATCTCACTCGAGAAGCTAGCATCTCACGATAAATAGACGGAACTATGCTCGGACTGGACAGAACTATCGTTATAAGAGACCCAGGTGAACGGAACTTGAGAGTTCCATGCAGCATCTCACTCGAGAAGCTAGCATCTCACGATAAATAGACGGAACTATGCTCGGACTGGACAGAACTATCGTTGTAAGAGACCCAGGTGACCGGAACTTGAGAGTTCCATGCAGCATCTCACTCGAGAAGCTAGCATCTCACGAAAAATGGACGGAACTATGCACGTACTAGACGGAACTAACGTTATTAGAAACCCAGGTGACCGGAACTTGAGAGTTCCATGCAGCATCTCACTCGAGAAGCTAGCATCTCACGATAAATGGACGGAACTATGCTCGGACTGGACAGAACTACCGTTATTAGAAACCCAGGTGACCGGAACATGAGAGTTCCATGCAGCACCTCACTCGAGAAAGGTTAGAATACTTATTGAAAAATTGGAATACCGCTATTGTAAATGCGATTTCAGAAAAGGATCGAAATTTTTTATTTAATGTAATACTGAGCCCATAAAACTTGATATAGAAACTCGCATATTAACCATGCTGCCAGTGAACAATTTGTGTGTCGTAAGATAAGGGAAATAAATTTTTAGAAGCTACAATGGCATCTCACACTGCGACCTCGAGTGTTTCACTAAAGAATTCTCAGCTTCGTGGTAATGCTGTTGAAAAACTTAAAGATATACGTTACTTTATAAAAAAAAACTGGCACTTCTAAAAAACCTACATCTGAGCGTGGATGGCGCCATAATTCTGTTGGTTACTAACTATTGAAATATAATATTATCAATAGTGATAATAATAATCTTTATTATTATACAGCAGTGACCCTCACATTTATAATAAAAAAAAAATAATAATAATACAAAAAATAAACAGAACACGAACCGAATTCTGTCGAAACGAACTCTGTAGAAACGATTCTCTGTAGAATAGATTTCGGTAGAATCGAACTCACCACCTTTATATAATCTTAGAGCATCTAATTAGCATTTAAATATGGTGTAATTACTTTTTCGAATTTGTCACTCCTAGTGTACATTCACCCCGTGAGAGCGTTAGCAGCCCCACAAAAAAATCGAAAAAAATCGAAAACGACGAGCATCAAATTCGGGCTTTGGATATTCTTAGAGCATCTAATTAGCATTCAATTAGTGTGTATTTACTTTTTTGAAATCACCCACCCTTAGCAGATTTTTCCATGTGGCGCTCTAGCGTGTATACAGGCTGGCAACGCTACAGGTTTTTTTTTTTTAAACGTGGAGCGACAAATTTGGCATTACGGCATTTAATTAGCATCAGTATGCGTGATCGTAAGTGCCCGTAGGTGAGATCATCGAGGAGGCACTGAAAAGGCTGTCTCGAGCAATGTTGGGCAAGTTTGTAACAAGCTATACAATTACAAATTACAAATTACAATTGTAATTAGCAATTAAAGTTTTTCTAATTACAAATTACAATTGTTATTAGTAATTCATTTTTTTCTAATTACAAATTACAAATGTAATTAGTAATTTGGATTTCCCTAATTACAAATTACAAATATAATTAGTCATTCGGATTTTCCTAATTACAAATTACAAATGTAATAAGCAGTTTGAATTTTCCTAATTACAAATTACAAATTTAATTAGTCATTTGGATTTCCCTACTTACAAAATACAAATGTAATTAGTATCGAACTTGCTTCAAATTACATATGTAATTAGGATCCATTTTCAGCCTAATTACAATTTCTAAATGTCATTGACATAATTTTTAGTGCTAATTACAACGTGCGAATGTAATTGATTCTTTTTTCCGACGTAATCACGGTTTTCAGACCTATTCGACGAATCAAACACAATTTATTACTGTTACAATATATGGGAGAATGCCGTTACATTCGATCACATTAATGGCTGAAAAGTGCAAAAATCCCATGTTAATCAAATTATGGGAAAAGTATCGTCATATAGGCAGGGGTTAATGGGACTTAAAAATTTTTTTTCACCAATGTACAAAATTTTTCCATCTAAATAGGTCAGAAGAGTAGTACAATCAACAATATTTAATAAGGTAATGAATATAGCAAGCGAAAGAAAGTTAATGTCTAAAAAGTGCAAAAATCCCATGTTAATCAAATGGGAAAAGTATCGTCCTACAGGCAAGGGTTAATTAAACTTGAGAATTTTTTTTCCCCATAATTGTTTTTATGCTATAACATGGTGGCCACTAAAAAGAGTTCGAAAAATTCCCTGACTGTCCCTGACCAAATTATAATTTTTCCCTGCCTACAATTCGAACTAATTTATGTATATTTATGTACTTATTTATTTATTTATTTATTTATTTATTTATTTATTTATATATTTATATATTTACTTATTCATTCATTTATTTTTTTCACGGATGAAAACCTTTTTACGAGCTTAAACTGATTTTTTTACAAGTTACACTATTTACATTATCCCCCTAAAAAATAAATAAATAAATAAAATAAATGGTGTACAAAAAGTTGAGACAAGTACATTTCCTTGCATCGTTTTGTCTATCCTTACAAAAATATGTCAAACATGAATAGTTGTAAAATAAATCCTCACAAAAAGTTCTCAAATAAATTCAAATCATCCAACTCACAGTTGCCAAGTACGTCCAGCATTTTTATTGTTTACATTGTTTATTAACCGTTTATAAGTAAGTCACGACGCCCGAAAACGTCTTGAAACGGGACATAGGGACTTAATCTAAAAATGGATTGTTTGAAAAATTTTTATTGAAAAAAAAATTCGCATTGAAAAAAAAAATCGAACGAAGTACTTGGCGAGTTATGTAAAATTACTGTACGGACTACCTGTTACGAACTCGCCAAGGACTTCGTTCGATTTTTTTTTTCAATGCGAATTTTTTTTTCAATAAAAATTTTTCAAACAATCCATTTTTAGATTAAGTCCCTATGTCCCGTTTCAAGACGTTTTCGGGCGTTGTGACTTACTTATAAACGGTTAATAAACAATGTAAACAATAATAATGCTGGATGTACTTGGCAACTGTGAGTTGGATGATTTGAATTTATTTGAGAACTTTTTGTGAGGATTTATTTTACAACTATTTATGTTTGACATATTTTTGTAAGGATAGACAAAACGATGCAAGGAAATGTACTTGTCTCAACTTTTTGTACGCCATTTATGGTGTTTTTTAGGGGGATTTGGCTTCTTTTTGCAAAGCATTATACATATGGAACATTCCACGTCAACTCAGCCACCCCGTTTTTTTTATTGTCTCGAAAAAATTATTCAGTATGGGCATTTCAAAGGACAATATATCCATGACATTTTACCAAAATTTCATCCCCCCACTATTGTTGGTTCTCGAGATAATGATTAATGAAGTCTCAATTTTGTAAAAATCATAACGTCGTAACTACTGATCGGATTTAAACGATTTAAAAAAATCTTTTTTATTTTTTTTGCCTTTTTCGAAAAAAAATATGTCATCATCGAATAAAAGCACATTAGACAGTTTTCGGGGTAAATTAACAAAAAACAATTTTTCCCTGTTCACTGATGCCTTGTTCCATTTTGAAAAAATCCTGCGGAGTTGTGTACTGCCTCCCTCTATCAGAAAAAAAAAAACACTGAGTAGAATTCCGATTGGCCCTTTCGTGGGAAAAAAGAAAAAATCGAAAAATTTCCCCGAAAACTGTCTAACGAACTTTTATCCGATGATGACATATTTTTTTTCGAAAAGGGCAAAAAAAATAAAAAAGATTCTTTTTTTAATCGTTTAAATCCGATCAGTAGTTACGAAGTTATGATTTTTACAAAATTGAGACTTCATTAATCATTATCTCGAGAACCAACAATAGTGGGGGGATGAAATTTTGGTAAAATGTCATGGATATATTGTCCTTTGAAATGCCCATACTGAATAATTTTTTCGAGACAATAAAAAAAACGGGGTGGCTGAGTTGACGTGGAATGTCCCATATATATATGTGTGCAACGTACACTTTGAGGACTCCGAAAATATATGATATTTTATAATTGGAATGGATACTGTAGAAGCAATTATATACCATATACAACTATTTTTATGCGGAACTATACTTTCGTTTTCATTCTTTTCCACAATTTGTAAGGTTTGGCTACTATGAAGACTTATTATGTTTCGGCGTATACGAGGACATTTGCAAAACTATTTAACGACATATATGAGGTCTCGTCTATAGGTGTGAATGTTCCCATATTTATTTTTCGATTAGAAATTTTCAACGCTGATGTGATAAAATCGCGAAACTTAACGTAATTCGCAACTAAAGTCTTGATATTTGACAATACTTGATCGTATCCCCCAAAAATAAATTTGTTCTCTTCACGTTTGTAATAAAAAGTCGTATCTGCCAGTACATACAACCTTCTGTCGTTAGTTGACCGGCTTTTTAATTTCAAGGTTTCTGGACATAATTCCGCGTTCTTATTCGATATCCTTGAAAACATGATTTGAAAATTACTACATGAAAAAAAAAAACGTATAAAAATCCATTTCAATTCGAATTATTGTTGTTTCCAGGGATGTGAATGTATACATTGTGTATTCACATGTCTTCAACCCTATCAAATTCATCAATAGATACTGCTATACGAATAAATATGTCCTCAAAGAATGCCATGCGTAAAATAATCGTACACTCAAGACAGAAGAAAATGGCACATATAGTTACAAAGGGCGTTATCGTAGAATGAACATATTTTCATGAACGATACTTGTTGATTGTAGTTACGTTATGTTGACATTGAAAATTTCACACAGTTTGAACTAGTAACAATTTGAATTAGTACACGCGAAGAAAAAGTATATAAAACCAAATTCAATTCGAAATATTGTAGATTTCGGGTATGTCTACATATACCTGAAATCGACAATATTTCGAATTTAATTCGGTTTTATATATTTTTTCTTCACGTATACTAATGATATCTCCAAATTATGTGAAATTTTCAATGTCAACATGACGTAACTACAATCAACAGGTATCGTTCGTGAAAATATGTTCATTCTACGATAACGCCCTTTGTAACTATATGTAGCATTTTCCTTTGTCTTGAGTGTACGATTATTTACGTATGGCATTCTTTGAGGACATATTTCTTCGTATAGCAGTATCTTTCGATGAATCTGACAGGGTTGGAGACATGTGAATACACAATGTACATTCACATACCTGGAAAAACAATAATTCGAATTGAAATCAATTTTTAGATGTTTTTTTTTATGTGGTAATTATATATTCAAACCGTGTCTTCAAGGATATATCGCCCACACGATCTCAACCGAAAAGAGGTTTGGTGAAAATTTAGAGGACTTCGTGATGAGACAAAAATCTGAAAATAGTCAACCAAATTGAGAATAGTGATAAATTCAATTTTTTCTATTAATAACGTGAGAAAATTATGAAAAAAAATTGTTGTCAAAACTTTTTTTTTGATAACATGCAACGAAACCTTCGGTTTTTTGTGTACATGTAAATTAAAAACTTTGAAAACGTGATAACTTTTAAATATTTAAATATTTTCACAAAAATCAAAGACCGAAAAATCGTTCCACTAAAGATTTGTTGAATAATTGTTTGGTTCAATAATTTTTTGACAACTTTCCGGAATTATAATCATTGGAAATCAATGTTATCATCATTTTTAATATAGTTTATTGTGTTCAGATTCCTGTTTTAGGACGAAGTACTCGAAGTCAGATTTCGATGTAACTCTGTATTTAGGAGTTTTTCGGGTTACTGAACATGAACTTGACGTCAAAATTACAACACACACACACACACACGCGCGCGCGCGCGCATGCACGTAATCTCTATCTCAAATCTGTGTTCAGTGACCTAACAACCATTGAATAGAAAGTTCGATCAAAATATGATAACTTGGCATTTTCAGAATTTTCTATCCACCATAGTGAATCGACCATATATTAGATTTTGTAATTTAGAATTCATTGTTTATGAAATTTTGGTTTCAGTTTTGCTTCACACTTTTAAAAGACACAATTGTTGTAGATGTATATTATATATGTATCGTAATACTCATTTTCACGTACATTGTATTTTTCATTCGGTTGCAATTCAAATCCAAAGTTGTCTTGTTTTTGTAATGCATTGTTACTGATAAATGAGTTTTTATACAAAAGTTTTGATTATTATTTTTAAAAAATGTAGCATTACATAACGTATTCGAAAAATTAGTATACGGGTTTAAAGTATTCAAACTTGTGTACATTAAATTTCACATAGTGACATAGTGAATATAAATTAATATCACTCTTTTCATTTAGCGATACGATGTGTATGAATTTACATTTCAATTACTTTGATACAGTAAAAGTATTGTAAATTCCATAACATTTTTAACAGTGTGTTTGGCATTCTTATTAGATGTGTGGTTCTATCCAGTGCAGCAACGACATTACCATTATCACATTACCATTAAAAAATGTACAATGTCTAATCCCTATGTTTCTTTTATTTTTTATTTTTAACTTTTTATTTTAAAATTTAAAATATTTTTATTATAAAAAGAAAAAAAATCGTTGAATACACAATACAAAATAAAATTTTACAATTTGTTTCACATTAGCATTAAAAAATCATTTAATTTTCATTCATTAATTTATTTTCTACTGGCATAAGAAAATATTTTTCGTTCAATACTAAATCAAAAAGAGATTTCTACGTTTCGTTTCACCTGACCATTCGCAAAAAAAAAAGAGTAATAGGAAGCCTTTTTTTTTATACGTACATTCTGCGCCTATTTTTTCTCATGTATGAGAAAAATAATTTTTCGATTTCTACTGGCGTAAATGAAAAATGTGTAATGGTTTATCCGTAAGTTCCTTCTATATATATTTTGTACTTTTTTAGCTCACGGAACAATTATTTTTTTATTCCTACTGCCGTAAAAACAAAATAAAAAATAGTTGAATATTTAATACAAAATAAAATTTCACGTTTCATTTCAAATTCGCATTAAAAAATGTCTAATGGTAGCTCCTAATATTTTTTTAACGTATATTATGTGCCTATTCTTGACCCATGAAAAACATCATTTTTTGTTTCAATTAGTGAAATAAATTAATTTTCAATTTTTCTTTTTTTTTCTCCTGGCGTGAAAAAATATTTTTCGTCGAATATTAAATACAAAATAAAACGTTATGTTTTGTTTCCTATAAGCATTAAAAAATGGGTAAGGTTTAATGTTTATGTTTTTTCAAAAGATATTAATACTTTGTGATTATTTAAAAAAAAGGTGTTTGATATTACATGAAAAATAAAATTGTACGTTTTTTTTCTTACTAACATTGGTCATATAAAATTGCTAAAGTGTAAACCCGATCTCCTTATCCTCATATTCACTAATAACAATATGCAATATTCATTTATTAAAAAATTTTGTCTCTAACAGATTCTAAAAAATATTAAGTTTGATTGATTTGCTGCGGTGATTTATTTTGCCTGAATCTCCCCTATATGCATGTGATCACACGTATATTTCTCGGTCATTCTCCATCCTTGAAATCCCCACCCATTCATTATATATGTCCTCATAGTCATCGTTTAACAAAAATATGTAAGTCCTCAAAGTCAACGTTATATGACAGTCCTCATAGTATACTTTTCGTAGGATTTTCGAAAAAACTGTATTTAAAAATGTATCGTTTGTGATGATATTAATCTCTTTCACAATGTAACTGATTTTGTAAACGTTTTAAACCAAAATCTGAACGAGTCCCCAAAACATACTTTATATATATATATATATATATACATTAGACTGTCTAAAAAAAAACCTTTTTTTTTTCGATCTCCCAAGTCATGAAACCATAGTTAATAACATAATATTGAACCTCGTGAAAGGAAATCGCTGTGCGATTTTTTTAAGAGGTGACGCATTGAGTTTTCGTATTCGCAATTTGATTAACACGTAAGAAATCCAATTCTAACGGTTGGAGGTGGATAATAATTTTTCTATACAACGGACGGAACTCTATTTGGTAGCATTTCACAATTTATATGTTTTCTTTGAATTGGCGCGTCGTAGACAATTTTTAACTGCACGATCTTCGAAATTTTTAAGATTGCGTAAAACGTGGTTTTTCACCTTTTCGAAAAATGGGCACCTAGGATAAACGCCTAGCTTCCGCGACTAGGCCACAGTAAAATGCTGAATAATATCTATCAAATACATGAAATACATTTAATTTATTCGAGAAAATAAAATTATCAAAAATTTTAATAGAAACTTTTTCGTGTAGAAAAAAATATTTGGTTTTGATAAATACTATTTTTATATTTCGAAGATCGTGCAGTTAAAAATTTTCTATGGCGCGCCAATTCAAAGAAAACATATAAATTGTGAAACGCTACCATATAGAGTTCCGTCCGTTGTATAGAAAAATTTTTATCCACCTCCAACCGTTAGAATTGGATTTCTTACATGTTAATCAAATGGCGAATACAAAAACTCAATGCGTCACCTCTTAAAAAAATCGCACGGCGCCGATTTCCTTTCACGAGGTTCAATATTATGTTGTTAACTATAGTTTCATGACTTGGGAGATAAAAAAAAAAAAAAAGTTTTTTTTGAGACAGTCTAATAGACATATATATTTACATATATATATATATATGAATATTGAATATACGTATATATGTATGTATATGGGCCTCGAGGCTCTCGAGGCTCCATCCCTACTACATCAGCATTACCCACTCCACGTCGGTAGTGGCCCGCAGCTTCGTACCCCCTCTTACTCGGCAACGTGTAGCTCGTGCAGCGTAGGAGAAGCTCGGCAGCAAAGCCCTACCATCGCTTCTAGGCTAAACCAAAACCGCTGCATTTGATGCTACGATACGAGACGCCGTATTTTCTTGATTGTTCAACCACTCCAACTTCATTGAGTTTTGTCCACTAGTAGCACATTGGTGCTCGCAGACTCCGATATCCGTTTCGATAGACTGACAATACATTTATACGCCAACTTTTCACACTTCATCTGGTAGACCTTAATGAACTCAATTTCGGCAAAATGCCTGGGCGTCACAAGCCATACGATGCGATGATTTTGCATGACATTTTATTACGAGATGATCGTCGATCTATAGATAATGACGGGAAAGCTTATCCACCGAAACATGAGGTTTATATCGCGATCAGTAAGGATATGGAAGAACGTGGTTCCCATATAACTCCTCGCCATGTGCATACCATTATTAATAATGACCGTAAAGGATTCAAAACCTTACTAATTAAAAAATATGGAATCAGCACGTCCACTATTATTGATAAAAACGACAGCTCAATACCAGGTGACATTTCCACTGACAGTGAGATGCTTATCACGTCTGAGTCAAGTTACTCCAAAAAAATCCGGCTTATTTTATCAGCAGAGAATTGGTCCGAGATGATGCCAAGAAAGTTGATTTCCGGGCAACGTCTGTACTGGAAATTCAAAGAGGGTTGGACTGACGTTATTGCTGCAAAAATAAGCCAACAGTATGACAGCGTACAGTGCGTTTTTTCCTTTAAAAATAATATTATCAACCCAACAGCTACAGCACAGTGTTACGCCAGTTTTACAGGTACTTGCGTGGTATGTAAAGCATTAATCAAAGGCAAATTACTAAAGGAACCCCCTAAGGATTCTGATGTCACGATTATCTGTCAAATTACGGACATTGTTTCAGATATGCATACCGGAAATAAAAAGAGGCCATTAAGAGGTAAAAAGAGGGAAAGAATTGCAACTAAGTTGATAAATGAAAACAAAGATGCGGTTACTTACAAGCGTGAGGAGGCCAAGCGTCAACGGTTTGGGCAAATAGAACCATCGACATTACCCAGTTGTGCTGTGTTGCGCAAGGCTAAAGAGCAACAACTGTTGAAGATATACGGATTGACTTTTTCCAATCCTGTACTCAATTTAATGCATCAGTCGAAATTCGGCAAGTATGCTGGCTCTATACATAATGTCAACGCACTTCCGTTTTCATGTATCTATTGGACACCTGAGCAATTCCAGATATACGTTTCCCGATGCAAAAAAGATAGCAACGCAGTGTTGACAATTGATGCGACAGGTGGAATAGCGAAACGTAATGTCAAGTTGGACCCACATATATTTCTATACCAGTGTGTACTCATCACGACAGAAGGCAGCATACCCGTTTTCCAAATGGTTTCTGCTGATCAATCAGCGTTACAGATCGGGAATTTTCTGAGATTGATCGTATCAAAACGGGCGCCCATTCCACCAATCGTTGTGAGCGACTTCGGATGGGCTTTGTTGATTGCTACCTCGCAAGTTTTCGGTAAGTCCACTGACTTGCAGGACTATCTACAAAAGTGCTATGATGTCGTTACAAGACGTACTAACTCACTCCCCGCATCCTATATCCGATTAGACGTTGCGCATCTGATTTCTATGGTGTCACGTTGGAAATGTCTAAAACAGCGAGGAATGGGCTGTGCTGTACGTCGATTTTATTTGAGATGTTTAAGTCAAGCTTATCAAATGACCGATTTTCATGAACTGAGTTACTTTCTGGAATCTGTTATCACTGTTTCCCTAAGTGAATATGTGGGATCCTCGACGGCTGGATTCGCGTTAACAGCTGAGTCTCGTCTGCAATATATTAACAGCGTGATAAAAGGAACCGTTATCGACGATAAAGATAACCAGGAGGATGATGATGATGATGATGAGGCCGCAGACAATGTTATCGACAATGACCAAGGAGGAGAAATAAATGTCTCGAGCTGGAAAACATGGACTCAAAGCCTTTATACTACTGCGCAAAGTCTTGGTAGTGAAACTACCGAGGGCAGTGTAATTAACGCTTGCTTCAATCCAAGCTTTGCCGAACAATTTCGGAAGCAATTACTTCCCTATTTACCCCTGTGGACGGGCATCATGCGACCATTTTTCGGTAGAGGCTCGATCATAGCTACATCTGCCTCCGTAGAAGCAGAATTTAACGACCTGAAAAATCGAGCGTTTAAAGGTCAGCTACCAATGCGCATCGATAAATTTATTCTTCGGCATTTAGAGCATCTCGATGGAAAAATAAAACTTGCGTCGAATCCAAGCGATCAGCCATCTAAGAATGACGAAGCGGTGAACACGTATGAAAGTTTTTCGGCATGTGACATTCAAAACATGGATCCTAGCTTATCGCCGACCAAAGATGTCGAATCAGCGGATGATTCGTTAGCTGAGCCGGCTTCCCAAAGTGATTCATCAAACAGATTGGAAAATTGTTCGGTGGCTAATATTCGACACAGTACTCCTAACTCGTTCTTAGCACAGAACTTTAAAATTGACCGAAAAATGCCAGTTGAATCTGGTTTGAAGACAGACGGAAACGATTTGTTCGATAACATTACACCTGTTCAACTCAAAATCGACAGCAGTTCCTCGGCTCATGATGAAATTTCGACAAGCAAGGTTACCTCAACAGATACTCGTAATTCCCAGGACGTATCGCGTTCTACTGATCGATTACAGGACTTAGGTATCTGCGAAAATTGGAGAGGCTTAGGAGAAAAATCCGAAGTCATGGTGAAATTCACGGAGAACCAACTGTCAAAGGAAAGACGTACCAAGCCTTGTTATTTAGACAAGTGTCCAGAGTGGGACTTTGTGAAAGATGCGAAATTGGGAACAATACCTATCTTCAGGAACGGATCTTTGAGCGGAACAGTGAAGATTGATTCGGTAAAAATTAATGTGATCCGAACTTGCGCGTTTGACTCAATTGTACAACTCATCCTACACACAATGTCGTCGAATCAAACATACAACGAAAGTGTAAAATCATGTGTAAGTCCAATAATGAAATTGGCTTTGACAATGCTCGAAGATAAAAATCTCAATTCAAAGCATCTCGTAGAACGAGCCAAGATCCTCCTGAGCTTAAGACTTTTCGAGGATGCTGTCACGAAGTATACAAGAAGCTTAAAAAAACTCGATGCACAATGTAATGCCGCTCATTTAGCCGACGAATTATTGATAAATGATCCAAGTTATATAAAGAATATTTCATGTGATTGCGGATATAAAAATAACAGATATTTTGTGACGGTTCAAATAAACTTGGATATATTGATGAGTGAAGGAATGCAGGAAGTGCAAAAAGCTATTGATGATGCTCAGTTGATGCAGGGGTCTTGTATTAAATGCAAAAGTTGTATTCCGGAAAAACGGTCGTACGGTCCGCATATTTTGATCGATCTTTCAGTATTCACTGATGAAAGGTACGTGACTCAGAAGAAGAGCATGTGTCACACCCTCGATTCGATCGCAAGCACGATAAGACTCGGAAATAATACTTATATGATAGCGGGCGCAATTGAATATCGGGCAGAACACTACGTTGCATACGCGAGAACAGGATTACACTGGAGCATGTATGACGATCTTTATACTAAACGTATGAATGCCAGTCCCCGCAAAGAAATAAAACCACATCTTATTATTTATGCTATCGTACACGAAAATAATGAAATGTGACGAGGGACAAAAAAGCAGGAAAAATGAGAAACTGGTGAGAATTTAAAGCCATCGATTAGATTTTAAGGCGTATATATAATTTTTTTCATTATAGCTTATAATTATAAACCAGATATATCAGTGTTCGAGATAAAAAATAAAAAATTGGAATAGAAAATTATAAAAAAAATTAAACAGAAAAAAAACGAAAAAAAAATAAAAAAGCAAATAAATAAAAAAACGAAAAAATAAATAGAAAAACAAAAAAAAACAAAAAAATTTTTAAAAACAAAAAAAAACAAAAAAAATTAAAAAAACAAAAAAATAAAAAAAAAATAAAATAAAAAAATGAAAAAAAAAAAAAACAGAAAAAAATGGAGCCATAAATCACCACGTCCCCGTCGTTGGCTCCGGGTAATGCTAAGAGTGAATGATTTACATACTAAATATACCTGCATAACATTCGTTTAATATAAATATCTCAGTTAACCAGATCTCGAACGAGGAGATGACACTTGGAAACCTGAACTACCGAAAGTCAGCTCGGTACTTTTCTATATTCCAAGCATAGTTATAGCCATTGGCAGTTATATATGTCTGAACATCGATCCGTCGATTGATGAGTGAGATGCTAGCTTCCCGAGTAAGATGCTGCATAGAACTCCAACGTTCCGGTCACCTGGGTCTCTAATAACGATAGTTCTGTCCGAACCGAGCATAGTTCCGTCCATTTATCGTGAGATGCTAGCTTCTCGAGTGAGATGCTGCATGGAACTTTCAAGTTCCGGTCACTTGGGTTTCTAATAACGATAGTTTTGTCCAATCCGAGCATAGTTTTGTCCATTTATCGTGAGATGCTAGCTTCTCGAGTGAGATGCTGCATGGAACTCTCAAGTTCCGTTCACCTGGGTCTCTTATAACGATAGTTCTGTCCAGTCCGAGCATAGTTCCGTCTATTTATCGTGAGATGCTAGCTTCTCGAGTGAGATGCTGCATGGAACTCTCAAGTTCCGTTCACCTGGGTCTCTTATAACGATAGTTCTGTCCAGTCCGAGCATAGTTCCGTCCATTTATGGTGAGATGCTAGCTTCTCGAGTGAGATGCTGCATGGAACTCTCAAGTTCCGTTCACCTGGGTCTCTTATAACGACAGTTCTGTCCAGTCCGAGCATAGTTCCGTCTATTTATCGTGAGATGCTAGCTTCTCGAGTGAGATGCTGCATGGAACTCTAAAGTTGCGGTCACCTGGGTTTCTAATAACGATAGTTCTGCCCAGTCCGAGCATAGTTCCGTCCATTTTTCGTGAGATGCTAGCTTCTCGAGTGAGATGCTGCATGGAACTTTCAAGTTCCGGTCACTTGGGTTTCTAATAACGATAGTTTTGTCCAATCCGAGCATAGTTTTGTCCATTTATCGTGAGATGCTAGCTTCTCGAGTGAGATGCTGCATGGAACTCTCAAGTTCCGGTCACCTGGGTTTCTAATAACGATAGTTCCGTCTAGTCCGTGCATAGTTCCGTCCATTTTTCGTGAGATGCTAGCTTCTCGAGTGAGATTCTGCACGAAACTCTCAAGTTCCGGTCACCTGGGTCTCTTATAACGATAGTTCTGTCCAGTCCGAGCATAGTTCCGTCCATTTATGGTGAGATGCTAGCTTCTCGAGTGAGATGCTGCATGGAACTCTCAAGTTCCGTTCACCTGGGTCTCTTATAACGATAGTTCTGTCCAGTCCGAGCATAGTTCCGTCTATTTATCGTGAGATGCTAGCTTCTCGAGTGAGATGCTGCATGGAACTCTCAAGTTCCGTTCACCTGGGTCTCTTATAACGATAGTTCTGTCCAGTCCGAGCATAGTTCCGTCTATTTATCGTGAGATGCTAGCTTCTCGAGTGAGATGCTGCATGGAACTTTCAAGTTCCGGTCACTTGGGTTTCTAATAACGATAGTTTTGTCCAATCCGAGCATAGTTTTGTCCATTTATCGTGAGATGCTAGCTTCTCGAGTGAGATGCTGCATGGAACTCTCAAGTTCCGGTCACCTGGGTTTCTAATAACGATAGTTCCGTCTAGTCCGTGCATAGTTCCGTCCATTTTTCGTGAGATGCTAGCTTCTCGAGTGAGATTCTGCACGAAACTCTCAAGTTCCGGTCACCTGGGTCTCTTATAACGATAGTTCTGTCCAGTCCGAGCATAGTTCCGTCCATTTATGGTGAGATGCTAGCTTCTCGAGTGAGATGCTGCATGGAACTCTCAAGTTCCGTTCACCTGGGTCTCTTATAACGATAGTTCTGTCCAGTCCGAGCATAGTTCCGTCTATTTATCGTGAGATGCTAGCTTCTCGAGTGAGATGCTGCATGGAACTCTCAAGTTCCGTTCACCTGGGTCTCTTATAACGATAGTTCTGTCCAGTCCGAGCATAGTTCCGTCTATTTATCGTGAGATGCTAGCTTCTCGAGTGAGATGCTGCATGGAACTTTCAAGTTCCGGTCACTTGGGTTTCTAATAACGATAGTTTTGTCCAATCCGAGCATAGTTTTGTCCATTTATCGTGAGATGCTAGTTTCTCGAGTGAGATGCTGCATGGAACTCTCAAGTTCCGGTCACCTGGGTTTCTAATAACGATAGTTCCGTCTAGTCCGTGCATAGTTCCGTCCATTTTTCGTGAGATGCTAGCTTCTCGAGTGAGATTCTGCACGAAACTCTCAAGTTCCGGTCACCTGGGTCTCTTATAACGATAGTTCTGTCCAGTCCGAGCATAGTTCCGTCCATTTATGGTGAGATGCTAGCTTCTCGAGTGAGATGCTGCATGGAACTCTCAAGTTCCGTTCACCTGGGTCTCTTATAACGATAGTTCTGTCCAGTCCGAGCATAGTTCCGTCTATTTATCGTGAGATGCTAGCTTCTCGAGTGAGATGCTGCATGGAACTCTCAAGTTCCGTTCACCTGGGTCTCTTATAACGATAGTTCTGTCCAGTCCGAGCATAGTTCCGTCTATTTATCGTGAGATGCTAGCTTCTCGAGTGAGATGCTGCATGGAACTTTCAAGTTCCGGTCACTTGGGTTTCTAATAACGATAGTTTTGTCCAATCCGAGCATAGTTTTGTCCATTTATCGTGAGATGCTAGCTTCTCGAGTGAGATGCTGCATGGAACTCTCAAGTTCCGGTCACCTGGGTTTCTAATAACGATAGTTCCGTCTAGTCCGTGCATAGTTCCGTCCATTTTTCGTGAGATGCTAGCTTCTCGAGTGAGATTCTGCACGAAACTCTCAAGTTCCGGTCACCTGGGTCTCTTATAACGATAGTTCTGTCCAGTCCGAGCATAGTTCCGTCCATTTATGGTGAGATGCTAGCTTCTCGAGTGAGATGCTGCATGGAACTCTCAAGTTCCGTTCACCTGGGTCTCTTATAACGATAGTTCTGTCCAGTCCGAGCATAGTTCCGTCTATTTATCGTGAGATGCTAGCTTCTCGAGTGAGATGCTGCATGGAACTCTCAAGTTCCGTTCACCTGGGTCTCTTATAACGATAGTTCTGTCCAGTCCGAGCATAGTTCCGTCTATTTATCGTGAGATGCTAGCTTCTCGAGTGAGATGCTGCATGGAACTCTAAAGTTGCGGTCACCTGGGTTTCTAATAACGATAGTTCTGTCCAGTCCGAGCATAGTTCCGTCCATTTTTCGTGAGATGCTATTTATCGTGAGATGCTAGCTTCTCGAGTGAGATGCTGCATGGAACTCTCAAGTTCCGGTTACCTGGGTCTCTAATAACGATAGTTCTGTAGTGTCCGAGCATAGTTCCGTCAATTTATCGTGAGATGCTGCATGGAACTGTCGAGTTCCGATCTTCTCCGAGACTTATAAGGATACCACAGAACTCTTCGGATAATCGTTTTTTTCGGATAATCCGGGAGTACGATTTCATTGAGATGCTGAAAGACGCAACGCGAAGTTAGCATCTCACTTGAAGAAAAAAAAAAATTTGAATTTTCGATTACGAAAGACGCCACCCGAAGTTAGCATCTCATTTTTCGAAAAACGATTTTTTGGTGAAAAAAAAAAATTTGCATTTTCTAACAGAACTCTTCTCAATTCGCTCTTTTTTCCACGGAACTCTTTCGATAAATGTTTTTTGAGCATCTGGGAATACAATTTCGCTGAAATGCTGAAAGACGCCACGCGAAGTTAGCATCTCATTTTTTCGAAAATCGATTTTCTGGTGAAAAAAAAAAAATTGCATTTTCTAACAGAACTCTTCTCAATTCGCTCTTTTTTCCACGGAACTCTTTCGATAAATGTTTTTTGAGCATCCGGGAATACAATTTCGCTGAGATGCTGAAAGACGCCACGCGAAGTTAGCATCTCATTTTTTCGAAAATCGATTTTCTGGTGAAAAAAAAAAAAATTGCATTTTCTAACAGAACTCTTGTTAATTCGCTCTCTTTTCCACGGAACTCTTTCGATAAATGTTTTTTGAGCCTCCGGGAATACAATTTCGCTGAGATGCTGAAAGACGCCACGCGAAGTTAGCATCTCATTTTTTCGAAAATCGATTTTTTGGTGAAAATCGACAGAACTATTGATGAAACATACCTAGAACTATAGAACTATTCGGGATGCCACGAGAACTGTTGTCATTTTTTGAGATTCCCATACTTGATATGCCAAGTTCACACACGTTATATCGTCGAGAATTTTGAAAAATTTTCCATGAAATCCGTTCCTGGATTTATACGCGCGTGCAGCATTTTGTTAGGTAATGTAATAAAAAAAAAAGAAAAACGAAAAAAACAACTCACTGCGACACTTTTCCACGGTACTCTCTCAAGCATATAATCATTTCTCAGTGTAGAGTATACTTTGATTTTCTAGTTTACGGCAAGCGAGTTTAAGCGGATTGTATTCAGTTTTTTTTTTTTTTTTTTATAACGGGGCCTTTCCAATATATTCATATATCAATTATACCATGTGTTGCATAATATAAGATGACCTAAGGATATTTAATTCAGGATTAAAATTTTTGTTCTTGTACTCACTGTTGTATTCTCCGTGATCACTCGGATCCAGTCGCTTTGCTCTTCTACCGTGTTTGCTGTTGTTGTGGACAAACATATTTTCCGAGATTGCGAGGTGGGGTCCTTCCACGCAGACTTGCGTCGATACTATCACCTGCCGGGACAGATTTTTTGAATTAAAAATCAAGAAAACGTCGGACTCTGATTGGACGATAGAAAAAAATAAACACCGAGGACTTTCTCGTAACGGGGGTGGAGATGATGTGAGTTTGCTGATGTTCACTCTTGCTCTAGCTCGCTCGAGAGTTCGGATGAACTTGGCTCGAAGTAAAAGTAAGTCATGGCGTTTGTGCGTGTGTATATGTTTTAGTGTATGTTTGTGTGTGGCACCGCTGAGATCTTTGACTCCGTCGAATAACGTTTTACCAACTTCACATCATACGGTAAGGAGTAAGAATTCCGACCTGAGGCCGAGGGCGATATTCGGGGGAGGCAACCGGAGTGAAATTTTAATTCGGCAACTTTTGGCAATAAGCAATTCCGGAAGAGATTCGAAAGTGCGATAAATATTTTAATTTTCGGTCTGTGGTTTCGGGAGTACGGCACCGAATGTATATACGCAGAGTGCAGACGCGAGGACTTGTTTCTTGTTCCCCAGGAACGTCGGACTCTCGGTATATAATGTATAGGTCTTTGGCAAACAAAAAGGCGTGAGCGAAATTACCGTGCGTATTTAATCGTGTGGGTTGCGCCCTTTTGTCTGCTAGAAATCATTAAATGTGTACGTATATGTATTCAGAATCGAGGTAGAAAAAAGAGAGAGAAAGAGAGAGAGAGAGAGAGGGAGAGAGAGAGAGAGAGAGAGAGAGAGAGAGAGAAAGTACCCTTTAACGTGTATCAACCCCTTGCGTGATTCTCGGCTTTCCCCTTTTTGGCAATTTATTTTTTTAATTCTGTCTTTCGTTTCCACACCCATCCCGAGATACCGAGCATGCTGTGTATATATATACATATATATATGCTTGCTATGTTGAACTTCGCTCCGGTGAATAGTGGACGCGACGAGGTATCTCTCTGCCTCTCTCTCTCTCTCTCTCTCTCTCTCTTCCTTGTTCACTCTCACACTTAGGATAAGGGATGAAACAGTGAGCGGGAAGCAGGAGAGGGCATGGATGATGCCGTTTCGAGCTAATTGCCAGCCTCCTGGATTACAAGTCTCTCCTCGATTCTACGCGATAGGGCTCTCAACTTCTCCGCCAGAGACCCTTGCTCAGGATCTCAGTGACTATACATATACATTGACCCGGCTAATATTTCGTATTTCGCTCGGGTATTGGATTACACTTGTTGGATGATAAGTTTCTGCTGGATTAAAATCGACATCGGGTCTAATACGAGAGTATCAATGCGGTGATATGCACGAAGATAATTGATATTAATATTATTTAATCGATAAGATGAAATTTATGAATCAACCGCTTAGCATTGATTGATTGATTGATAAATTCAGACGAAATATCAAAAACGATTGGAAAATTTATTATGACCATTGATCTTACCTGGAATCGTCTCATGTCCCTTGGATTACCGGCGTTCTTCAGACAGTTTTGATTGCACTTGAGAAAGAATTTGAGAAAAAATCTGCAAGCAAAAAAAAGGAGAAAACACAAGTTGAATAACGTTTTTTTTTTTTAGCTATACTTATGGGTATGACGCTTAAACGGTTGACAAGGTGCTTAACGCTCTTCAACACAGCGGCAAATTAATTAGAGACGCAACACAACAGAAAGAAAGAGAGAGAGAGAGAGAGAGAGAGAGAAAGAGAGAAAGTCTCGGAATGGTGGCTTGAATACTGCATAAGCCAATCGCCAAACCTATACCCGCGCGCTTCTCACTCGACTCTCGTCTGCATTATTCAGCATTTCTCTAGATTAAACCCCGTTGCCACGTGTTTCCCGACCTTTATAGAGGACCAAACGGTGTTGCATGGTGTCCATACACCACTGTGGTACACTGGTACCGTGTGATCCAGTGTAAAAGTGTTCTCTATTTATTCGTACCCACTAGAGCAAGACCCATGAAGATATTTGAATCAAATGAATTTTTTTGTTTGTTATAGAAATAGAATCAATTTAATAGACTCATCTCTCGCATGGTCACATACTACATGTGCAAATTGAACTTTTCGCTTAATTAAGAAGGCTTTTCAATAAATAAATAGGATGATGGGACGAGATAAAGAAGCATTTTGATCGTCTGAAAAGACAATGATGTAGCCATCAATGTTATATTGTACAAATTGATTTATTTCATTGTCCTTGGGTATGCCTTTAATTAGAGCTACGAATCTTTTTCTTTCAGCCTCGATAGAAATGTACGAACATATAGAAGAGCTGGAGCAAAAGCTTCCATTATCATTTTATTTTCGGTAGATCCTCAATTGATGAAAATGACCACAAGTACAGGGACAAATGGTTCTCGTTCCTCTCAGAGTGATGATGACATACATCAATTACTCTAAACGCGTGAATCTCGAGACATAGTACAATTCGAGGTTCCTATTGATTTGAATCAGAACTTTCAAAGAAAATTTGCCCCAAAACAGTACATGTTTTTACCGACATCCTGTTGATATTATATGAATTTAGCGAGTCCAATAGACCATAGAGATAAGGTCGACATGAGTATAATAATGAATACAGAAAATCTCCGACATTGATCAGTCGGGATTAATCTGCCAGTGATCTCAGATTTCTTCCTTTCGTGGTTGTTGGAATTCACATCATTAGACATTTTATTTCACTCCACCACGTCAATGATGTTTTGCAGCGACGAGCAATCGTTTGCGCGGTAGATTTCTCTCCACTGACGATTGCAGTACGTGTTTTAAAATTCATTAGGTGGATAATACGACCACCGAACAGTTTGCAATTTTTTTTTTTTTTTTATTAGTCAAATTTCTTATGTCGTCCCTACAGTAACGATAGTCGATTACCAACAGAGCCGTAGTGGCAACTTCTATATACAAAATTCCAAAGCAAGCATACACAGACATAGGCAAAGACACTTCAGATGTATAATTTAGATCTACTTAGATCAAACTCGATCTAAAAAATAACTACCTAGATCTGAATTAAATCCACGTAAATCTAAACGATTTATTCCCGAGCAGTCGTCAAAATTTAAATTTAGCAACTTCTTTGTTACGGAAAGAAAACCACAATGTTAAAGGGGTTGGGAAAGGAGCGTGTGCAATATTTAATTGCGGAATGATAGAATATATACCAATATTAGACGATAGGTCAAGTATTATAAGTAAATTCTGCTTAAAATTTCAAGCACTGTTCATTGCATATAATTATATAACGCTTCCCCAGCATACGATGAACCAAGTTTGTGGCCCTATTTTCATCTCCGACTTTGCATCCAAGTCAATCATTTTTCATAAGAACTTTAAAATTCTATAACCAGCATGAATCTCACAATGGGATTTTTTCAGTAACTTCGAGGTTAATCCCAAATTTACCAGTAATTTAGCCATATCCACAGCATGGCAGATTCGCAAACTTGTTTAATGGATAGTGAAGTCTTATCTTCATTCCGATTATTTACTTGTATCTAACGTCGCCATAGACCTGGCATCTGGAGCTGTTGTTATCGTACGATAAAGTATACAATACATACATCGAAAGAGTGTTTCGCACATACAGACTCGAGAGAAAAGCGTAGGGAACAAATGATGCGAAGGGAGCACAGAGAGAAGATGAGAGAAGGTGAAATAGAGAATAGCGATAGTCGCGGATACATTCGAGCGTAGGGGGATGTTCGGGGAGGAAGGAGTTGGGGGTTAGCGCGCACTTACGTGGCTCGGCTCGGAGAGTCGTGGAAAAGCCGGCGGCTCAATTTTCATGAATTATGTAGAATATCGGGGTATATTGAATTCGGTGAATTTTACGGAGGGTGCCGAGGAGGATGAGGAGAAGAGGCGAATGGGAGAGTACGGAGATGCGGGTCATAGCAATGGCGGTGAGGGTATGCGAGGAGGATTCTCCTAGTGGATCAGCCTAGAGCAGACCTGAAATGGATATAGCGCAAGATATGTGTATGGATCAAGAGAGAAAGGAAGAGGAAGAGAAAACGAGAGAGAGAGAGAGAGAGAGAGAGAGAGAGGGGGAGAGAGAGAGAGAGAGAGAGAGAGAGAGAGAGAGAGAGAGAGAGAGAGAGATAGAGTGAGAGAGAGACAGAGAGGGAGAGAAGTTCGAGAAGTGGTGGAGACGGGCGTTAGAAACAATCAGGAGGGCGGAAGAGACGTGGAGGGATAAATAGAGAAAGAGGAAAGAGAGAAAGGAAGATTGTACAGACATATCTACCCCTATATGTATATAGAGTGAAAGGAGTACGGGAAAGTGATATGGCGCGCGATGAGGTGGTGGGAGTGCAAGGGACGTATTCGGGGGTGATTTTCGGGGTGGTAGCTGCCGGTAGGCCTTCCTTCCCTCGGGACGCCATTGTCATCTCCCTGTGGTGTACGTCCGCGGCTTCGCGGGAGGACTTCATGGAAAAAATCAAACGCGTATATACCTTCGAGTCACGTCATTTCTCGTTTTTTTTTTTTCTTTTTTTTTTTTTACATCTCCGAGTCTACGTCGATCACGTGCATAAAGACGAGATGGTATGGTATTGATGCTGTTCCGTAGGAAGAGTGAAAATATAAATATATATGTATCGACACATATATACACACAAAAACAAATAACATTTGTTAGCTCGCGAGTCTTCTCTCAAAAAAAAAAAAAGACTCTTGTTGTAGCAACGGAAAAAGGGTCAGTCTTCGCGATACCTCTTTACCGGACGCACGGAGTTTTGGAGCAAAAATAAACTTATCAAACCAAATAAAGTCGGTTACGCCAATTATAAGCGGTTGCTTGGGCCAACGAATAATACGATCGAGCTTGTCTCTCAAAATATAACGCGACGGGCTGACGAGTCCGTCCGTAGGAGTCGAGCGTTCTCCTCCCGAAGGAGTCGAGCATTCTCCTCCAGAATCACTAGGAGTCGAGCATTCTCCTCCAGAATCAGTATATCACACACTCACTCACACACCAATTATTCATACCTCTTCATTATTACTCTATTTCATCAACCTTTGTGCTGTGTTGAAAAGTTAAATAAATTTGGGTTTTTTATGCCGTTCGGTTTTTTCCCAAGTAAATCCCCTGGTTTCAGTTATTTCTTTTAAAAATAAGTTTCATCGTTCATGACTAGACAGATGCTGAACCCTTTTTCTTCTGTTCTTCGATCGCGAATTTCCTTCTTTATTCACGCACTTTTGTTTGATAGACATCTGGCGCACTCGCGAATTTCTACACTTCGATATATGTATATACATATTTTAAGTGTATTTACAGTCACCAAATTTAATTTACTCAACTCTGAAAGGAGCTGAGATCCTATCCGGACCAGATGCTGAAAATGAACTGGTATTCAAAGCATTGTAAAGGTGCTTATCGAAGTAGTTGATCGGGTTTTTAACAGGAAAAGCTTGCTAGATAGTTTCTCTCTCTCTCTCTCTCTCTCTATCTCTCTCTCTTCCTTCCTTCCACGCTCGCTCTCGTTTTAGGACCGTTGCATCGCATCTCAGCTTTATCTGAATCGTACAGAAAAGATAGTAGGTATGGTAGTGGCAACGACTTTACGGCTATACACTTAGCTTTATTCGATTCTGAGAAAGCGTGTTTCAACGACACGAAAGGAGGATATTTTTTTCAACCTCTTTTCACGTACGCAAGAATGGGCTTATGCATTTGCAAAGTTCTAAAATATTTCAAAGTTTTGAGAAGTGTATGGCTATACTCTCTGTGCGTCGAAAAAAAAAATTTTAATTCCTGAAAATCATGTTTTTCAACGTTCTAATCCAGGTTTTCCCGTTAACTTTTATTATACAAAAGGAACGTCTGGTCAGCCAATGTGATAGAAATTGTTGAACAATATTCTATCTGGTTGGGAATCACTGAATACGTAGAGATCAAATGTATCGCGTAGCTCTTGAGATTATCGTTTTACCCGAATGTCAAGCACGAGATCAAATATATATATATGTAATATAGATGTAGCATTGCTGGGGGGGGGCACATTTACGGAGGCAGATAAAAGGGATTCCATGATGGACCATCAGTGCGAGATCGTTAGAGTTTTATACGGATGACAGTGAAATCGAAGGAAATCAAGGGCAGGAGAGGGCAAAAGGGAAAACGGATGTTTATCATAGTCAAATTGAGACTCGTAATATCGACAGCTGGCAAACGTAAAGGCGCACACAACATCACTATAAGCGAGTTAAATCGTTTGATTCGCGCTCTTTTTTTCGAATGGCCGTCGATATACATATGTCGTGTGTACGGAGCCGGGCTCGCGTGAAGTACCACGATACACTAATCATTCGCGACAATAAGTCTCCCTCGACGTCGCTCTCACTGAATCGCGAAAGCATTGAATATATACGGCGGCGTCTATAGCCCGCGAGAGGCGTATTATATATATCCGTGTCGTTTCCTTCATTCCATCTCACGTGAATGCGCGCGAGAACCCCCGAAAGTATTGGCTGTTAGGGGCTAATGGATTGCGTTAAAGGTCTGATTCAAATGCGAACTGGATTTTATTCCGTGAAATTCCGTCATTCTCCTTTCGTGTACGGCGGGATCTTGTAACGGAGATCCCGTCGTTATACGGGGTATGTATATCTCCATGTCGATAGCCGAGAGGCATGAGGTGATGGCTTTTTTTTTCTCGCGCTAGTTTCTTCGAGGGGGCCCCAAACTCGATTTCGAACATCTATTAGATTTTTCTTCCACGAGTACGGTAGTACGATCGGATGAGAGCAAGAGAAAGAGAAAGACAGCAAGGGAGCGTGTATTGAAGCAAGTTCCTATTTTTTTTCTCTCGTGTATTCCATGTTGGAAAGGCGTTTCTGGTTTTCCAAGGGACGTATACTAGTAAGATACGACGAGTGAAAGATACACCGAAGATACTGCACACATGACAATATATTTGAAAGACAAAAAAAACTTGAAGTCGAGACGACATTGCGATATATTTGTACGGAGAGACGAGAAAATATCTGTCAGATATTTTAGGACCAACTGTTTGTTTTATTTAACTAATAATTTGTCGCTTGCGCCGATCTGTGACCGGTGAGTGGTTCGACCCTGTCTTGTTTCATGCTGGCCCCGCTTTCCGCTCGCTCCACCCAGGAATATAATGAATTAGAAATTTTGATTGTGGTTGAAAAAAACAGATTGGACCGTCCACGATCGGACGGGTCTCGAAAATTCAGGTTTTGGACGTAGAATATCGTTGATTTTTATCAGAATTTTCGAATGATGTTTATTTTTCAAAGTTTGTATATTATTTATAAAAATGAAAAATCTTCACTAAAAAAATATCGAGGTCAAATGTGGGTGATAATGGATGGAATACCTCATATGTATGAATGAAAAAGAGGACCAAAAGAAATTAGGGGAAATAGTGGTTGAAATTACCAACGAGTCCTCTGCACAAAAGCTGTTTATTTTTTTCCCACTCGTGATAGAATCTGTCGAGAAATATACTTCAGGATAACAGCTTCATTATTTCTCCGTGTATTCCGCTCGTGTTCCTATGTAGAGAGAGAGAGAGAGAGAGAGTCAAAGTTCACCGATATGCCGATATCGATTGATACTTATTCGGCATCGTCGGCTCAAAACCACAGTGAAAAAAAAAACAACTGAACAACCGACTCCACGTTGGCGTATATACGCCGGACGGAGGGTTGAAACGTAAAAAAAAAGCGTACTGATGCGAAGTATAGAGAGGAAGTCTCCGCACCCTCGCGAGTAACGCTAATTGGTACACGCTAGCGAACCAAACAAACGGGCGTGCGAGGGCCGATGATTTATTGCAAGGTTTGATTGAATTGGTTCGACTCCGTGTTTGCCCGTGCGCCTCTCGTCGATATTTAACTCCCTTCCCTCTCATTCTCTCTCTTACTCTCGCGCGGTTCTGCACATTTGCAGGATCGGGGCACGCGCAGTCTTTTTTTTCCCTCTATTTCTCTACGTCTCTACGTCTCTTTCTATTTTCCACCACGTGGACGTAGCTTACGTTTTTTTTTTTTTTTTTTTTTTTTCATTTTTTTCCTCCATTCTTTTCCACGGGGATAGCTCAAAATTTGCCCACCGTAGAACTGGGAAACAGCCGACAATGCGCATTTTTTTACGGCCTCGCTGTTCTGTTATCCTTGTTCTGCTAGGCTCTATACAAATCTATATGGTGTATGTGTATTGATGAACCGTTCGCAGTAACGTCAATTGTCCATACATATTTATTCCATTTATACACATATATATATAGTATACTTAACGTTTTATACCGTTTCGCAGTCTGTATCGGGTGCTGAAAGAAGGACCAGACTATGAGAGAGGCACCAGGTAGCAGGTACACCGAACCGTTTTACCGGGATCGACATGGCATTCCAGGGCCAGTTCAAACCCCCGCGGGGTGGTAGTATAGTGGTGGGTTAGAGGTGAAAGGGAATGATTTTGCAATCGGACCTACAGACCTCCGGTTCTCTCTATATTTTATTCTGCGTCCATCCGTTAGTAGAGAGAGCGAAATTCCGTTCTCGCTTTCTGTATTTTGACCTCTCTCTCTCTCTCCCTCCCTCCCTCCCTCTCTCTCTCTCTCTCTCTCTCTCTCTCTCTCTCTCTCTCTCTCTCTCTCTCTCTTTCTCTTTCTCTCACTGCATAAAACAACGATCGAGGCAAATTCTTTCGCCACAGATAGAAAATGCACTCGCGATTTCGTATGATGAAGAAATAATAATTGATATTGAATAAAAATCCATTCCGATAACTTTCCCAGGGCCCTGTATGGGGGAAAAAAAATTTCCCTCAACGATCATGAATTCATATTACTTCATATTATAACGAAACAATATTTCAAGTTACCAAAATTATATTGTACATATTTATTTATGTTCATGTTTCGATATACGTGAATGAATAATACCTGTTTATATAGATATATATATATATATATATATTATAATGGTTCTCGTATATACATATGGACATATATTACCACAAGAAAAAAGAGCAAAAAAGAGAGATTATCGGATTCTCGGTCCTCGGCGGGATGGATAACTGCGGCTTAAGCCGAAGGACGCGTAATAGTTCCAAATAGGGTGGCGTTACGCGGTTGGGTTTGCGCTACGTATCAGAAATCCATTTTCCACGACGTTTCGTGGAGTATCTTTAATCATGTTTTCAGCTAGCAACGTGGTGTGACAGGACCCATAGCCATCTATTCCCTGTGAACCTACTACCTTGCATCGACTGTAGGAATAACTCGAGGGTTTAGCGCAGGGGGGATATATCTCGGGAGGAGCGAATTCGGCAGAGGGATTCTCTCTTACTCCTCCTGATATATATATATATATATATATATGCCATATTATAGACCGACGTTTCTCTTTGTTTTTACGCCTCTCCGATGTAGCATGGGGGCTTAGTATACTATGGTTATTACCGGAGTATAGCAGGGCAAAGAGAGGAGAGAGGAGAGAGAGAGAGAGAGAGATGAAAATGGAAAAGAGTCAGGAATGCCATCGTAGTGCCATTCACGTATAGATCGATACCTTCTATACTCTCTAACACTCTTCCTCTTCATCCCCTAGCTCTTTTTTTCGGAAGTCACTTTTTTCACGTCAAAGCAACGAGCTAGGATAAATCTGATCTTTATATCTTTGTAAAGCTCGATAGGGAGAGTAGATTATGTGGTCTTAGAGAAAAAGAGATGCCTTGTGAAACTAACCAAGTCAGCATTTAGCCAGATCTCCTTTCACGATGGTGTCTGATGGAGTGCGTTAATAATCTATTAATCTACTCAGAGTACCCGATCCCTCCAATCCCTATAGATCTATCGATAATAATAATTGATTGTTTTTCCTCACATTGATGGTAAAATGTGTTCTACCTGCCGTCCGTAAGATCTGGTACATGCAAGAGAGAGAGAGAGAGAGAGAGAGTGAGACAGAGAGAGGAATACGAATTTCCTAGGGAATTGTGAGATTCGATGAGAAGCTAGAGCATATTAACTGCCTGTTGGTGGGACGCTGTATTATATATCTGGAGGCCCTGGTCATATTGAAGTAAGAAACACACGCGGGAATAAGCCAGGAGGCCGAAATGCATAATGTAGATGACCCAAGACGTCAATTAATAAGAATGTGTACGGAGGTTGGAATATGCAAGTGCAAGACTCCGCAAGCTCCAATCCCATCACGATAACGCGTACATGTATACATAAATATATACAGGCATAGTTTGACGATATGGGCAAACCAGCCCCTTCCTCAATACACCCTGCGTATACCTTGAATATACCTTAACTGGGGTTAGCAAGGAGTTAGCGAGGTATCAGGGGATGCTTAATGTTTAACCAGCCTCCATTACGCCCCCTTGCACTAGCCGGTATCGCGAATCCACTCTCGCGTCTCACGTTTTCGCCCTCTGTGTAGTTCTCAGATACTCTGTTCTGGTATACATTCTCGTTGCTTCGTCGTTGGCTCCTTCAGCAGGAAGTATTATACGGATGGGAAATAGCTAAGAAGGATCCCTTACGTGTATATCACGGGACGAGGGATATACGAAGCGGTAATTTGGAAAATCAATTTTCCCGGTATCGACTCGAGCAAAGACTCTCATCGATATTACAAGCACACTTTGTACCGTTAAGCGCCGAGACACAATGCGTGTTGATAGAATATTTTTTTCAGTGCTCTTTATCGTTTTCTTTTTACTTCACGAATTTCAGATTTTTCACAATTTTAATCATCGTATTGAAAATAACAACGACGATGATTTTCAGGATCACGACAGCGCGTGTCTCTACTTGACATAATAATGTACATGAGTCACATGGCAAAGCATCAGAGATGTTCGTACAATATCACGCAAGATAACGTATATGAGTAGTTCACGATAAATGCGAGATGAGGTCGGAGATGATTTTTCTACTAGCGGTTTTTCTTTCTCATCCTATCCAGGGAAGTATGGTGGAGAACCCACGTCTTCCTTGCGGGATCGTTGTTTGACCTTCTCTTACCGTGAGGCCTCTGGTCCAAATATCATTCGGTTCGCGGGACAGGAGCAAGTAGCAAGGTAAAAAGAAAGAGAGCGGGAGAGCAAGGAGAAGTAACCGAGTGTATATATAGGGTTTAGCGGGACAGGAGTAGAAAGATGGAATAAATTTGAGGTTTGTAGGGTGTATGTATAGGTAAAGCGGGAACGGGTTTCAGTGTCTCCGACACTTTTAAGGAAAACCTCGTTTACCCAAGTTGCCGGGATAGCAGCATGTTATTCGTAAGGGAGATACAATCAGCTTGACGATTTCTTCACTCCAGCTCGAATTCTCTTCCCCCTGCTGCTTTGTGTGCCGTGTTTTTTTTAACCCACACACACACACCCATACACACAAATGCGCGCGTGCGCGCACAAACACACACCATATACATATTTATATATGTTCACTGTATATTATCTTGAGTATCTAGAATTTCTCAGAAATCTCGAAACTTTGTCTCATCCCGTAGCTTCCTTGATATCCGTTTAAGCGCAGATGCATTCAATTCATTTCAATTTCACGGAAGGACCAAAGACTGAAAGCAGATATACTTTGCAAGAACTTTGGCAGCTTACCTCGCAAGGAAAAACCAAATACGCGATACGTGCGTAGAAACGTGAGAACACACACACACAGAAAGAGAGAGAGAGAGAGAGAGAGAGAGAGAGAGAGAGAGCGAGAGAGAGAGAGAGAGAAAGAGAGAGAGAGAGAGAGATAGACAGAGAGGGAGAGGGAGTAAAAATTACAAGAGTATAAGGAAGTAATGACACGAGGAACGACAGAGGATAAAAAGAGCGACACTCTGCTACATTTGTGCTGTTGCGCATGCAGGTATCGTTGTGGTCTAATCCTGGGCTTTCTTTCTTCCTCTATCTCTCTTCCTCTTCCTCTCGCTCTCTCTCTTTCTCTCTCTCTCTCTCTCTCTCTTTGTGTTTCTCCCTCTTTCTTGACTTCTTTGCACATATGGTCGTTGCTGGTGAAGAGCCACTACCAAAACGCTACATAATTCATAGCCGAGTAATACGTCTTACGAGAGACAGAGAAAGACAGAGAGAGATAGAGAGAGAGAGAGAGATAAAGCGATATATTTATTATTTATTTTGCGCCCTGAGACAAGTCCCCTTAAGGGCTAAGCATAAATAAAATTACATGTTCTGCAGTGTCCGTACGTAAATTACACGCTAGAGATATAAATCAACATAAAAATATAAAAACATAAAATATAGAATAATCAGGAGGTGTTTTGACACAGGTGTATAGAGTTAGAAAATAAGGAATAAAGATAGTTAAGAAGTGAATAAATAAATAAATAAGATATCAAAATATAGTTAGATAAATAAGATAGAGTTCAAAAATATTACAAAAAGACATGGAAAAACGTATTGCACAATAGCAGGCGGGAGCCAGTCTCCCCAGCCAAAGACAAGCTATTCGGTCCACCCATACAGTGAGAGAGAGAGAGAGAGAGAGAGAGAGAGAGGGAGAGCCCATGACTCGAACGATCCGTGCTTGCCGCTATTTTCCATCTGGGCCAAAGTTCAGACGTTCATGATGTGTAACTAGCTCTAGCGGGAGCCTAGCGTTACGCATATTGAATATACATGTCCACATGAGGGTTCTGTGCTCGCACAAGGATATCTCCAAGATCCGTGGGCATGCCTATCCGCCCTTACTCTCGATACAACCCCTGGCTAGCCCCTTAATGGTAGTTTATCACATTAGCCGTAAGACGCGCGAGAGCTCTGCGACTAAACCGGAGATAGCTTGGTCGCGAGCTATCTACATTGGTTTCCCCTGCATGTACGTCGTCGTCGCATAAACAGGACGATTTACCATATACCACGGTGTATATACATTCGTGTGGCTACCTGTGTGCATTGTGCCGCTGTGTGTATTGTGTACTACATTACAGAGGGGATGATGCACAGCAATAGTACGCTAATGTGTCAGAGCAACTGTCAAGTATATGGTTCAGAATGAGGAGAATTGAACGATTAAGGGGATGCGGTGGTAGAGCGTGTAGAGGCCCAAATCATGCCTGGTGGCGGCCCTCAGTTTAATTATTTCATTCTCCGCGGATTATCGACAAAGATTAAAAAGCAGCCTAGAAGTTTGCACATTGCTTTCTTACAGTTTTATCCCACTCGCAAAGAACCCTGCATGAGCAAGTGGGTTATTCAATTTTGCCTTCCTCATAGAGGAAGCTTTGTGATTGAGATAAAATAATTAGGAAAAAATCTGTAAAATTCTAATTTTCCCCCTTTCATACCAACCGTTCTTGTCCCACAGACTGTTTATGCAAAAAGTTCGGGCTTGATAGCGTCAAATTTGTGAAAGTTAAAGCGCTCGCATACAATTTTTGAAAATTCTTGCTATATTCTTGCCAAATTAAATACCAATCGTCCTTGTCCTCCAAACTATTTGTGTGAAAAGTTTGGGCTTGATAGCTTCAAATTTACGAAAGTTAGAGCGTGGATACTGATTTTAAATACGGTTATTTTTTCAAATGTCATTGAAAAGCTTGTGTTCGTTATTGCATTGTGATTGAAATCGGATTCAGAGAAAAAAAAGCCTGCAGATTAGAAATTTGCACATATTTCTTCCTTATTATTATCTCTTGCTCACAAAGCTTTCTCTATGAGGAAGCCAAATTTGGAAAATCTACTTGCTCATAGAGGAATCTTTGTGAGCATGATAAATAATGAGGAAGCAATGAGCAAATTTCTAATTTGCATGCTTTTTTTCTTTCTCGTACAGTATACGAATCTATAGGGATGAAAGTAAGAATAACAGTGTATACAATGGGCAAAAAAAAGCCAGCTGAAATTTTTTTGTTTTTTTTTTTTTAATGGAGCACATTAATTTTGTGCCGTTTTTCTCGTATTTATGAAACTTCCTGCGCTAGATTTACAACGTTGTAAATGACGTCTTGGGAGCAAAGTGGATATAACTATCAAGGGTTACCATTGGCATTGGGATATCGAATGTTTTTCTTACCGAAAGATCCCTTAGCTAGAGGAAATGCGACTAAAGACGCTCTTACGATTCCTGTGAGTTCTATCTCTCTCTCTTTCTCTCTCTCATCGAGGCTCGGGAAACCTTCGCGCTCCCTAACATTAATACCATCAGAGAGTCATAAAATGTCCGGGATATATCTTGGTTAGGGCGTTTTGCCGCGAGGCCAATGCTCTACTGCTCTCTTTTCTCTCTTTCCATACTCTCTCTCTCTCTCTCTCTCTCTCTCTCTCTCTTGTTCACTTGCACACCCACACATCCGAAAACCAAGGATTAAATTTCACGTTTCCACCACGGATATATCTGTTACGTGACGTGTAGGAGGAGGCGAGCATGCATTTTCGTTGCTAGGCTTGCCGCGGAAAATTGCTAAATTGCCACGGTCGAATTATCTCGATGCCTTGGGCCACATCGCACACTCATTGTATGCGACTGCGAGTGAGTGTGGCAGAGCCTCGCGGCTTTTCTCCGTGCGCGAATGCACCCTCGGACATTCTCTAGTCCATTTCCATAATAGCATCGGTAACCAACTACCCGACACTGTGGTACAGCGGCTAAATTAACTTAGAAACGCCGAGACGTGTGCGAGAATTGTTCAGCATGCTGTACAATATTCGACGCACAAATATATATTCTATATAGCATACATGTATATAATATAATAAGCATGCGAAAGTGTGTATGTCCTCTGCATGTATGTATGTGTGTATATGTGTGTGTGTGTGTGTGTACATATAGCTAGTAGAGTACACCGTACCGTGAACGATTTATTAATGCCTGCATTTAGATACGGTAAGCCCCCGGAGGGACCTTGGGGGCTGTTAGAACAATTCCCCCCCTTCGACTTGGTCCTCGTCCTCCTTATTCCAATCCTATACACATCAGGTTCGGTACAAAAACCACCAGTGTTTTTCACATACTCACACGAGGCCACAACATATCACGTCGTACGGACGGACAGATGTGTTTCTCGAGCGGACTCGTAATGTATATTTGTCGGGACTAATGGGAGCTCGTAATTAAGAGGAACTCAAAACATCCTACATGACTAGTTTTCTCCGAACAGTTATGTTATAACGGGAAAGAATTTTTGGGGGAGAGGGAATTTTCTGATCCTGAAGACGGTCTATTTCCGGGATTTCCAGAATTGTGTCGAAGATGAAAAATATAATGAGGGCGATTAATTGTAAGTAGATTAATCGACAAAATCTCAAAGAAGAGGAATGATTGTTACAGCGCTTTGCGCCGATGCGATTGTCGTTTAAAAATTCATAGCGCTGGCTAACAAACGTTTCATTCTTTTATGAGCTATATATGGTAGGTGCGGTAAATCAGAAAGCTTTCGTTATTTTCACTTAAAATTCATTGCTTAGAACATAAACGTCTGATTTACCTAAACGAATGCTTTTCTTCTCAATGCATGGTCGAATCCGAGAAACTTCAATAATACAGCAATATTTGAAAATCGATCTGTACTCCAGTATTTATAGTTACGTAGACAAAGTATATAATCAGTCGTGTATATTGAGTGGGAGCTTAAGAATGTGCATAACTTATGTACTTTTATCTTTTTTAAAGTCTTGATGAGTTATCACGTTAATAACGCTATCAGAGCGTGGTAAAATTAAATCTTACTTATACTGAGCGTTGACCGTGGTTGTTCTGGCAAAAAAAAACTCATCATTCTCATACAATTACTGACAGTTTTCTGCTGAGGAAGATTCGGTGACTCGGGCTACAGGGAATGTGCGTCGTTATTCACATTCACATTTTTTTTACGGAAATACAAAAAAAAATCGAGAATTTTCCGATCGAGAGCATTCTAGATAGATAATATTATTTTTTCTCAGTTAGGAAGCTTAAAATAGGTTAATGCTATAAGAAAACGATTATGGACGATTGATCTTCAAAAAAATTAACCCTGTGATGTCCGACATGTCATGTTTGGCACGTGAACATCGAAGTGGTCCGAAAATTAGTATATTCATAAGGTAGATCAAATATAAAATTAGCATGTGTGCATAAATCCATTCTACGTATTGAGTTGTAAATACCGAAGAACCCTCGAGCCAGTCGAAAAATCCAATATGGCGATACAGTTTACAATGAAACCGCAACCTCAGCCCAAAGTTTCCTCAAACTTTATTAAAAAAACAAAGTTTGACAGTCTGCAAACACTATTTCCCAATAACCATTTAAACTTGAGACCGTTTTCGCCATAAAACTAAGCATTGCTATCGTTGGAAGAGCACAAATTTAATATCCAGTAGATGTAATTCTCCCTCGCTCTTTCTCTCCTCAGCCTTTTGATTGTTCAATTTGAGCTCCTTTTTCCTGCAAGCATTTGACACAGCATAATTTTTATTTTTATCCAAAAAATTTTTCACAATTATTTGCATAAAAAATCCTAAAAATTATTAATCATCGTGACTCGATGAAAATAATATGTTCTGAATGCGGCAGGAAACGTTGTACGGTGAAAGTAAACGGTAATACGAGCATCAAGCGTTTAAGTCAATCTGTGACAGTATACGTTAGAAGAGCCGACGTGTCAGCGCTCCGCGGGTCGGCATCCTCGCTAATAAGTTACGAGTTCGTTGGAGCAGGCTCACTTAATCCCGGCTAACTTTGTTGCCTCATAACCTCCTAACTCCCCTGTACCCCAACCTTTGCAACACTCTTCCATCGTCGCTCGCGAGCTTGCTGAGCGAGGCTAAAATGTGATTTTAATATTTCGAAGCTCCTTTGAGGCAAACTTTGGGGAGTCGCTAACTGGCTTACGCAACTCTCGCGTACATACATATACACAGAACCGTATACGGGTTCTCACGAATGTTCTGCTCGCGCACCGCGAACCCTCAACGCGCGTTTATACTCGTATATTACCGCTTTGAGCTCCAGAGGAGTGTGAGAGTGAGAGAAAACTCGCACACACACACACATACACACACAGACAAAGACGCATATATATACAGCTTACACCTAGTTCAAAACTCGGTAAAATCCGTGACTATCCTTTATGGCAAAGTAAATATATATACATATTTCAGCTACATGTACATATAAATGTATATATATATATATATTTCTGGTTTATTTTTCGCTTCTCGATTTGCCCTTCGTCGTACTTCCGGAATGTACACGTAACGGCATGTATCACGATTTCTTTGAAAAACTTTTTCCGAAGACTCTATTTCGGTATCGCTTTGTAAAAGTTTCAAACACCCCAATTGATTTTTCCATCCCTTTGCCAGAAAACGACGCGGGAGGATTGGAAGATGCGAGTTTTACTTTTTATTCTTTATTTTTTTTTTCCCGTAAACTATAAGGGAGAGTAGGGTAATGTAGATGTGCAAGGCAAAGCGACACTTCCGAAATATATTTTCTAGCTGAGTGATGTTCAGGAGTCTGCATTTGCACTAAAAGCATTTGTGCCAAAACAATTCGATGTGATTTAGCACAAATGCTTAGTGCAAATACAAATTCCTTCACATCGCTCAGCTGGAAAATATTTACAATGATCACACTTTGCCTCGCACGGCCACATTATTCTACTCTCCTCTACGTATCGTTCGAGCTAATAATTTAACCGTGGCACCCTTTAAACCGGATCGCTATCCGGGCTTTATTGAAAAATATGTCTTAATTTCGCCCGAGGGTTCGTGATTTTTTTTTGTGGTTTTTTTTTATTAGCTCATTCCTCTTCTACGATCGTCAGGACTGTATATATATATATATATATATATATAATTGCGGAAAAAGATAAAGTGAGAAAAAAGATTCCGTTGATATGGTGGACGCGGTTACAATGAAGACGAGAAGAAGCACACCGGACAAATGGCCTGCTCCATTTTACTCTATCTCTCTCTCTCTCTCTCTCTCCCTCTCTCTCGCACTCTCACTCTTGACATGGCTATGTAATATTAATTCTTTTATCCGGATGAAAAATTTGTGGCTACTCCAGCCGGAATGAAGGCGAAAGAACGAGATGGTGAGAGAGTGAGGAAGGGGCGCGAGGGGGTAAGATGGAATACAGAACGAGAAAAATTCTCTCATGTGGAAATCAATAGACTCCTTATGAAACCTACTTTTCGTTAAATATCAATATTAAGTAAATATTATATGTATTTCAGGTTCATTGAATATTACATTTTCGGCTCGATGAACTTCAAATAAATTTTCTCTGTCGATTATATATACACAAGCGGCATGATATCTCAAATTATAGGTCAAGTATTCTTGTGCTACATACTTGAGACTCATTTTTTGCCAAAATCCTTGGCATGTTTATATTTTTTATGCACATATATTTCTTTTTATGGAGCTTATAACGTCAAGGGTTTTCATCGTTGGCAAAGAAGAATATTGACAGTTGTCGGAGTTAGCAGTTAGGGCAAGAGAAACTCTGAGCACAGTCGCCATGCTAGTCACACAGAGAGAGATGAAGAGAGAGAGAGAGAGAGAGAGAGAGAGAGAGAGAGAGAGAGAGAGAGAGAGAGAGAGATAGGCACACGGAGCATGAGAGAAAGCCGTTGGCGGGCCGTAGGTTCCTCGGGGGTTGCCATGGTGATATCATGGGGAGAGGGCATTCGCCCTCTCACGCGCAACCCTCACCAGATGATAATGCTACCGCCGTAGCGTGCTTTCTACCGATGTTGCTGCTGGTCCTACCAGCAAGGAAGCAAGTAGCACCGCAGCCACGTCAAGAACATCGTTGCGATATCAGAAACCCCGCAGCAATAAAGGAAGCGTGCAGGAAAGCTACTCGTTTTCGGGCGCACGCGTGTGCGAACGAGGTAGGATAAGGGATGAAAGTCAAAGTGAGAATGAAAGAGAGAGAGAGAGAGAGAGAGAGAGAGAGAAAAGTCGAGAAAGCACCTTTAGCAAAAAAGATAATAGAGAAAGAAGAATCCAGTGGCACTTAGCGTGGGACCGATTGCTGGGCGAAAATGGCGACACAATTTTATCGCAAAATCTTACTCTCAAAGACTATTTTACGCTCACTAACACTGTCACGGTATCACAGTTGATAATTGATCTTTTCATTCCAACTTTCAATTCAGATTCAAAATATGTATTCGACATTTCATTCTGACTTGACAAAAAAAAAAACACTAATCAATAAGAAATAATGCGAGAACAAAGCAACGAGTTCCAGTCCAAAGCTATATTTCATTTCAGTTTTCAATTCATTTCACGTTTTTCAAAATAATAATATGGGCACAAAACAATGGAAAATATGACTGACGTATATGCGAACTTCACGACTTTAGTCGAGGAACACACTTTGAACTTTGAACAATGAACAGTCCACATATACATTTGCTTCAACATGCATTTTACCATTTCGACGATTGACAAGAGCGACTCATTAATGTGAGGGTTCATTCGACTAATATGTGATGCAATTCCCTCGTGCTCATCACAAAATACAACTATTTTGACTTTCTTGAGTGCGGAACCCTTTTTTTCAATCGAGAAGTTGTTTTTAAAATTTACTTTCTCCTATACAATTGCCACGCCTATTACAATTGTCAGTTCCTCGATTCAACGAGCAGCATGACTCGCTTCGTATGTTGTGCTTATTAAAAAATTTTTTTTTTCATTTTCCAAAGTAAGTCAAGTATCGTAAGTCATGGTAGAATTTATATAGCGCGTCTCCCTTACGCCATTTCTGAAAGAGGAAAAAGAAACGAAACACGAGAGCTCCGAGTTGTATACGATTCTCTCTAGTATTTTTTTTCCTCCCTCTTACATGTACATGTACACACATGTATATATATCTATACGTAAGTAATGGCTGCTTCGACGAAGTGTCGTCGTATTTTCGATTTACGGCGTCTGAAGACCCGCGAAGCGTATATGGATAAGGCTGCGGTGCAGTGGTGTTGCTCCAGTCGCTCTCGTCTAGGATCCTCGCGGATAGAGAAGAACCGGGTGTAATACCTGAGCGATTCAGCGACCCGGAGGGTGTAAAACGAGAGGGTTTTCGGAGGAAGAGAGAGAGAGAGAGAGAGAGAGAGAGAGTTGGAGAGAGAAAGGACATCAGGGAAGCCTGTGAGGCAGGTCTAGGGGGAGTGCGATCCTGCTATCCGTTCCCAAAGGTGTCGTTACAATTAGACATTGCTGCCAACTCGGTACGGCCTCAACCGCTAAATAACTTACCGGTGCTGACAACCCGACCGCACACCATTATACGTTTCACTACGACTACTGCATCGCTCCATGTAACTCCCGACTCGTCTCGTCTGCATACCTAACTAAACGTGTCTAAAGCGTGAGCCTGCGTAGTATAAATTTAAAAACAGTTTCGTCACGTTTCAAAATTTCGTTAATATTTTTTTTCTCATCCCGAGAGTTGCCATTTCGACGATGGATGAAAAAACACGATGCTGAGCAGTTGCGATGAATTATAGGATATGATGAGGATTGAATAACATTTTTGAAATATCGAGTGAAGCCAGATTAAGAATATATACTCGACTTGAGTAGAAGCTGACCGGACATTCGTCCGACAAACTAATTCGTTTGATTCGAGTGAACTTTGTTTCGACGAGACATCAACGTGTTATTTGAACTTGAATAAAATGTATTTTTTCGATTTCCACATTGAATAATTAATGGCATAATCATAATAAGGTTCGACTCAAATCGAAAAAATTTTCTTCAATTAAAACTAACCCTTATGTATCAACGTTGTACATAAATTCCAACGCGATTCAAGACTCCGCTATACTTGTTTTGCTTTTCGCGAGGAGCAAAGTATGCCGTGGATAAATAGGAAGCGCAATGGCTCGTATAAATTCATCTAAGTAGTACGAGCGCTTATAGTCAGACGTTGATGCGCGTGCTCATGGCCTTACCCGCCTACCTCATGTCAGTCGGCTTACACGTTGCACTTTCTACTTTTCGCTTTGCAGTTCTCTCTTCTTCTCTCTTCTTCTCTCATTTTATAAAGAAAAAAAAAAAAAAAAAAAAAATACACATACGACATTACTCTTAATTTATTTCGACACCCTCGGGGCGTGAGTTTACGGATTGCAAACTCGACGTATTTCTACAAAACTCATATTATGTATTTAAGGGTCAAACAGTTCAGCGCAACATATCGCGGAATATGTATAAATTTCGACAATGTCGTGTTCGCGAGAGCCAGTGAGAGTATAAGAGTGAATTCGTTGGGCGTTCGAGTTGACTGGTTACATCGTTCTGTTTGGGTTTAATACAGGAATGTACATATGTATGAGGCGTGTCGGGATAAAAGCGAGCGCGATGGTGTGAATAGAGCGCGCGTGGATCTCGCGCTTGCGCCCGATAGAACGCCGAATGAGTTTCTGGAAAGATAAAAAGAGTGCGACGTGGGTGTGAGGAGGGAAAAAGGGACTAACCTTAGGATATATGCCGTACGAGAGCAGAGGCAAAGTATTAGTGAAATAGCAGGAGTAGTTGTAAGCGTTGGTACTATAGTGGTAGAACCAGTAGTATTATATTGGTATACAGTGTCCCTGGAGTATCGACTTGTCCCGCGGGACCCGGCAGGCGATAGTCCCTTGGGATTCACCGCATCTCGCTTTAACCAGTGGCTGAACGTTGAAGGGGCCTTTGCGCCTTGTCGTGTGTACTCTCTCTCTCTCTCTTTCTGGTCCATTGCAACAGCGATCACCTCTCTCTCTCTCTCTCTCTCTCTCTCTCTCTCTCTCTCTCTTTCTTTATTCCCTTCGTCCCTATCTCTTTATTTTCTCGCTCCCGCTCTAGCTTAAATTCATCTCTTTCACTCCCTCACTCTCTCTCTTCTGCTCTCTCTTCCTCTCTTGGTGCTTTGTTCCTCCTACGCGCCCTCTGTTGAGGCAATAGAGCGCTCGTACCACGATAGCGCACGACGGGCCTCTGCATCTTACGAGCGACACGGTAGTCCGAGAGAGTGGGAGCTGGGGGTAGAGAGAAAGTGCGAGTGATTGAGATAGCGAGCACGTGGTGGGAGCTTTCGAGAGAGACAGAGATATGGTACAGATCCTCTCTCTGTTGTCCCGTTGTGGAGCAACAGAGAGACAGAGAAAGAGATAGAGATAAAGAGAGAGAGATATAGAGAGAGACGAGAGGCGAGAGAGAGAGAGAGAGAGAGAGAGAGACGAGAGGCGAGAGCCGAGGTCTGCAAGAACGGGGAAAGTGAGAGACGAAATTCTACTGGCATTAGGGAGAAAGGGAAAGGGCGTAGCACACAACTTGAAGCAAGGGAGAGTTTCTCCAAGATTGTATGAAATTATACGCCTTGTATTGCAACCCAGTGAGCACACCCCGCAAGCTTCTCGTACTTCTTTGGCTCACTACGGTTTCTTCCTCCACGCTGTTATACCCTCTACATTTACGGATTATGGGGTAACGCGGGTCACGCAAGCAAAAATTTCGATAATTCAGGAAGAAAGAATTACACTTTTATGGCATACTTGAAACTTTCCAGCTCACGAAATCATTGGATAAATGTTTTTTGGTCATATTGATATTGCGACATTGTTAATACGTTTGATTTGGTTTGGAATTAAAAGAATACGTCATCAATGAGTTTCACGTTTATTAATCAGCGTTGGACTGTTCGAATTATTATCCTTCTGAAAAGAAGAATTTTCACATGATATTTTTCTCCCTCATACAAAGAAAGTTTGGTTAAAAAAAAAAATTTTTTTAAGAATAGTGTCATGACGAGTACCTATTTAAAATATTTTTTAAATTCCATTAGTAAAATTTAGGAAGGAAAGGTTCATTTTTAAAATATCTCCCAACGTTAAAATAAATTTGAAATGTATACACAATATAGAGACAAAAATTATTGAATATTTATTATGAAAATTCGTAAATGATTTTCACTACTGTCGAAAGACGTCTCGCAATCACGTCCTTCTTCATCGGTGACTCGAAAAGTAGTGAATATTTATGAATTATTATGATAAAAATTTTATGAAATTAATCCCTATCAATTATGCGTTATTTCAGACTTTTTAAATTTTCTTTGCAGTCAGGTGTTAAAAAAAATGATAAGTTTTATTCACTGCTTTTCAGAGTTCATTGTTGAATAAGCTGTTTCAGTTATTTATGATTCGGCGTGATCAACTTTTCGTTTTATTTTTGTATTTTGAAATTTGAATTTACTTTTTTTTTCGATTTGTAAATCTTTTTTAACAAGACCGACTCGCATTATCCCCTTCTACACAATACACCGAGCAACCCTCTTTTTCATTCTCGAACTTCCCTCTCTCGTATTTCCCGCTTCTGATATCTCTACCCTACTCCGCAATCTTCGCCAGTCATAGAGAGAAGGTTTTGCCCTCCCACCCGACCGCTATGCTTCGCTTCCGAGAGAATTATCCACGGAAAACTTACAGCCCCCGTACTTTTTTTTTCCATCTCCCTATTTGCCTCTTGGTTTTTCATTCTCGAAAAACTCGGACGGGTCTTTCTCAACCGTGTAAAAGTCTCGTGTCCCACATCGTCGTTGCTGCATATATATACCATTATTATGTATGTATAGTTACGTATACGTGGTGTAGGATACCGAAAGACAGAGAGAGAGAGAGAGAGAGAGAGAGAGAGAGAGAGAGAGAGAGAGAGAGAGAGAGAGAGAGAGAGAGAGAGAGAGAGAGAGAGAGAGAGAAAGCGAGGGAGAGAGGGAAAAAGGAAAATGAAAGTGAATCTTGAAAGGTTATTCTGTACACGCGGGTGGGTTTCACTCTCCAAAGCGCTGCACGACGTTTTAAATAATTAAGGACCATACGCCTGCTATATACGCGCCCTTTTCGTCGTTGGAAAGACGAGAGAGTGTAGCACCAAGCGTCATATTCCGGACGCACGTGGCACACGTATTAAAAGCTATCTACCATATCAGTGTGGAGCTATCAATTCCGTAAAAGTTTTTCAACAAAACATTTTTTCCTGAATACCGTGAAAATTTATCTCATATCTTTGCATCAGTATTAACGACAAAAAAAGGTAGGTATGCATTTAATAGTCTTTTTAACATTGAAGTTTAACGTATCGCGAAGAAAGAATGCGTCGATAGTTTTACTTTTCCATAATTTTTATTTTACCCCGACTGAAATTAAAGAGCATTCATAGTTATATTCGATAAAAGAGTATGCATATATATTCATCCATAATATTTGTGATTTGTTGAAAACTTGGATAAAATTGAGTTCCACAAACTTATCGGCTTATTAAGGTATTTCTTTTGTGTCAGATTAGTCATGTGACGGACTATTTTAGCAATAAAATTGTTAGAGAAAGCTATAAATGTGATAACACACGTATAATAACTGTGAAGATGTCTTTTAGCACTTGAACTAATTGATATCAAGTATAACTTCAATTTTTCGTCATGTATTTGACTAGACCGTTGAGTATTTCACCTCGGCTAATCTTAAAACTGTTGGAATTTTTGTAATAAATATATCGTAAGACTACATAACGCTCAATTGATTTTGATAATGAGGATGTATACTTGAAATTCGCATGAAATACGGCAACCCTCGTGGCAGAGAGGACTGTCCGTTGATCGGTTACATCGTTACCTGACATCATTGTTGTGCTTATCGTTATTCGAAATTTCTTTGCCAAACATCCCGAGACCCTACTTTTTTATCCTACAACAAATTGATTTTTAAATGAATCACTTTTCCAGTACTTATGTACTGGACATTATTCAAAGTACATTATTCAATTGAACTAGTTGGCAAGCTGATTTTTTCGTATATCCAATTCTAAAGTGGAGGATTTTAAAAATCGAAATTTTTTTCGAAAAAAGTCGGCAACGTGATCTAGAAATTCGCAGTCTCAAACAAAAAGTGTTTTAGGATAATAATATTTCCAAATCCCGAAATTCTCCAATAGATAACAAAGTGTAAGGACTATTTTAAATAACGAAGACTTCTTCGTGTCGGTGAAAAGCTATTTCAATCTTAATCTCGATGTTTCCGTTATTTTCTTGCCTCCAAATGTAAATTTGTTTCTTCACTACATTTAATTATGGATTTACCGTCAATTTCTACAATATTCCCAGTGAGATTTGTAACAAATAATTGCAATCAATAACGTGCGTATGGTATATGGCAATAATGTTTTTGAAAAGCAATGAGCAAAGATGAACAAAGCACGTAAGGAAAAACCGTGACGGTAAAATTGGTTCTATCAAAAAATGTGAAAATTAATTATTCTAAAATCGTGGTTGTAATTAAAGAGACCGTCACAAGTTGTTGGAAGGCAAAAAGTTTATCGAAAAAGAGATTTTCTCTGCCGGTATAGAAAGAATATATTGCTAATATATGTTTTAAACTGGACAATTTTTCATCAAAAGCTTGTCTAAGTTACCAAGTTTTCTGAATATTTTTTAAATATTTTTTAAATATTGTTTTTCCAATACACTCGACTATATCGGTATCTCGAGTACGCAAGGAATCATATAGGACGCCCACAAGTCACGGGGTAAAAAAAGACGGATCAGTGAGGGGTTATAGAGCGAGTAGATAAAATGTGGAGAGAGAGAGAGAGAAACGAAGATGAGGGAGGCGAAACAAAAATCGAAAGCCATCACGAACGCGTTCGATGTCCGTATGTGAGAATATACGTGCGTGGTGCCCAGATATTGGAATAGGTATATGCCTATCTTTATAAATCTATATACCTGTATGTATCAAATAGTAGCAAACAAAAGGTCCCAACCAGCGTCGAATAGAGGCATGTTAAATCGCTGGGGTTGGTGCCCTTTTGTTTGCTAGCCGTCGCGATGCACACATACGTGCGCGAGGCTGCGCGCGCCTGTACGCCATCAGCTTGAGAGGAAGGAAAGAAGCAAGGAAAGTGAGAGTGAGCGAGCGTGGCATAGGGCGACCCACGATGGTATAGTCTATCTGTATAGATATATATTTATATGGTAGAGATGAGGATAAGGGTGGTTCGCCGGTCTCGGAGCGAGAGTGAGCAACCCTCAGCAGCATCACTAGACCGACCAACTACCCCCTCGGGCAGTTCTCCACTCTCACTTTCTCTTTCTCACCCCACATATATGCATGTACATCCCTCTCTCTCTCTCTCTCTCTCTCTCTCTCTCTCTCTCTCTCTCTCTCTCTCTCTCTCTCTCTCTCTCTCTCTCTCTCTCTCTCTCTCTCTCTCTCTCTCTCTCTCTCTCTCTCTCTCTCTCTCTCTCTCTTGTAACCTCGCTTGCTTTATGCTCCTTTCAACAAAATTCGCGAAATGTCTTCTATATTTGACAATCCGTTACCGATAAAGTCTACCAAAAGTCAAGAGATCTGGAACTTTAATATGTAGTTGGCTCTAACGCTTTTGCTTGATATGCTAGAGTACTGAGTAAAAGTATCGCCGGAAGAATCCCGGAAGCTGCTTTAACGCGCTACCAAACAAACATACAAACACATATAGTTTGTCGTAGCTTGTGCAACGTAGGGTGACAAGGGTACAGAAAGAGGAAGAAAGAGCGAGAGAGAGAGAGATAGAGAGAGAGAGAGGTGGCGAGTGTTAGAGGAAGAGAAAAAAGCTCCAGAGTCTCCTGAGACTTCCATTTTGACTCTGGGGATTAGGCGTGACTCCGCCCACCTACGGCAAAAGTTTCATCGGTGTTCCGAGTAGCAAAGAAGAAAGAGAAAAGCGAGATAGACAGAGAGAGAGAGAGAGAGAGAGAGAGAGAGAGAGAGAGAGAGAGAGAGAGAGAGAAAGAGTAAGGGTGGAAGTCTGTGTGCGTCATTGCTATGTGTGTACGAGTGTCTTCTTGTATGTATAGAGAGCCCTTTCCCTACCATATCGTCGGTACTCGTTGTCGTGGTTTTCCACGATGGCCAGAAGCGAAAGCCACGAGATATTGATGACTTCTTTCTCCGTCGAGTAGTGGAAGGGTACGGGCAGTGATGGTGGTGGTTCTCGAAGAGCCAGCGAGAAGACGGGGCGAGGGTGAATTCCGTGAGGTTGAGAGAGGGGACGAGATGGTCGAGGATGGTTATTTCTCTCCCTCTCCCTCTCTCTCTCTCTCTCTCTCTCTCGCTCTCTCTCTTTATTTCTCTCTCATTGTCATGATGCCTTGGAAAGCTGCGTAGTTTTCTTGCTTCTTGCCCGGCAGTAGTAGGCTGTGCTTTATAAAAGCTACAACTTCATCTACTATCGCTGAAACCCCTCTATATTTTCGTCTCGTAACTACTCGTCCGGCCATCCCACGACTATTTCAAGCCGGGGTTGTGAGCAAGATGGGTTACACGTCGTAAAGAAATGCATGATATGCGACATAATGAAGGCGAATCTCGTTTCGTAGCTCGGAAGTAAATTACTATAAAAATAGTAATTTACTTCCGCCTTTGTAGTTGTATTTATTACAGGGGAAAATTTTGAAAAGTGCCATTTGTGTAATAAAAAGTATTATGCGTGTAGTCAAAATAACAACACGTTTGGTACTTTTCACCACGTTGCGCAGTAGTGAATATGACAACTACAAAGCTGGAAGTAAATTACTGTCTTTATAGGAACAATCACTAGTCGCTTTCATTCTTTTTTCTCCGTGTGTATTGGTCCGCGACAGCTTTTACGGGTACATGCACAGCCCGGAGATAGCAAATACTTAATATATCTTTGAAAAGATCAGAAGAGTGATCTTACGGAGTTCAGTCTCTTCGGTCATGTGATGAAAAGTTTATCAAATAAATGTACCCCTATTATCGAAAAATAACAAAAAAACATGCCGCGTTATTCGGACCGAATAATATCAGAGTTTCCGATTCTTGCACGGTTAACCTTGAATTCTATTCCGAAAACGTTTCGCGTGTAATTCCCATAAACCATTTCCATGTTCGTACGCATACCATGAAGGAAAAAAATCTTGTTGGCGCAATTTAGCTCGTACGTGGAGCGTTTCTTGCTTCCTTTTACCATAGCTCAGTTTCGTTTTTTTTTTTCGCACGTACGAACAGCCTGTGTAAACCGCGTGTACGAGATAAATGGGACGAGAGAATTATATATATATATATATATATATGTGTGTGTGTGTGTGTGTGTGTGTGTGTGTGTGTGTGTGTATGCGTGTATCTGTATATGTGGGTATCCGCAATAGTCGACGGAATTCCATATATATATACACATAGGTTGGCGGACAACGCAGCATCATGAGTCGAGGGTGGGTTGAGGGGGATGGCGATGCTTGGAAGTCGTATAGTAGCGGTCGTCGTGGCGATGGTGGTGGTTCGGGGTGGCGAAGCTCCCTGGAGGCGGCAGGCTAAATATATCCACCCCCGACAACCCCCGAGGGAGAATGTCAAGACAACATGGCCGACGCCGCGCGTCATCCTGGCTATAGCGCCTACAGTGAGAACGGCAAGCTATAGTGGCAACCCCCATGTGTACACTGGCGATATTCGACCACCATCACCAACGGCAACACGGCAAATAATCCGCTGTTTCCTCGCAGGAAATTTCAAAGACAACGGGGCAAAGCCACGAGGAGCAAGCTGAGATCCTGTACACTATATATTTTTACATACCTATAAACACTACACCTGTATGCAAAGACAACAAAACTCTGTACGTATATGTATATGCGTGCAGCAGTTGTCTTGTTCAAATAGAAGAGGCACGGAAAGTGATAACAGCGCTTCTGGCTCGATGAAGAACCCCGCAGAGACAAAATACTATTGCGAGGTATGACGGAATCTTGAAGTTCTTTACTCACTTTGTATCCTCATTTTTTTGAGCTGGTTTTTTCCAGTTTTTTTTTTGTTGGTAAATCATCCCTTAGTCAAAAAGAACCTGAGGACTCCTTTTTGCCAGGACTCCTTTTTTCAGGCAAAGGGGAGCGATTATAAATTCCAGAGTGTGCACCGGCATAAATTCGTCTCCTACGTGATTCGATCGCACTTATATTGGATTTCCGAGCAATCCTTGTACGTGTCCTAGTAGGGGCTGCCACGAGAAGAGAACGAATAAAATGGCCGAAAATAAAGAAGAGGCTTTTGGTGTGCTGGTATGTATGCATGTACAGTGAGGAAGAGAGGGGGGAGAGAGGAAGTAGAGAAAGCAAATTAAAAGTCGTAGTACGCCAAGTCGGTGCTCACCGAAGAAAGTGCCTGAGGAGAGACACGAGAGAATGAAGGGAGAGAGAAAGAAAGAGAGAGAGAGAGAGAGAGAGAGAGAGAGCGAGGGAGGGAGAGAGGGAGAAAGAGAGGGAGAGAGAGAGACAGAGAGGCGGATGGGGGATAGGTTGAAATTAGCCACCCTCAAGATTACTGTGAATTAACAAATTGAAAAAAGCCTCTCATCCCCTCGGGCTGAGCGACGGGCCACTCTTTAAAGGCGCCCTGGACTCCAACGTTTTTCCGTCTCCAGTTTATTCCTTCAACCCCACTCCGCCCATCACGTGTATTCCTTCTATATCTCTCTCTCTCTCGTTCTCTCGAGCTTAAACATTCCGACCTTTGCCAGAATATCAGGAGCAACGAGTTTCATGCAAATGTTAGTGGCCATCAGAAAACTCACTCTATCCCGGGACCGAATAGAGATGACGAAAAAAAATTTATGCCTGAAGGGATGTTCTGGGAGAGACATGGTACACATATCTAGAAGATAATTGATTCGCTCGGCATTGATTCACTTTCATTCGGTATGAAGTTTAAATGGATTTCGATGCATAGAAAATTTCTTCGAATCCCACAACATTTATCAGGCAGTCATTGGCTGTTTAACCGAGTAGATGTTATGTATTACAGTCAATAAAGCGAATATTAAAATTGAAAAAAAAACTCATCCATCCTTTATAACGATCTTTATAAATAAATGCTTTCTCGAGTGTGCATTGACATCTTTTTTTTTTGGAAAAATGATTATGTTACTTCGATCGAAGAGTGAAATATCGTGTTGATAGCTGTGATAAGTCTTCAACGGTTTCACTCGCCTGGCCAATTTGACTTTTCATTTCATTCAATGCGAGAGATCTCAAAGTGTCTGATGTGAGCTGTAGACTCTTTCTCTCTCTCTCTCTCTCTCTCTCTCTCTCTCTCTCCCTCTCTCATTGCGACCGACAATCGAGACTCTGTAGCATCGAAGACTACGTGCCAGGACTTGAGAATCTCTTTTGCCTCTCGCTACGGAGAATACACATATATAGATATCCCATGTTCTCCACGACGAGCCGACATGAAATAAACTGCAACGGCGAATTGTCTGCATAAAATATTCAAAGACCAGCAGCCGAGTGGGATCGCGGATGGGGGGTAATCCTCGGCACACGAGGTACGAGTCTGCGAGGGGTGATCGCGCTCGCGAATGCTACAAAAAGCTACTATATAATAGCCATTTCAAACATATATGACTCGAAATCCTGAACCTTTGCTCTTTTCGTCTCTTTTTCCCTCTTGCGACGAGATCTCGAGCTTTGACCTTGGAAGGATTCGTGACACGCGACACACAGAAAGTAAGGAATTAACGGTAGCGCTTTTTTTTTCTCTCAAAGCTTACGATAATATCAATTCATAATGAGCTCATAAAGTGTGAACGTCTTTATGCTCATGTGATACCCGATTTGGCGAGCTGAGGTCATGTTACAGTTAAAATATAAAATGAAGAAATTGAGATTAATCTTTGATGCCCAGGAAATAGTGGTCAATAAACCAAAAGGCTGTGCTCGTAACGATTACTCGAGCAATAACTCCCTTAGCTCACTAAATTAGAGTTGACTATCATAAAACTGGAAAAAAATGAAGGGTCGCGTATGAAGAATGTGCACATTGCTTCCTCGTAACTTCCCCTTTTTTAAAGACCGTCGCATTGGGGTGGATCGGTTTGGTCATGAAACACGAACGAGGAAGTATAACACACGGACGAAAATTGAAATTATAAAAAAAAAAGTAAATTATGGGTCCGAACGTTATGTTCTATATGAGCCCGAGGCCGAGAGGGTAATAAGAAAAAAAAAAAGAAAACAAAATGAAAAGTTTTCCTCATTTCCAGAATGGGAAACATTCGTCTATCGGAAAGCATCTCAGCAGCTTTTTCAGGAGCTTTACGAAGAGCGGAAAATTATGAGAACACAAATGGGTAAATTTCTAATTTGCTGGTTTTTTTTATTTTTTATTTAGGTAAAGCTCAGCCCGTTCGAAGTTTCATTCGTCAATTTGAGAATGTAAAAATATTTTTTTGTATCAAATAAAATGTAATGCTGTATAAGGATTTATAGTTATTATTCATAAAATTAAATGATATGCCTGGAAACTTAAGCTCTGGTATCGATTCCCCTTAAATCACATCTTTTGCTGCGGTGAAAGTTTTGGCTCGTTCAATTGAAATTTTCTCAAGTTGGAAGGTTCATATCTCGTTATCAAAATATGCAAAATTCGATAAAACTTCTGAATAAATATCCTCGTGACTTTCAACCGAAATCATCACTTTTATAATGACGAATAATTGCTGAAGCTGAAAGTATTCTTCGATTATTAAGCATTTGTTTTGCTTCCTAATAATAGAGGAAACTTCGGTTTCATGAAAATATTTTCTTTCGAGATTTTTACGTTAGAATACTTAAAATCTTCCAATTAATCAAGAAATCACATTTAGAAAAAATGTCTGCACATATGTATGTAAACATGTGCTGACCTTGCAAAATTCAAACATTATATCTCAAGAACGCCTTGAGAAATCGTGCCCAAATTTTGTAGAGCAGCAAGTAGAGCAGCAAGCCCCGATAGTTTTAAATCATTTTTGTCAAAATTGGTCAAAATTTTCAGATTTCATAGAATTTCGAATTAAATAAAATAAGTCTGTTCCCGCTCTAACTTTAGTAAATTTTCAGCTATCGGGTCGAGACTTTTTACATAAATAGGCTAGAAAATAGGGATGTGTGGAATTAAATTTGGGGACAATCCATCGAAGGGTACAGATTTTACGAAATTTGAAATTTTTTGAAATTTTATTATTTTGAATATAATGAGAAATTATATAGTAATTATTAAAACTAATTAAACTAATTTAAAGATAATTAAATTAGAGAGACAGACAGAGAGAGAGAGAGAGAGAGAGTGACAGAGTGAAAGAGAGAGAACTTCTTGGTCGAGATTAAATATTGAGGAAGCAATGTGCAAGTTTTATTTTCCACCAACGCATACATGATTTGGAACATGTTTCCAAATATAGTTTTCTGACTACACGCAAAAATCTCAACATTCCTGCTATAAATGTCTCCAATATTCCACGACTCACGAAAACGAAGCTATACGGGGGTGAAAAATTTTACTTTTTTTTTTCTACAGAAAAAATACAAAATAACAGAAATGGAAAATTACTTATAATCCGTTCTTTGTTGTTATCTGTAATACTCGATAGGATTCCGAAATCCTTTGTGTATAAAACCCCGACTTGATTCGTACCTATCTCGAGAGGCTGATCTACGGATGCTACGGTGATTTAAATTTTAGGGGTTGAACTTGACGTGGTTTTTGAACACGTCACCTAGAAACAGAGAGCAGGTTCAGAGATAGTATATGTATGTATATTGGATTCAGAGATGCCGAGGACAAGGTGAGGGAGGAATAAGGAGAGAGAGAGAGTTAGAGAGAGAGAGAGAGAGAGAGAGAGAGAGAGAGAGAGAGAGAGAGAGAGAGAGAGAGAGAGAGCGAAATGGGTGAGTGGCCATAAATTCCGGTGTCGTTTGCGTTTTCTATTTAGCCATTTGAGTTTGTCCGCCCGTACACTGAGAATCGTAGGAGGAGAGGGTCGTGCACTAGTAGGCTATATAATATATATATATATATGTGTGTGTATATATATATATGTATATATACGAATACATAGCTTTTCTAGGGTGTCGTACTCTTACGGCTTGCACAGCAGGCGAGACTCGATTCGAATTGAATTCTATACGATTCGGGTAGTTGGATTTACATCCTCGGGATGCAAGAGCACTATAGTACCCAGCGAACGATCGTGTTTCGTTTTTCTTTCTTCCCTCTCTCGTCGATGGAAGACATGCCAAACATTTTAAGACGCTGTTTTACATCCCCGAAAGTGTAGAAACGATACCGAGACGACATTTTATTAATACGAAAGTGCGCGATATATTTTACGCGCCGCGCAATTCATCGATCGAGGCAATAAGTTGCCTTTTTCGTTCTCTCCCGATCGACAGAAAATTGCGATGAACGTTAACAGGAACAAGTAGGTTGGTGAGAAACTAGGTAGTATGTGGGTGTCGAATGGTGGTTAACACAAAATCTTGGAAATGCGTATACTTTTATCTACCCCGACCTTTTTCTTCAATGGGGCGAAAGCATCTTGTTAAAAATACGCAGGAATAGATATATCGCTCCTTTAGTTTAAAACTTTCGGGCCCACCCACCGTACATGAGTTAATATATTATGTCGATGAATATGAGACATTCCGGGAAAAATCTCAATTTTTATTATTCTCATTGAGTTTGTTTACGCAGGAGTTTGGTTCGAGCTAACTTGACATCTTTAGAGGTTGACATAAGCTCTCCCAAAACATGAAAATGAATATCTCAATTTAGCGTCAATCTCGGGGTGAACAGAAGTCCGTGTAAACGAACTCATTGACGTTTTTGATAATAAGCATCGCGAAAATAAAATATGGTGGTGATGAAACCCATTTTTTTAAAAACCTTACCGAACATGAGCGGTTCTAGGAGGAAAAAAGCAGCTACAGAACAATTTACATGAATTTGTTTGTCGTTATTTTGAAAATACAGATTTATTTGGTTCCATACTATCAATGAGACTGCCCAACCAACGGAAACAGACATGAGGTCAGGAAAGCTAAAAAAACTAACAGTATTTGTCACAACGTAATATTTATTATGTTTACTTATAAAAATTTTAATCGTTATTATTGCTAAAGTAATTTTAATGATTTTTTGTTCCATTAATGATCACTTCTCGTAGTCTATGTTTTTTTTTTGCAGGACCTAATATACCAATTGAACGCAGAACCGAAAATTTTTGTTCGAGCACAACCATTTCATTTGTTTGTTCAAATCAATAATTTACTGCAGAAAAATTTCATAAAATTCGCCGACGTTTTTGTTCATGGCTTTATAATGACCGAACAAAATTTTGAAAATGAAATCTAAAAATGGATAATAATTGTTTTATCGTGCAGTCATCCGATAGGTACGCTGAAAGAAAAATTGTGAGGCTCACGACCTATTCGACTTTTCCTGGAGTAACCGATAGATCCATCGGGGATGAGAACCCACGGGCTTGGTACATCGTACATATATATGTGTGCATGTATCAATGTATGTATACGTATACATAAGGTGTGCGTACAAGGGTGTCTATCGGAAACGCCGTTTGCCGTACATTTATTGCCTCTCTCGCGTTCTTCCTCTCTACAGATCGTACGCCCGGGCTTTCCAGGTTACGACGTTATATTTGATATTGGATAGACTCCACATATATACGTATCATTGATGTCGTAAACCCGGCCGTAAATAATATTAAATAAATGTAATACCTTCGGCAAAATGCCGTTTAGCCGATATCATTTTCGTACTCGCGTGAAATATATATTATATGTCGTATTATAAATATTTATGTATATATACATGCATATTTATGTCTATACGAGGAAACGAAAAGTGAGATGTTTGTATCACACCGTGGTGCAACATCCCATTGTCATATGTAGCATCGAAAAAATATTTTCAAGTGAATCCGACACTCCTATACATTGAACGTCCGAATACAGCGTCAATGAAAGAAGAAAAGAAAAAATTTTTTCCTCGGTTTAACGTCAAGTTTCATATCTGTGCTCGGGAACATAAAAAATTGAAGCAAATGAAAAATAAGTTGGTGATGATTCAATGAAATGTCAAGTAAAATAGAAAAAATAATGTTAAATTTGGGCTCGAGATTTTTTTCTCTCGTCAATTGTCAATCTGTGTAACTAACATATTTCCAAGCATTGAATAAAAAACGTTCTCTTCATTTCTTCGTGCATTCCTATCTCCTATCGTGAATTTGAAGTTTTTTTTTTTCATAATAAGAATGTAATAAAGACGACCATCAGGAAAAATCCAACTTGGAGACATGATTTTTCTTTTATGACTTACACGAACACTTTATACAAAGATTTCAAAAAAGTAAACAGCCTTGACTGCATAATTTTTCCATACTAAAATTAAAAAGTTAGCCACATCAAAGTACATAAAGCACAATTTTTTATGGAGACTTGTTAATGATGGGGTTCAGTGATCTCATTGTTTCAGGATTCATCTAATTCACTGAGGCCTTTGAAAAATGACACTCGACAAATTAAGTACGACTGATTATCAAAAAATGCACAAACTGTACTGGACAAATCAATTCGGTGCGTGAATAATAAGGAGACGAAAAAAAAAAAAAACAACACGGACAAAGTGAATGAAAGTTTTTGATGCTTGGCGCGAACGATTTTAATTCGATAACGTCGTCGATGATTCGTTATCGAAGCATTATGCAGAGAGAAAGCAAGTTAGAGAGGTTAGGTTAATATTCAATATAAATTAAAGCAGCTATAATATTATTAATTTAAGCAACTTTTTTGTCGCCAAAATAACACTTATATGCATCCTTAACAAATATTTACATCAGACTCTCTACGATCATTATATTCATGGAGTTGTATTCTCAGCCATGATCCTAAAACTCACGAAACTTTTTTTTTTCAATTTGACGCAATAAATAAATCCGTTCATACTTATCCGTTTATCCGTTCATACTTAAAATGAAGATTTTGTCAGTCGAGCTATAACGTCGCAGTGGTCCGCAGTCATCGATCAGACGTTTATCCAGCCACTTCACGCGATATCTCGGTCCCCGTATCGGTTGGACAACGTCACAAGTGCACGCGGCATTTAAGGCCATAGAGCTGCGGGCAGTGACGTACAGCGTAACGTATATCCCGATGCAATAAATTTCGAAAAAAAAAAGAAAATCGTGTTCCCCGCTCGAATCTGTTGCGTACGGGAGAACTCTCGAGAAGGAGATTCTCGCTATGAGTTTCCTTGTAAATACATCTTTCCTGAATACCGGTATTCGCGTAAGGTTCCGAGGAAGGCTCTTGCATCGCCAATGCTGTGATTCACTGCTACGTACACGCACATACGCCGCATTATATATATATATATATATATATATATATATGCCTCAAGGTCCTCGTCTCGTTAATTGTGTGTATAATTTGTAATTCGAGAGACCCGAAGACTCGCCGACGATGAGAAAAGGAAGATGAGAAAAGGCCGAGGGAAAACGAACGAGCATGAGAGGAAAACGAATGGTATACGCAAGAGAGCGCGGTCAGTTATATCTCGCAAGAGGAAACGAATACTGCTTGAGCCCTTGTACAAATTTTCACCCCCCGCCGCATCATCGAAGGAAATGTCTTTTCGAGGAGGGTGTGAGACACTCTATGTCGAAATAGGAGATACTACGGAGATGCGCGACGAAAAACAGAAGCATTGAGAGGTGTCAAACTGTAACGCCGAGGCGCTTGGCGTTTCCCCTCTCTATCTCTCTCATTCGATTTTCTATGATCTGCTGACCTGAATCTCGTTCCAGATACACACGTTTGAAAAAAAAAAAAAAAAAAACTAAGGGGCACGCATGCATTTGTCAGGGAGCGTCAAAACTCTAGCTTTCTCGTGCCGCAACGTTGGTTCAAAGATGAGAAAGACGAACCCGGAAAATTAGTTGTCAAGTGTTTTATGCATCCTGCTTCGAAAACACGCGTGGCCATGTGTGAAACGTGCTATGTATATATATATATATATATATATATATATATATATATATATATATATATATAGGTGTGAGGATCCCTGTAGCGTGCGAACCGTCTCATCAATTTTATCAATACTAATAATGTATGGAATTTAAATGTTGTAGATACAACTTTTTTTTATCGCACGACGTTATTTTTTGCCTGCTTGTTGTAAAATTTTATTGAACTACAAGAGAGCGAGACAGATAGAGAGAGAGAGAGAGAGAGAAATTGAACGGGCTCTTCGCCAGATGCCGGGGTACCGAATCGGCCCACTGCGATAAGGGCACATAATCTGGACCAGAGCAATAAATATATCTTTTTTTTTTATAGATTCACGCTCAAAAGAGTCATGTGAGCAGAAAAAAAAATCGTTGAATTCGTTTTAAATACATTTCATTTGAGTTTAAATCTGTTTGCATAAAATATCATTCGTCTGAGCAGCATGTGTAATTTAAATTTATAAAAAAAAAAATACGATTTTTCACGGTAACTTAGCAATCCGTAGCTTAAGACAAATCGATTTTATTTTATTTCAATAATTCTTTATCGTAAAAACCGTTCCCTCGGGTCGGAAGTTTGTTCGCATAATCCTGAAGAACGTGAAAATGGCGACAAATATTTTGATACGGAAAATGACGATTTCGAGTATTATTTATGCAACTTTCGCGGCTGATTATTCTATTTCATTAATCGGAAGAAAAAGATTGCATCTGGATCCACCTGAGGATAATCGCAGTCACTTCATGGAGTAATGATGACCGTATGAATTGCTCGACAGCATTACTCATAACAGCTGTTCGCCATAATCTAGCAATGCTCAGTTGTATGATTATATAACGATTCAACTGAAATGTCATCGAATTAACGGGTATTCTTCTGGCGTCAAATTTTGTAATTTGAATTGATACAATTTTGTCTTAGTTCGTTTATGATTCGTACATACTACGGATATATGTATAACATTCTCGTCTCGTTTCACTCTATTTCTCGTCGAGAGCTTAAATGCCTCATAACTAACTCAATCCTGGCTTCCTAATTAAATATCTATCGTTTAATTAAGAATGATTTACCGTCGGCAGTCAGAGCAGAGAACGAGCCAGCCAGCATGGCAGACAGGCTGGTAGTGGTATACTATATATATATATATATATATATATATATATATATATATATATATATATATATATATATAAACAGAAGCTACAACATCGAACGAGAGAGCATTGAAGCGCCCGTAACCACTCGATGGTCTCGGCAATCAATGCAGGAATTATCCTCATTAGGTCGATCTGCAGTCTGCTTCTGGCTCGTCGGCTTCACCGAGAGCTTGCTTCTTGCCTCTCTCTCTCTCTCTCTCTCTCTCTCTCTCTCTCTCTTGGTTCGTGAGTCTGTGTATGTATGTGTTTTACACAAATACGAACCAGAATATTGGTGGAGCAATGAGAGGGACCGAGCGTATAAAGACGAATGAATCCTGCGAAGGAGGAAAAAAATGGGAAAGAACGAGAGGAAAAATACAGTAGAAATTCCGAACAGGTTAATACATGGAAAAAAATGACAGCCCTCGAGTCATATACACCGATATAGATGAATGTCATATCGACTGGAAAGCCATCGAGTGTAATTTTATTTTGAATAAGTATATTAGTAATTGTTTTAATTAAATGATTAAGGATTATAACGTAAAATTTTCTAATATCATAAAAAATTATTGCAAATTAATCTCCGTTATGTATTTGAAATGAATTGTTAATTTCATTCACGGTTCATAATTCACATTCGTTTCGCAAAGAAAATGATCTTTAGTAAATTTTTTGTAAATCAAAATCTGAAACAGTAACTGATCACGTAATGATGGATAGAAATTTTTGATAAATATTGAAGTTTGACGGTATATCACGATGAAATTTATGTGAAACAATTTGTGTGAGCCATATGGGGTTACAGTTTTGTCCACCGTACCTGACGATGGGTATCTGTAACTTATGGATGCTCGACTGTAACGTGATTGCTGCCGGAGAAGGGGCAACCAACGACAACGACGATGACGACGACGACGACAACGACAACGAGAACGAAGTTCACGAAGAAACAGAAGAGAGTGAGCGAGAAATAAGCGTTCGGGAAAGAACGAAGGAGAGCAACCTGTCGAGGTCCGCGCGGAGAATCCCGAGAGCTATTAGATCGAGAAGCTGGCTGCGTGTGCTCGCCTGGTGGGCACGAGAAAAACTGGAAATCTGCGCGGGCTCTTGACTGGGTCCACGGGCATCCCAAGGGGTAACCCAAGATAGAGAAAGAGGAAGAAGAGAGAGAGAGAGAGAGAGAGAGAGAGAGAGAGAGAGAGAGAGAGAGAGAGAGAGAAAGAAAGAAAGAAAGAGAGAGAGAGAGAGAGAGAGAGAAAGAGAGAGAAAGAGAGAGAGAGCAGGGAGCTTCTGGCAATCTTTTACTTGTGGAACTCTTTCCTACTCTTCACTCATGAAATTTCTTCCTTCTTGTTCGTTCATCTCGTTCTCACTCTTGCACTTGAACATGGCCAACTCACCCGGTTACCACTACGTACGCGAATAATCGTGTTGCCAATACAGCCTCTCTCTCTCTCTCTCTCTCTCTCTCTCTCTCTCTCTCTCTTTCTCTTATGCACGAACGATTCTGCTTGTCTCAGCAAGACAAAAAGGAGTCGCTGACTTCGAGTGACAACTTAGCGAGCCAGAGCTCACCTCGCCCCGTCAGTCACCGAGGCCACACACAGATCGCCCCGCACATACGTCCACCGCCTAGATTCTCATCGATAATTAATAACAAGACGTTCTGTAAATTATATACATATACATATATATGCAGGGTGATTTAGAAAAGATGATGCACCCGGTGATGGTTCATTTTTCGCGTTGGCCTGAGAAAACTATCCAGCTACTTGTCATCATACTTTTTTTCATAAATGTCGGACCATTAGAATACGTTGATTCGACGACCAATACAGGTGCAGGAATTTTCCGCACAGAATAGATTCCGCATCGAGAGAGATCGTGATGTGGCACAGTCCGTTCGTAAAAATGGATTAATGGCATCGTCAAAGACACGGTCGAAAATATTTTTAAGGATGTATGAGCACTAGCTTCACGATCATATAAAAATCTGAATTTTTTATATGGTGTAGCAGAAGTGTATATAATAAAACCTGCAAAATTTCAAAGTGGGTCAACGACTCTTTACGCGAGTAATTAATTCGTGAAATCAAGATATTTATCCCACGCCATATACGAATTCTGGGCTGACGCAACTTTGAAACAGAAATTCGTATCGTTCACGATCAGATACGATCGATATTAAAACTGTTAAATGTTCAGAAAACTATCACGATTACATACGTTCCATAAAAAATGGGGGTTAACGAACCTTTTGACATACAATTATCGATTTTAAGGAAATTTTTCGCGTGTGTCGCATAATGAGCGGTCCGACTCTCTCTTGTTTCATGCGTGCCCCTCGCTCACCGCGCTCACCCGCGCCCACGTTTCCGCTCATTTCCCGCCACCTTGTTCTCATACATCCTTAAAGACGTTAATCGAGATAACGCTGTCGAATGTGCTATACGAAAGTGGTTGCTAGAGAGGATACGGTATTGAGATAGATTTTGTAAACTACACTATCGAAGATTCTTGCAAAAAAAAAAAAAAATAAGGATTATAACCTCATTAGGACGTTTTCGTGACAGTATATGTATATACTCATCAACGTTGCCACATCTCGATACCTCGATCAGCGAGAAAATAATTTTCACTTGAAAACTATTTGAAATTGAAAAAAAAATCGACTGTTGGGTTCGCTGAATACCCTTATTGTCATATATCGCCCAAAAATTAGGTATACTGGTCATTTTGAATCACCCTATATATATATATATATATATATATATATATATATATATATATATATATAGTGAACTTCATGTATTGATTACTCGACAGGTATACGGCATTGGCGATCGCACAGAGCTATATATTATCGTCCTCTCGGGATGACAAAAAAAAAGTAACTAGTTCTCTCAATACATTTCATGCATATACGATATATGTATGAAGCGAGAATTTTTATATTCATTCGATATAGGGGAGAAAAGGCAATTGGCTTCTAATTACGAATTCACGGTTGCTCATGATGTGACGCGATCGCGATATCTTGATCGTATTATTATATTGCACTTATACTATAGCGATGCGTGATCGGATTGCGGATGAATTATAATGACGAGAATGGGGAAAAAAGAGACTCGGGGTATTATATATTCGTCATACGAGAAGCATGGTCATATGGTGGATAAAAAAAAAAATGCGCAGATATAACCTTGCTTATATAGCTTTACTACATGGTACAACGTACAAGAGTAGCTAACACGGCCATATGTCGAGCTGTTACGTATAGTACCGTATAGTACATGCTGAGGAACCACGTACGCCTGACTGCTTCGCGGGTTATACCAGTCGCCCCGGGCGACAAGGGTGGCAGGAAGCACACAGTAACGCAAACTACCCTTCCCCGAACACCCTTTATCCGCCCCTGAATTTTCGTTTCTAACGTCGTTCTTCTCTCTCTCTCTCTCTCTCTCTCTCTCTCTCTCTTTCTATTTTCACTGTCATACTAAATATATATATATGCACTGCCACAGGAGCAAGCGGATAATGCTATTTCGATTTACATATATAGGTATCGTGATACTCGTTCGCCAGAGATAGTTCAGTTTTTCTCTTTTTCCCTACACGGACCGAAATGCATGCGGCACAAATAGAAAGAAAAAAGAAATTTGCACAGCTTTTAAATCCTCGGAATGTAAATTTTCATTTGCATACCAGCGGTATTGCAGTCGCATCAATCGAGTACTGAGCCTTCAACGATATCGTGTTCAGACGTCTTTTTTTTTTAAAGAAAACTCAATGTGAATGAGCTTGAATTATGAATATTGTGTACATTGTGTAGAAAATAAGTTAGAAACGAGCAATATATAAATAATTAATGCATGCAGTACTGTCAGTATTCATGGAGGAATTTTTTTGAAATAATATTCAGTTATTTAACCGCATAATTGAGAAGTTTAATGAAGAAAACGATGCGGTGCATTCATTGACTATTATTTGAAACGAATAAAATGAAAAATTACACTTGGGTAATTGAAAAAAAAAATCTAGACTGTCATTGTGTCAATGAATATCCATGAATTTTCATCTATATTGAGCAGGGGTGCTTCACAATCTCTTTAAAAATATATGCAAAAAATTTTCTAAAACAAATATGGTGCCCGATTGACCTAGCAGTATCGCTGATATTTTTTCATTCGACTTATCAATTTTTTCGATGCACAAAATAAATGAATAATCACTATCTTCTTCTCCGAACTAAAAATTTCAAACTCTCGTTAAATTTGATTTTTCAAAGTTTTGCAGCAAAAAAATTCTACCTGCGGCGATAGAAGTACCATTGATAAGTATCTCATGAAAAATGGAGCTCTATTCATAAAACAAAAATCTAGGTATGCTGCCAACGGAACAACTTGTTTTTTTTTTCTTTTCGAGACAACGACGTCTTGCTCCTATGTCACCGTCATTTTTTTGATACTTCTTAACAAAAAAAATTAATCTATGCTCTACGAGGAGACTGCAATATTCTTCTTCACTTTCTTCACTTTCTTGACTGAAATTCTTCACATAATCGTATCGAACCTCATACTTCATAAATGAACTCTTCATACCCGATTTATACTTATAAATAACTCCTCGGGACTGTGTATACGATAACGGAATGGATATTAATTAAGAACAATCGAAAGCTAAAGATGCGATCGGATACATACACGTCAGACCGAAGAGAGGGAGAAACATAGCAGAGTTTTTCTCGTTGTGCGGGTTCGAACGAACGAGAGGGATATCTATAAGTCCCGGCGCCAATATCACTGCGGCTTACCAGATGGGATTCTGGTTACGTTTATCCGTACTAAGTCCATCGTGCGCGCAGCAGGACGTAGGGTGAAGGCGAGCTCACACACCGAACCCTCTGACAGTGTATGTACGTACATGCGTGTCGTACATGCGGAATGTCTCGTAATTGATAGCGAGAGCACATAGCGGGCTCGATGAGCCGTAGAAAAATAATAAGCCATCGTATATATATATATGCAGTGGCCTGGCTGCCGGAATATACATATACACACATTTATATATATACATATTGTACCCCGATATTATTGGCCACTCCATATAGGATGCTCTTTCTCCCACTAGCGGAGCACGTCAACCCTTGAAATACGATAGAACGTACGAGAGGGAGTGTATTGCGCGAATCAGCAAGACCAGCAGCTCAACCAGCAAGGGGTCGATTGACGCGGGATGTGTACGAGGTGATACGAAATAAAGGACGTTTCTTGCATCTATTTGAATTCTCTTGCCAAAAAGTTGCATAGAGGAGTAACTAAAAAAAAAAAAAATTGAAATCTACAAAGCTTTTTTTTCGTCGCGCTCATAAAGCTCCCTCCATGAGCAAGTGAGTTTTTCAATTTTGGCTTTCCCATTGTGGAATCTTCATGAGCACGATAAAAAAAGATTCATAAAATTTCGAAAATTACGAGGACGCAATGTGCAAATTTTAATTTGCAAGCTTTTCTTCAATTATGCATGTAACGTATCCATGTGTATTCTGTTTGTGCAGAAATCTTTAGCTGGATATCTCAAAATGTGGTGAATGTAGAATTGTTGCATGCATTTTTCGAAAAATTCAAAGCACCATGAAATATGAACCCCTTAATCGATTCTTGCCAAATTCAAGTCATCCTTCAATTTAAAACTTCATAAAATCTGAAATTTCACAAAATCTCATTGAAGAATTCATCGATACTATCGTATTATTGAAGGATTATCTAAATGATGTAATCAAATTTGGCACGATATCTCAAAATTTGGGGAAGTTTACGCGATTACAGACATTTTTCGAATAATTGAAAACTTCGTAAAATCTGCACACTTCCACCGTTTTTAACCAAATTTATTACGAACCATCCTTCAATGATACTCTATTGTTGTAAAAAAAACTTAGCACGATACCTCAAAATTTGGGGAGTTAAAGCGTGTGTACCCATTTTTTGAAGAACTTAAAATTTCATAAAATCTGAACCCCTTCAACAATTTTCGCCAAATCCAATACCAACTGTCTTTTAATTTTAATCTATTTATGTAAAGAAAACTTGGCACGATATCGCAAAATTTGCAGAAATTAGAGCGGGTACGACAATTTTTCCAAGAATTGACAATCACAAATCTCAGTCACTGTATGAATTTATATAAAAATTAGAGTAATTAAAGGGGTTATCATATGCTTTACTTGACTGTGAAATTGTTCGGACGATTTTTCTAAATGTGATTCCTCGATGTTTTGGCACATTTTGAATACTTGAAAAATAATTTTCACTAATCGACTAGTGTGCGCTGGAGTCAGAGAAAAGCTCTTTAGTATCGCAAATCTATAATTTAATCTGTACGAATTTACCCGTATTCAGCGGATGTTTTTTTTTTATAAGTCCATCGGATTACTGACAGCCGCGAGATACGAAATTATGAGGTCTGAACCGTCGATATTAAACTGTGAGTATTAGATAAAATGAGTATGAGACTGGTCGTGAATGAACGAGTTCGAAGGAGTCTAAAATTACGAACTCTTTATTTAAATCCATGATAAATTATTTTCTTCTGTTTTCACGAGAAAAAATTACCAATACCTACGAGACTTTAACGCACCGATTCTTGGGCCTTACGCACAACTGTTTTTCATTTCAATGAATTTTTTTTTTGTTTTTTTGCGACGAGGAAACTCATGGATAGAAAAAGATATCGCCTGGTACTGTCAAGATATGTGACACGTAATCAAATCTCGGTCCGGGGTTACAGCTGGTCTGTAGCGTTTATATAGATACGTATGTATAGTGTGTTACGTACAGGAGAAGCGATGATGCGCCGGGAAGTCCCGGTGCCTCGTTGATTAGATTAGGGTGGATTAGCCAATCAAAAGCTACAATACTCTCGGTGAGCGCGAATCGGACTCTCTCTCTCTCTCTCTCTCTCTCTCTTTCTCTTTACCCTTGTCGGAAGTTCGTCGAGACCAGTAAAGCGCCCTCTTCTGCCCCTACAGTGACATTCGATGCTGCAGGCGTTCCCATATTGGATTTGCGCCGTCGCTAACGCGATCCAGAATCGAATGATTCGTATAACTTTCCCTCCTCACCCTCGCTCTCGCTGAGTTACGTTCGAGCTCATCCAATGCCGGACAACTATACCATAGCTCGTGCTCTGTACTCAATCGAGCTCTCGTTCATCCATGGACCGAGTACTCCACGTGTATAACAATCGGAGATCACGCGTTTTTACAAGATAAAAGTGAGAAAAAAATACCCGCTTCATTTTTCATCGTTAAATTGTGTGGTCTCTGCTATAATTGTTGGAGAAAAACGAGAATTTCGATATAAATTCGAGCGTGGGATTGTTCATTTTTTATTATGCACGAGAAAATTTTTCTATAGCATTGCGTGGACAAGAAATTTTATGGTTGTTTCGATGAAAATATATTTTCAGATCGATCTGTCTGATTGTGAAAAATTGATAAGACTCGGCAATATAATGCGATGCGAGAACAAATCCGTGCCATCTGGTCAGTTCACCGAAAACCAACGGAAAATAAACATACATCCGTCGACAATGTGTATGTCCTGAATAGTTGGCAAATAAAAGTGCGTAAGTCGCACGATTCAATACGTATGGCAGGGTGAGTTGTGACCTTTTGTTTGTTAGCAGTCGATGTATAAATACAGCGTTGTCTTTCGCGATCGCTTGCACGTCCATCGCTCTTTCGGCGTCTGACATGTGTAGACGGAAACACGATCCGACTCTCGAAGATAGACTCTATACCGATGAGCGCAGCCCCCTGCAGCGAACACCTATATATATATATGTATATATAATGGTGATATGACCGTACAAAAGAGCAAAATCGACGGCTCGCTGCCCCAGGCAAAATGCATCTCTCAGACAAAACCTTCCACGTCGTTTATACCATAAGCACTCGTCCTACAACCCCGGCTGGTAGAAGAGACGAAGGAACAATTAACCGAATTTGCATTGTATCTCTATCAAATTACCAGATTCGTATTATCGATAAAATTGGCAATTTGGGGGGGGGGGGGGGGGGGGGGGTAGGCGGACAGTGGCACGGGGTGAGAAAATTGGGAACTATGAAGAGAGAAAGAGAGATAGAGAGGGGTTGAGATGGATTTTCATCTGCACGACGTGTGCAAGGACGAGGGGTTGAAACTGTGCCATCCAGAGACGCACGAGGAGAGAAATCTTCTCTCGATCGCGTACATTTGATCGCCCTTCAACCATTTTTGGCGTTCACACAGGAGCATTTTTATTTCTACGGTTTTGCGATGTATCAGGGCCGCACTGACGACATTGGGTGTGCTTTGTAGCAGTGGTGGAGTTATTGGCAACTCGAGAAAATGAAATAAAAAGGGTAAAACACGTTAACGTGCTATTATTATTATACAATATGGATGTTATACGAGCACTGGAATTGCATAAGCAATTTAATAAATGATTAATGAACGAAAATTGATCTTTATTGAATAAAATCAATTTCTCTCGCTTTAAAATCGGAGGAGTACCATGCAAATAAATATTGCTCCGAGAATTTGCATCAAACGAAATCAATCTCAATGAAATAATTCTTTTGAATCACCATTAATTATTACTTTATGAAATAAATTGAATAATTCTGTCAATTGCTGCTATGATGGTCGAAAACCATGCCACGAAAATAATATGTGCGTCAGTTGCGGGACCCAAAATTCTGCTTCTATGACATGGGGGGTGCGTCCCTGATGCAGTTGCGGAGGCCGACAGACACAGCATCCAGAGCGAAGTACGTGAAGGGTGACAGGACGATTGTAGTGTCACTGGCTCGAACAGCTTACTCTGTCTCTTTCTCTCTTTCTCTCTCTTTCTCTCTCTCTCTCTCTTTCGCATTGTAACTTGACACCCGGGATATACACGCCCCTCTCGAACACGCATCGAGTCGCAAATGTTATCTCGCGCCTGTCGGCCGGTTTTCTTCATCTCCGTCTGTACATCGTGCTTTCTCCTTTACTCGTGACGAAACTCTGCCTACGCTCTCCGCTATACAAATTATTCACAGTGTAACGGTGTAATATTAGATAACAATATTATAAAATATACGCGTTTTAATGGCTATATCGTGTGCGTGCATGCCCTATAACGAGAAGAAGCATCGCGAAATTATCATCAGGTGCTCACGAGGCATGAATGTCGTTATCACTGCTAGCGATCCGACATTAGGTCAGTATAATCATAATTCACAGTTGCAAGTATTTTCCTTGCATCAGCATTAAAATTCTAACGCGATCGGTATCTTTACGACGGATAGAGAGAATGCGACGTACGCCGTGAAACCGATTAATTAGACACTTTGTTCTTAATATCCGCCATCACGTTTCATTGTTGGAATTGACAGAAAAAAAATTTATAGGCTTACGTAATATTTGTTTTTTTATCGTAGGTAATATTTACTTTCAATATTATTGACTTTATTAATATTTTAAATATTATTTGCTTGTAAAATTGATTTTTGTTAGCCAGGATTTGGTTTAATTAATTATTTTTTTGACGGCGTTAAATCGATGGGTCGATCAAACTTTGTGTTCGTGAAAATCCTTCTTTTTTTCAAATTTTTAATGCCAATGTGTGTTCAAAACGTCCTGAAACGTCGAAAAATCGAAATTTTGTGAAATTGACCGAATAGGTGGTACGTAATGAGGCTGCAAAAATAAAACCTCTGTAACTTTGGGTTGGTTTGAATTATAGCATTGCAATGTAGCACGCGAGTCTTCGTCTGAGACTTCAGTACCCGAATATACTTGATGTTTACTCTCATACGAACGCCGAGGAGCCAGGTAAAAATATGCCGCAGTTTCCCCGTGCCCCGGTGTAAATGCTATGCAGCAAGAGTTATCGTCTACGGCGGCAACAACAGGAACTGGGTCGGGGACAAATGTCAAGATTGAGTAATGAGGTACAATTTCCCGAACTAACGCGGTATTAGGTGAAATACCTGGTGGACTGAAAAGGAATAAATTTTTTTTTAAATTCGATAATAATTTGCCGAATGCAAACATGGGTAATGGTCGACAATTTTGATGACAACTTCCTGTAAATCACGGATTATACTTTTTGTATAATATACGCAGTAATCCCTCTCCAAAGATAGCCGACATCCACACTGTATCGCAGCTTGTTGCTAGCCAATTTATACCTATATATATAACGTGATCATGCAGTGTATGACCAATAATGTATTCCTGCAAAGCGCGCGCGCGGCGCGGACAACAAATGCCGCGTAAACGATAATGCAATTCACGTGGTTCTGGTCGTTCCACCGGAGCAAGCGATATATATATGTATAAGGCCACAGATGGTCGCCCCGGGCACTTACCAGTTTTCACCCCGTGCCAACGTGGCCGGAGCGCACCAACGCGCGAGCTTCTATATCATGAAATCCGCCCGTTGGCACACGGTCAAAGGAATCTCTAAGCGGTAGCTTCGCCGGCCACTAACCGTATTTATTTATGCTACTAGAGACCAGCTACATTCGTGCTTTAGGTGAAGACTTTGGTGGAATGTGCACGAGGTATAGAAATGTACAACAGGGAATGTTAGACAAGCCCGAGGCTAATGATCGATGAAGATAGGAAAGATTTCGTTGTGAGAGGCGGAGAATTTTAGAATTTTTGGGAAACATGTCTACGCATTGATGTCCGAGAAAAAGCGTAGTTAGTTTTTGTTTTCACTTCTGCATTTGTTTGCGAAGCAATAACTTGTTATGATTTGGCCCATGGTCACTTAGTGTCTGGTTGGATCATTCGTTTGAAGGGAACGAGAAAAAATTGATTTTTTCCAAAAACTTTTAATAGGAACTCTAAGAAATTTCATTGTTATAACTCATACTACTTTAAGGAATTTTAATATTTTATAAAGGATGAATGAGAAAAAATGAAATCTACAGTGAATGTGTAATAACAATGGTATTCTATAATAATAATAATAATAATAATAATAATAATAATAATAATAATAATAATAATAATAATAATGGTCGCTTACTATCATCAACACTGGCTCTGTCGAAGTAAATATTGAGTAGAGCGGTATACTCTCTTTTTCTCTCTCTCTCTCTCTCTCATATATCGTTAGTGTATTACACTGTTCAATGAATAATTTTACTTCTACTTGGATTGATGATTGACGCAAGTTTGAGAGGAGATGAAAGTGACTTTTGAACTTTCTATGCTCGTCAAGCTTTCTTCATCAACCAGTACATCGATTTGATTTTATTGTAAATTTCAATCGTAAAAACAATTTGTGTAAAAAACTACTCGCGCGTTATAGCACCAAGTTTACAAGTAAGGCTTTTTTATAAATTGTTTTTAACGCTCATTTCCAATTTTTACAATCAGATATTCGATTTTATGTCTAGAAATGTTTTTTTTTTTTTAATGCAAAAACCATTCAAATGTAATTTTCAATAAAGTTTTAAAGAGTTTAAATTTAAAAATTCGGTAAGAGCATTGGTAGATAATTAATTTTTGAATATATGCATCAGATGTCAGCCTAAACCGCAGCAAGATAAAGCGCAAGGGATTTTTCGAATTTTGATACTCAAAGTTTCAGATGCCAAAAATGTTTATGTTGGACAAGTAAATGAGCTGAATCATGGCTAATTAATTTTATCTTCTTTCAGCGAGACAGCCATTTCGTATTAGCCAACATATCATTCGAATAAGTGATGCGAGTGATGCATTATTTTTCATAATAGCTATCGTTGATTGGCATTTCATTTAGATTATAATGATATCGATGAACTAATGCCAAAGGGGCGTATAAGCTGTGCTTATACATTCCCGATACGCTCTTACGGAATTTAACCATTGATATGATTATGAAAAGCTAGTACATGGCAGATAATTGTAGATCACAACTGTCCACCATCGCCTCGTTATTTATTTTTATTTTCTACACTTTCTTAATAATCTTTTTTTTAATCACATAATTTTCACCGTTTTTCGATGAGCTTTCAACTTCAATCAACGGTTCTTGGATCAACTCGGTGCATGTGATCGTCGTATAAGAAAACGTACATAAGCGCTCAATGATCATAAAAGACGTGGCATTAAATAAAATAGAATTCCATGTGACAGATATGAAGTGACATATCTATACCCGTTTCACATTCTTCACTCTGCTCTGCAATGGAGGACAGCTCTATCGTGTCCTGTTTAGTCTCTCGTATGAATAAAGGCCAGATCAACGGCAAGTGGTATACGAGAGCAACAGATAAAGTGTGATTTATATTAAATTCTCGGTGAGCGAGCAAGAGCAACGGTATAGATAGAGCGAGGAAGGGGAAAGGAAGGTAGGCTGTGTATACATGAGAGAAAAGTACGGAAGAGAGCTTCGTAAAGTGGGGTGAGCGAGATTTTCACGGACGGAGTGGGAAAACTGGATGAATTATACCGCCAAGTTATTTTCAAGTTTGACCTGATTTACTGCTGTTGGAGCATCCCACGAGACGCAGGTATCAACCTCGCGCTCCAGTTACCCCCACCGTTTCAGTGTCAAACAGGTGAGCTATAGGGAAAAATATACATGTATTTAAATAGGAAAATTCCAATTTTTTATGATTGAATTAAACCTATATCGTTAAGTTTAATGAATCATACTTGGGCTCATTATAAACTCGGCTTGATTCGAGTAAACCTATACGAGGTATAACTGCGGCAAGAGTTTCTGGAGCCGAAAAAGTTTTATTTTTTCCAACTGTCGTTTGTCCGTCAATGCCATAAAATTCCCTGACATTTCGGTGAAGTAAAGTAAACAAAAAGTTCTAGAGTCTCTCTCTAACAGTCGATATGATCGAACGAATATGTATGATTTGAGGTATTTCTGCATCATCAATGTTCAGCTAAGTCGCACCAGTGGGCTGCACAACATTATTGGTCAAACAAATGCTGAGCATATATTTATTTTGACCAGGGGTGAATGGAGATGTGTCCCGGGGCTGTATCGTGGGCTATTGAATCCGGGAGAGCCTCGGGAGTCTCGATGGCTTTTGCTATAGGGCGCACACACCCCACGACGAAAAGTTCTTCGATGCTTTGCAGTTCGCTTGGGTTGTAAAGTTTTACGTATACTCGAGAGCACCAGCGACCAACTGGGTTGGTCACCAGGCGGTATTTCGTGGTCATAGCCACGATGGGATCGGCTAGCCCAGATTTGCCAGGATGAGAGTTTTGTTTTAGTGATAACACTGACGGTTCACTAGCCACTCACTTCCTCGTTGTTTGAAACATTAATCATGAAATCCCGGACCTTTGGCCTCTCCGTCCTTTGCCAGACTCTCTCCCCAGTTTGTTGAAGAAGTTAACGCTGCCGTGCAGTTTGGCTTTCGACGAGTTCACTGTGTAGTGTAGTTCGAGTGGAAAGTTACGTGAAAATAGAATGACACGTGATCACCATACGTCCGTAATCAATTCTCTGATGCTTACTATATTTTAAGTGATATCCCATCAAGTAAAACCGCATCATATCGGAGCACAATAAGGAACTTGGCACTGCAAACATGTGCGCAAGTTCCCAAAAATTGATGATAAATCTATTTTTTCCAATAATTAATCTACGTTAATCATTTAAAATATTTATTTCATGGACGAAGAGAATGAGGGAGATATTGGTTCGATGATTTTTCTACTTTCAGCGATATGTAAGCCTTGAATTAATACCGACTTAAATGCAGGAAATCGTATAATCATCAGTTCACTATAACTCTGGCGAGAATTTCCGTACATTTGACGTTGGTTTCAGGGGAACTCCGGTCTACTTCGTATAATAAGATTTCCTTTAATGGCGCTACACGCCTCATTGGGATTTGCCAAGTCCAAAGTTCGGGACGAGGCGAGTGAGCGAATATCCATAGATATACTTGATCAAAGTTTGGCTGTGTTTTGGCTTAACTGGAAGTTACAGCCAATCTGGAGGGCGTTCGAGCAAAGCCAATTTCTGGTCCGAGAAATTTCAGTCCGGTGATGCGTGATCCGATTATTAGACACATCACCGGCCAACGCGTAGATATACATACATACATCTTGATGCATAATAGGTAGATTCTATGCCGTATCTGTTATAAGGCACTTTTCCTCTTCGAAACTCCCAAGCTGTGCAAACAAAAACAAGCGACCGAGGGCATCAGCGGAGAATTCAGCATGCGCTCTGATGCACGCATGCAATAGCTTAATTTATAATTCCTGAGACGAGTCTCGCGGGCGGTAAGAAGATGATGAAGAAAGCGTATAGGTGGTGGAAGAAGCTGGCAATGTTGAAAACAGAGGAATACAGAGTGATAGAGGAGGCGCGCGGCTCCGGCGACAACTGCGGGGAGTAAGAAAGAGTCAGAAGAACGCGAATAAAGGATTGAGGAGGTGGAGGATCTTGGGGATATCGCGCGCGGCGGCAATGCTCCACGGAGAGAGGAACCTACTGAAATCGTCGAATGCCGCCGCCGTCACATTGCACAGCCGCGAATGCCGCAATGGAAACGCGCGCGCGAGCTTCGACAATGCAGCCGCCTTGCTCGGTAGCTTTATATGGAGCGTCGTCCCCGTGGGTGGTCCTCCGTTGGATGTCGTCCAGGGCGTCATCCTGGTTAAGGTCCCACCGGGATATCGAATCCCAGTGATTATGACGATCATTTGAGAACCGCTGCTTGGATTCTCTTGGATCTTATGAGAGTCCATGTCTCCTTGTGCTCATGAGAAGACTTCTCTTTCTTTCTCTCTCTCTCTCTCTCTCTCTCTTTATCTTTCGTTCCTAACTCTTTGAACTCTCTTTCTTTCGTTCTTGTAGCGTTATCTCTCTCTATAACCGCCCGGAACCTTCACTTTCCTGCATCTTTGTCTCTCTCTCTCTATCCTCCTCGCGTCTTTCGTATACCTAGAGTGCCGTCATTCCCGCGTCTCTCACACCATCGATCGGTTTTCTCTCTTTCTGGAAACCCAGAAGGCCCCGCGGAGCGAGAGATATCCTCGAGCCCGAAGAGTGAGATCGGTGGAGATGGGGGCGAGGAGACGCGCACTGAATCACTCATCGCGCGTCCTTCCCGCGTCTTCGTCTTTCGTATATCTATCGTCGTTCACGTTGTCGTTCACGTCGTCCTGGGTCGGTGATAGTCGCGAGAGTCCTCCATCGTAGCGAGCTATTAACTCTCTCGCGAGCATGGATACCGGCTGGGCATTTTACAAGGTTACATTATTTACTACACTTCCCAATCCCCCTTATTGCCCCTATGTCTATACGTGAAAACGTATTATGCGACCTGCCGGTTACTTCGGACTTTTGGATTGCTTTAGCTGAATGTACGGGATCCCCAGCAGCTTATGCGCTACCTGCTGGATCATAGGTACATATATTCGCGACCGTACCGTTCTCGGTGGACATACGCTCTCGGTTGATATCGTTCCAACGTTTGCCCTGTACAAACACGATCCTTACAAACGGGTATATAAGACGTGAATCCGGCTATACATTATGGCAAAGTACATACATGCCCAGGTTGCTGCATACTCGTGTGCACAGAGTATAGGAAAGGATGAAACCGTGTTCCAGCCATAAGCGAAAATCTTGAACAAATCCTGCGGACTCTGTTTCCCCATCATATGTTGGAATATATTTTTGCTAGATTCAAGATATAATGTGTCTCGTCTTCGAGGATGTTCATCGAGCGCATGTATTGTGTAGGTAGTCAAGGTAGATTATTATTGTGGTATTGCTGCTACGTTCACTGATCCCGTCTGGAAAATCGATTCTCGAAACATCTTTTATTTCATTATGAGCGATCGGGAGAGTGACGCAGAAGCAATGGCTGGATTGATAATTGCCATCATAGTTATTTCCGCGTAGGGGAAGTATACTGACCGAGAGAAAGAGAGAGTGAGAGAGCGAGAAAGAGTGAGGGGGGTGGGGGGAGACAGAGACAGCACTGCCGCCTGCTCGATGCTCCGTATAAAACCGGCCTTCAAGTATTTCCCCCCTCTGACTTTATTATTCCCTTTTTTCCTCATCCCTCTTGCTCTACCTTATCCTTTTTGCTCTATATACTGCGTATTTCATTTCTTATTTTCTGTTGGCTCTCTCCGCCGTGACTTTTGTTCGCGTATAAGAGTCTCTCGGTTTTTCCGTCCAGCTTCAAAAGTAGAGAGCACCGAAAGCAGTAGCATAAGTATATATATATTATGTACATATATATATGCTTGATCGTACATAGACGGTGGAGTGGCCGCGGCTTGACGACCCGACCCCATTCTCTGAAAATCCAGCGATTCTTTCGGGAGTCTTCGGAGATGATATTTTCTCGGATCAATCCATATGGTCGCCATAGCAACCGGTCAGCCTCTAGCTTGTTCACCCCCGCCCCCTCCATGTATACCTATATGTATATATAATGGCTGTATGCGATATCGAGAGGAAGTCTGAAAGCCACCGCACGTTCCGTACAACCGACCCAATGGATAGTACGGACGTAACTGGGGTTAGTGATATTGTGTTCCTGATGCAGATTATCATGGTATTTTGGCCCCATTCCCGTTCGGCTGATGGAATATGGTGATGAAACATTCTCGTTTCGGGAAAAAAACTGGAGAAAACTCACAGGACTGTTATAACTTGCGTCTACTATCGTATGCAATATAGAATACCAGTTATGCATACATAAACATATATACTTTCAGAGCAAAGCGGAGAATTTATAGCATGGGATTGTTTGGGAACCATGCAGTCACGCTCAAGAAGAAGGAGCACTTTTCTCTTTGCGAGCGTCTATCTGTTGACTGTGAACTATTCAGAGTCAAAGCGTAGCCGCGCGGTGATGCGCACGGAGTACGACAAATGCAAATATATATATATATATATTTATATATATTGTGATTCTCTCCATTGTTTAGAGAAAAGATCACTCGGAAGCAGCTCCCGCAGTCGTCTTTGCCATCGATATCTTTTTTTCCTTCCCAAGTGCGATCTTCTTCCTTGTATTCGTATGGCATTTGCTCTATCTGTGTTTCAACGATGAAGACGACGATGCAGACAGCAAGAACTATCAGACGATGAGGTGGGTGGAGCATTCCCTTTTTCCTCTCCTCTTTTTCTCTTTTTTTTTAATCGCCTCGCAAGTCAAGTGTCTCGCAGACCGAGAAACGACGAGATCCTTGTCGTCGTTGTAACAACCCGAGAAACGTGTCTGTGTTCGCGCACGCGCACCCAGGAACAATCGCACTTGGATGCGAATGGTCCGATTGACTTGTCGAGTGTTGGCCGTGTTAATTGTACAATCCCGAAAGCGTCTCGCTACTATAACGATTGTCCTGGTATCCACTAATAGCATGAGTTCTGCTCGGAGCTCTTTCTCTGCGTGGGGATTACGATGTCTTTGCGAAAGGTAAGAATTTTCTCCCGGGTGGGAGAAAAAAAGAAATTGAAAAGAAAGAAGTAAGGATACACACTTACAGGATAAGTGTAAAATAGGGAGTAAAGGACTTTCATCGAATCTGTTTCACCTAGTCAAAGTCTGCAATAAAGACTAACGATTTCGTAACATTAACAAGTCTTTATTAAAATGAACGAAAAAAATCGAATTTTCGTTTCTTTCGAATAAACTTCGATTACATCGAGTTTATTAATTTTCCTTGCTACGTCTTGTATTATCTCATTCCATCGTTCGTTTCATTACTTCGAAATTCTATCAGCTTGGTATCCTTGGTTCTCGTGTGAACGTATAGTGAGTCTCGTCAGTCTCAATGTGATTAGAACTCTCGATGTGAAATATAGATTGTCGTCGGAATTCGAAATCCTCCCTTTTCCACAAACACGCACAGCGCGCGCACGCAATATACGTTTTACATCTTCTTCGGAAAGCCGAAGAGCTACAAAACGAGCATGCGGTGACCATCCTTTTCATGGTTTGTCTATCTATCTATCTATTTCTTCTTCCTTCATCTCAGCCAAAATAAGTTTTTCGTACCACCCTTCATTTCTCTGTTTTCTTGTCCACCCGTGTCTGTGGCGTCTTTTCACCCTGATGTGCGTCACTGTCCTTGTGGCGCACTCCATCCCTCCCGTGAGAACCTCTGCCCGTATTCTACATGCAAATTTATAGAGATCCTTCGGACACGGCCGCGTTACTCTTCTCTGGAGCTAGGGGGATGTGTATTCTCCGGGGAAAACGGATCCACCGGGGCTAAAAGCGCTTCCTTGTACTGTCACTTCGCTACGTTCAAATCAATCGCATAAATTTCCACGACGCAAGTACATACGCACTACATATACATATATATTCCGTAGGTGTACGACGGGGACGCTAACATTCTGCGGAATAGGTAAGAAGGGACCAAAGTTATTTATCGAGACTGTGGCTCGTATTTTTATCATTTCTCCAAACCAGTGTGGAAAATATCTGAGCAAAAAAAAAACTGTCTCAGACCCAGCATCAGTGTTCAACATTGCAATGGCCAGAGACTTAGACTTAGAAATATTCAAGCCCTTAGGTTTTTGCCAAATAGACTGAACTCACATCAAACGACCTATCCTTGTCTCAAATAAACCTTATCGAAATCAAATAAATTTCCTCATTAAATAAATTGCCGCACTAATTCAGTGACAGCCCTACGCTTGAGTCATTCTGAATAAAATCATGATATTTCAGACACGCCAGTCACTGCATCTACTTTCAGGATTTTACACTCAAGCACCGTATCCAGCCAAGCAGCCAACCCATCTCGTTAATGGCTTCGAATTGTTCCGGCCAACAAGCATCATCGCGTTCCCGGTTACATTTTCCTCTCATAGTCACCTCTCGTAGTTTCTCGCGGGCTTCTGGTACGACGGGAAATTTCGGAATCCAACATGAAGAGTACATATACGATGGGATTATATATACGACAAGATGAGTCGATGCTGCTGGCAAGTGCGAGAGATACTCCGCGTTGCAACGAGAGGGCATAACAGTCTCTCGATCCACCGCGGAGATAGAGCAGTGGATCATCATTAACCAGAGTGGTACAAAACCCAGGACGTCTGATTGACAGGTGCGCAAAGACTTCCCGTTTTTCCTAAACCCTTCTCTCAACGACTTTGCAGAGTTCCTCGTATCGGTCGGAACCTTCTGCTGCTGGGTCTTTGCTGTGGCAGCAGAATGAACGAAAGAAAGAGCGGGTTGATCAGCCTCGTTCCGGCGCAAGAGGAAGAAAGAGAGAGAGAGAGAGAGAGAGAGAGAGAGAGAGAGAGAGAGAGAGAGAGCGATACAAAACTGGCCGAAGAAGAGGTAAGTGAAAGAGAGAGGGAGAGAGAACGAGAGCAACGACGATGGATCTTGCCACAGGCTGATGGACAGCCGTGAGGCGCCAAGCTATGCTAGCTATTCGGCTCTCATTTTATACACGCTCAACGATTCTCGACGAGGCAAGAGCGCGGGCGCGCGCGTTTCGCGTCCACGTGCCACACAGTCCGCTATATATGCATGTAACATCGACGAACAGACATATACGTATAAGTATATCCTCGCATTTGCACCGTTCACGGGCTCTATCACGTCTTTGAGCGGGTATTTCCCTCGCGCATTCTCTTCCCCGGCATGACACGAGAGAAAGAGTTGGACCACCGCGATAACCGCGCCGAATACCGAGATGTCAATCTTACCAGTTCTCTGTCCTTATTCATGTACCAACTACCGCGTATAGGGGGTACACACGTCGTGTGTACCAAGTGTATCTTTCAGTTCGGTGCTGCAAAGTATCTATATATAGTGGAGACGAGTTGCGTTGACGGCGCGTATAACATACGAACGAGAGAGCAAGTGATTGACCTGGACAGATCGAGCGAGAAGTCGTGGCTCATCGTAGAAGTGGTGATCGACGGTTCAAAGCACGTTAGACGATGTGTCTCGCGTATTCGAGAGATGCGTTGACTCTCGTCACACTGATGTATGGCAGTAATTTTTTTTTTTTCTTAATCTTTCACAAGTTCCATCCTATATTGGTATTACGATACTTTATGGTTTCCGGACGCAGACCATGCAGCAGTCGCTGCATGGATTTCTCCGAATCCACGATCAATATATATATATAGGTGTACTGTCTGCACGTGTGCGGATGCGAGAGAAAGACGTAAAAGGAAAGGATTCAGACCCAATTTTGGTCACGAAGAATTCGGGATGACGGTTAATTATCATACCATAGAGCTGGTCAGATTTTTAAAGATTTTTTGGTCATTCCTCGGCACGCACTTACTAATTTTCAGCGGATTAATCTCAACTTTTATAACGTTAACGGCATTTTCTCGGCCGTATTTTTGTAGTTTACATTCGTATGTCAAGGCGAACATTTGACTTGCTCATTGATGTGATTACAGATTTTTTTAAAAACAAACTCAAGAGTCATACGATTGACTTCAGAAATATTGATAAGCTGAAACGAGAGCGCCACAAGTATTAACGTGGGCTAGAACTGGTAAGTAAGTTTCATGACGTCTTACGGGGTCTGTGTCTGTAGATTATAAATTACATAGGATTTAGTACCCAAATATTTGAACTCTTCGCAACTACTGCCGTTTCTGTCATCAGTGGAAAACTCTCAGTCCATTATTCGTGAGAGTAACGCTCGTAATTTTTCGATCCACAGTGTCTCCAAATCGTCGTTACCGCAATCAAGTCACGTATAATCGTTATTGCTCGATCGAATCGAATAACGGCATTTTTCTGAGGTGAATACGCAGAAAAGCCTCCATGGTCTCTGATATTTCAAACTCAAAAGAGTACACCCCACTTAATTGAATTATTTATGTCGAAAGGTCGATATCTCGGCGCTTTACTACGCGCAAATTGTGTACACAGTGTAAACACACGTATAGCTCTCGGCACAGATGATCGGACAACTGTCGGGACAACAGGAGAGACGATCGTACAGAGAGCCTGTATGCCAAAAAAGGATGATACGAGAGCGAATCGTCGTCTGTCTGGTACGGACAATGAAAGGACACGCTCCCGCGGACTATAAGTGCGTGCATCGAGGATACACCATGCACATTGTAAGTTCGTAGGATATGTCCTGACATATATACCATATATGTGTGTGTGTGTGTGTGTGTGTATGCGCGCGCGCTGACCCGCGAACATTAGTGCATGCAACGTGTTTGAAGGCCCTAGAAAGTAATTGAGTTGGCCACGCGACTCTTCAAGTGGCCCCCTGCCAACGCTCGATGAACGTATCGGGACCTCCCATTCTCTCTTCTCGCTCATTCTCCCGTTTTCTCTTTATCTACATCCCTGTCGCACTTTAACTCATGGTAACCACCTGTTTCAAGTGGAATCACCCACTCTTCGCCGCAGGAAAAACACTCGCTCGGGCTCGGCACACACACGCACCCGCCAGCCGAGATCGAGAGAGTGCGGGCCCTCGCATAAAACATACAAGCGTGAAGTGAGAGGTGGATGTGCCATGCATCTCCTCGCTTTGAAATGAGAAATCGCTCGCGGAACGATTGACATACGGCCGACGAGAGCAGAATAACCAACTCGCGGGGAGGCTGTTTACTCATCCCGTTCACGATAAGGGGCTGGGGAAGGGGGGGGGGGGAGTTTCGTATGTGTGTTTGCATTTATACTTTGTCGAAATAAATATCGAGCGAGGATGAGCCACTGCCTTAGGTACTTCTTCAATCGTATGATGGCGTACTTTAATTCGATTTGTAGAAATAATTCATGCATGGTTTCTATCGATAAAACTTATCAATTCGTGCAACAACTTTTATTTTCTTCTCGAGGATTGAGGATGATTGCCCTTAAAATCATACAAACTCACTTGCAGCAAGGAATCATATTCCTTTGTGTGCAATGAATATGAATATTTTCTTGAAAAATAGTTCTCTCTTGATAGTTGACGAAAAAATTCTTTTTTTTTCTCGATCGAAACGCTCGTGGACCTTTTATCCAAAGATTTCGCCAGGGCGAGAACTCGTTTCTGCAGTCACTCCAGGGTTAAGTTTTTCTTTTTCAATTACAATTTTTACCGGATACGTTACGAAGAATTGTGACGCAACTCCCTTGAATCATGGCATGTGATAGCAATGTGATAGCATTGATTTCTGGATAGCGCAAGACACGTAGAGAGCTTGTGGAATAGAGAGAGAGAGAGAGAGAGAGAGAGAGGACCGAGCGCCATTTAGAGTCATCCACCGTGTCTCAATCTGGAGGCACCCTTCGAGCCTTCGTCGAGCCGTGACGCTTGGCATCTGTTCGGTCGCGGGAACACACCCCCTAGACACTATCTTATTCTCGCTCTCTCGTGCTGCTATCATATCCGAGCGTCGCACAGTAAGCGCGCTCGCTCGACGGTAACGAGGAATAGAAAGGAGAGAGGAGAGACGAAGTCGGCCTTTTCCTCTCCTTGTGGATATACAGATACAGTAGTATGTAACCATTTATCTACATAGTATATAAATATATATATATATATATATATATATATATATATATATATCGTTGGTATATAATATTGCTGGTGTATACGCGATTGCACGGCGTGTACAAAATACCAAGGGTCGTGCGCCCGCCGCCATCGGCCTCAATAAGGGGACAGAAGATAGCAATTCTCGAAGTCAGTGCACCCAACGATATACAAGCTCGCGAGAATCCGAGGATGAGGCCCGCTTTCCGAACGATTTCATTCGTTAACCAGCCGGAAACACTCCAGCACTGATTCTCCCGGTTTCTCTCGCCTCCTTGAAATTTTCACGCGATACTCCGTTGAGTGATTTTTTTTTTTTTCACACGACGAACTCACGATGATTTTTAACTCCTGACTGCCCGTATAGGGAAAAGAGACGGGTATTTATGCGTTTCACTGTGATGAACTGATCGGCAAAATTTCCGATGTCGGCAATGTTCTTAAAAACGACACAAAATCACTTAACGAAATTTGACACAGCGATTCTGCAAGTATTGGCCAGTGTTTGTGGCCATCGATAATTATAATTGGATGTATATCGGGGACGATAAAAGACTTTTATGGAACAGCTACGCTGTAATTATTGTAATGGAAAAAAATGTATCGAAGTAGTCTAAAACCACTATATTCAGATCGGTGATGATCTCGAAATTCAATTCAACGAGCTCATCATCTAATTTTTTTTTTTTTGAGGGTTCAGTAATGAGTAGAAATGAATTTTTTTTACAGTGTTTTCCGTGAATATAAATATTATTTTGAAAAAAATATGATTTTTTAATAATGAGTACATGTTCTGGAAGGCATGCACGAAACGCCGTCCGCATGCTATGGTTGCTTATAACTTTTGAAAGTTCGAAATGAATAAATTAAAAATAATTTAAACCGAAAACTTTAAAAAGTATAAAATTAATGTTAAGAAAATAAAAAATCTTCTGACCACAAACATATAATACTTTTAGTACAATAATAATGATTATCATTAATTAATGAAATGACAAATCAAGATTTTCATTAAAGTCGGGATGAGGCATCTCCATTTGACAGTTTTTCCAGTTTTGCCTCTGTGAAAATCTCGAGTTGTCATTTGATCAACTATTATTATTATTAATAATAATAATAATAATTATTGTACTAAAAGTATTCATTATTTTTTGTTTATGTTTGTGGTCAGAATTTTTCGTTAAATTTCTTAAAAGTTTTTGTTTAAATTTCATTTAAATCACAGTTGGATTTAACTAACTGTTTACTTTATTCATATTTTTTTCGGAATGATCTACGTTTTGGGTACCATGCTCACGTGACAACGAATTTAAAAAAAAAAACATTATGACCAACTGTTTATAAATAGATATGGTGGAACAGTAAAAGTGACAATTTTTTTGTAAATAATATTTTCACGATTATTTCATTCAACGCATATACATTAGACAATTTATTTTTCGTCTCGCGAACGCACGAATATCTATAAAAGATTGGAGTTTTCATGAAAGCAAATATATCTTCCGAGAGGTCCTGTGCGATGCTAATGCGAGTCGACTGCGGAGAGTTGCCGGATGCTCTGACTCCGTCTTCTATAAGTAAGAGGCAAGGGGGGGGGGGTAGATCGATGGCGATTTTTCACTCACTTAGCCCGGCGGGCATCAATATGCATTAAGCTGATCGGTTCTCCCTATTGAGTTCTTCTCGTGCTGGGCGGTAGGTAAAAGCGCGCGGAGGATGCAGGCGAAACGAGAGACGCAAAGAGAGATGAGAAAGCCGCTGCTGGATCGTGGATATAGAGGAGAGATAACGATAAAGAAGAAAAAAAAAAAATACCAGAAGAAGAAGAGACCAAAAAGGCTTTTAATACTGACTTCCCTTTTCTACCCCTTTTTCCGTATATAGAATGGCGCAGGACTGGGCGGAGATATTCTACGGATTTTTGCACTGTATCTACATGAGTACATATATATACGTGTATTAGGCATATGAGTCGGTAGAAAAGTGCTGCGACTGTCTATCCCATGGCTGTTAAGATATTCTTCGAAAATAAGGATACCCGTATCGCGAGGTAATTCTCGGAGGGAAATAACCGTAAGGGAATCGCGGATAGGAGCCGGGAGCGGAGTTGGTATATACTCTCGTTGCACCGCTAAGATTCTCCTGGTCTTTCTATTGTACTCCCGGGTGTCTTTGTGGGAATCTGCTGAGGCTGTGGTATATGGAGGACTATACCGGAAGTCGCGGTAAGATGGCGCAAGAGTTTGCCGCGTAGTACGCGAGAAAAGTGAGAACGATATAACGACGACGACCGGCTTCCTTCACAGACACCGCCCCTTCGTTCGACCATATTAACGTCCGTCCACATATTCAACGAAGAGGCGAAATAAAAATTCCAAGTCTACACGCTGCCTCTTGGGATACAGTGCCGGCAAACACTTTTTTTTCTGCCATGAAATCTGGCCGCGTTGGTTACGGCCGAGCTCGAGGTGATAAAAGTATATTTATCATTTTTTTTTTTTTCACGCAAGCTTCGACTTGTCAACGTGGGTTACGGTAAATCGAACGGAGAAAATATACACGATAAACGATTGCGGCGGCGGGATAATGCTCGTCGAAGATTTGGGGGAAGATCGACGTGCTCATATGAACCATTAGTCGCAGATGCAAATTGAAATTGTTGGAAAAGCAACGCGAGTGTCGGAACTAAAATGTACGAAATACTTTATCTATATGTATATAAATCCCATGACTCGTACTTCAACGAGAAGTCCCAGCGACCGATCGTCGATACATAATGGAATACGACAGAGAGGAATTTCTATCTTTTTCTCTCTCCCGCTCTCTCTCTCTCTCTCTCCCATTTTATGTTAGCATAAATTTTCCATTAGCAATTTTGAATTGATGGAGATATCGAATAATATTCAATATACATTCCGGTGTATGCATTTTTCGCGACGATTTAAGAGCGCAATTTTGGGCGCGAGCTCACAATTCTCATCTCCCTCGCTCTCACATATCTTGAACGTTATATTTCCCACTGCGGGTACATACACACATACACACACACACACACACACGCGCGCGCGCGCGCGCACACACTCACACTAAGAAACAAATGTACTCTGGCCCCGTCGTATTTACTCCGTAAACAGAGAGACGGCAAACCAATTTTTTGGTCATTCGACTAATTGGAAGAATTTACGAGGATGAGACCCCCACGATCTCCTGTATGATACAGCGATCCTATATAGTATATAAAGTTGCCGCGGATCCGCGCTTTTTTAATGGACTCACCGGAACTGCTCAGAATTTCTAAATTTCATCGAGAGGCCACATGAAGAAGAGATCGAAAAAGAAGAAGCTGCTCGTATATGAAGTAGCACGGCACCACGCACGGTTATTTATATGTACACGTGCGCCAATGTGCAGGTCAGTGGACAAACGTTTCAAATGTGTATGCAGCATAACGTGATAAATTATACGTCGGTGAATCGCCCAGACCCATCAAAAACCACAGACGAGCAAGAAATAACGAGGAAGGTGCTCGTCGCATATTCGTCATCCTTTGGGCTCCCTGCTCTTTTGCAATCACATTCGTCAGTGAAAAGAAATACGAAGTTATATATAATGGTCTAAATGGACCAAGATGTCAATTGATTCGTAAATTTGGCTCCGATATATATTGGCATTGCATTGATATAGACATCATCACGATTCGTAGTTTTGTGGTGGATTTAATGTTCGTATATATACGTATATACATATTTATGTGCGTATAATTTGGTGAATGGTTTCTCACGCCCGACATGCTCGACGTCAATATGTATGCAGACCCCTCTATACGCGGTTGTGCTCCATATTGACCCAATTTCGAGATTACCGAAACCAAAAATAATTAGTAGCTCAAATACAGGGTTATTTATCCATCGATTTCCCGCTTGGACGATCTACAGTAGTACCTTTCCACTATTCCTTTCTCCACGTCTTTATTTCCTATATATATATCATCATCTCTCTCTCTCTCTCTCTCTCTCTCTCGCTCTGACACTAGAAGCGAGAGCTCTACCCTCTACGAACACCAGTAGAAAAAAAAGAGGGGGCCTGCCACTGGTACTGTGTATATAATACTGGGCTACACGAGAGATCGGGTCCATTTATTTTTGGGGTACGTCGAGAAAGAAGGGTGTGACACCCTACCAAGAGGGCCCCATATGCTTCGTACAAGAGAGCACTGTGTGGGACGCTGGGGGGGAGGGGGGTGTACAAGGGATGGCACGAGTGTGTTTTGATTTCCCTAATAGACGCATCAGAAAATACTACAAACGTGCACAGGCAGACCGAAGTCCGTTTAGAAAAAGCTGAATAATCGTTTTCTCGAAATTGAATTAATACATCAAATTTTGTAGTTTTTTTTACTACAAGATTACTCGCTGTTTGTTTTGGAGAGTGGGATTCATTAGAATAAAAAGCTTACGGTTAAATCTGCCGATTGTTTGACTTTCGATGAGTTTGCGGAAAAGCAATTTTTTTTTTACAATAATTCGATCCATCCGGCAGAACACAGTTTTTTTTTGTTTTACATTATTAGTGAAGAAAAGAAGTTGTGACCATCAAAAATTTTTTCTGCTAATGAGTTTTTTTTTCAGATTTATATTAAATCGTGAAACTGTTTTTTCAGAGGGACCATCGACAATTTTATAAATTCCAATCGATGCAACTATAACAATGGAAAAAATTTATTTATTCATTTCACCGAAAGTTTGCAACACGAAAGAGCACAATTCATCACGGTATTACATTAATATACGGTCTCTTTAATAATGTTTCATCAATTCCATGGAAATCTATTAGATTCGGGAAATTAGCGCAAAAATAGAGAACAATAATTTATTCTATATAAAAAAGACCCTTTGGTCATTATACATTGATAATAACAGAGCATTCATCATCGATCTGTGTCATTCGGCAATTGGGTTATTCCAGAGTCCGTCATTACATCGTCCCTATCTTGGTCGATCGTAACGACGATTTTCATCGAAAACGAAGAGGGTGTTCGAATATAATAGGGACTTGAATATAATAGTGTCGTAATACGAATGCGTGTCGTTACGCGGAGTAACGTTGTCACTCAAGCATCATATACACACACACACATATACACACATGCACACACGCATATATATATATATATACATATATGATGGAAATTTATACAGATGAATACGAGTCGGCTATTGGCCTGCTCTCCGCGCTTACCATACTCTTCCCTGATTAGCCTGCGTGACCGCAGGAACATGTCTACTCTACTCTCAATGTTATCATCACTTGTTATTCAGCGATATGACATCGTCCCGAGAATATCCCTAATTACTGCGCTATATATTACTGCAATTACTCAACTTGAGACATTTAGTCGTTCTTTTTATCCGTCGCGCTCACTCATTAGCCCTTATCTTCGCTAAATGAACTAGAAAGTATGGTCAAATGAGCAAACATTGTTTAGAAAATAATACCTGCTTTCCTGATCCTCTTCATATAGAATTACGATTAAAATCATTGGGTCTGCGTGCTGCCAAGAAAAAAGTATTTATTTCTTGTCTCTTTCTTCCTAATTTCACGCTATTTTCGTCAAATCTACTATAAAGTATCGTCGGATCATCGGAAAACTCGTTTTTTCATTCCTCTTACTCATAGAGCCAACATTGGAATCATCATCGTGTCAACAAATCTCCGGAGACGAAACGATTGCGGAGGCTTTTTCATTCGGCATTTTTGGGGCAAGAATTTCATGGGTATGCCATTCACGTCATTGTGTAAATTTTCTCTGTTGCGGCGGAGCTACCATACGGTATTGAAATGAACAAAACGCGATCGAGCGAGAATTTGTGCCGCGAACATAGCCCAGGAAGCACAGAATATGTATATAGTCTAGCTGAATTTGCATTAATTAACGCCACAAGCGCGACTGATTGACAATCCGTGCGTCATTGTGACGTGTCAAGTTATAACGGGGCAAGCCCGCTGGCTTGTCAGCATCAACGACCATATATACATGTATGTGCCAGATTGCATTTGCAATCAATCGATTTGACGATTGATTGTTGCCACAGAGCATCCATTCACTCTCGATTCTCCGAGTGACGAAAAAATTGTCGATGACGCGGACAAGTAAAATTATTTAAAAAATCGTCGGGTATATGATTTTTTGTTAAATTTTACATGGAAAATAGATACCAAAATGTGGTGTACTCGGGCGTTTTCGAAAAGCATGCCGAATGGGCTCGAAATTCGAAGAATCCCCGGTACAGTCACATCATCTAAAAGTTGAATTTTAATGAGAGTGTCAGTGCATCGCAATGATATATAAATTGGAAAAAAACTTGTTTTTGGGAATATATTGGGCATTGGTTTTGATCAATGATAGTTCGAACAAGGTAACAGTTTACTTAGAAGAAATTTATGCTTCCAATCAATTGTGATTACTGGTTTTTCTTGAGGCAACAAAACTCCATAAATTAGTATTTTTTTATGTCAATTATTCAATCATGGACGATTTTGATTCGTAAAATCAAAGAATCGAAAACTTTCTTTTGAATCCTCAACGATTTCATACCAAACTTTTCATCAACCAATTTTTTTGTAAAAAATAAATAATATAGAAGAATTCCTCTTCCGATTTTTTTTAGCTGAAACAGTTCAAACTTATTCATGTAATATATAGTTTCTTTACAAATAGTGAAGGATTTATGGAGAAACGGTCAGTTGGAATATTCAAAGCTCGTCGAAACTTCATTCTCGTGTATCACGATAGGCAAGGGATTCACTAGCGAGAAAGAGCGAAAGAGAGAGAGAAAGAGAAAGAGAAAGAGAAAGAGAAGAGAGAGAGAGAGAGAGAGAGAGAGAGAGAGAGAGAGAGAGAGAGAGAGAGAGAGAGAGAGAGAGAGAGAGAGAGAGAGAGAGAGAGAGAGTAGAAATGGTTTGATATATCTCCGATAGCGGATGGTTGGCGGTACCACGTCGAAGGGTAGCAGTGGTACAGAGACTATGATCGATGCTGAAATTAAGGGGTTGCTCGATGCAGGACGAAACAAAGTTAACCAATCACGCTGGTGGATCGACCGTTCTACCTTTATTGGCCCCGTCATTCCGGCCTCGTCACGTCCAACCGTTGTCCGATCTCTTTTTTTTTTTCCTCCTCGTTGTCGTTCTATCCTCGCCCCAAAAACACGATTTTTCGAATCGACAGCTCGAACTCTCGAGTCTCGTATTTAGCGTAGATTTATCGAGATGAAAAGTCTAAAACGCAACCCTCTTTACAAAAAAAAAAAAATTGATCTACATCTCATGGATTTCAATATGGTTTATTGGAAAATTCCTTTTCCCGATATCACGATGGAATAAAAACAAATCAATTGATACAAATTTCATTGAGTTCATGGCACATTTTATTTCCCTATACCAAATCCACTTTGTAGGTGACAAACAAAGTACATTAACGTTGAATAAATTAGACGTAGCAAGTTGTAAAAATGCTGACAATCGATAAGTGGAAATGATCGAAAAGTGACTACGTGTGTCAGCATCATCGGGATAGACGCGATCTCGTGCGACACGTACATCTCGCTCAAATAACTATGCCAATTCAGATCGAACCAGCGGTATGAGCCAGCACTCGTTCATATTTCCATATATATATACGCGGTTCATGCAGGGGGAGAGCCAGATAGAAAGAAGAAGAAAAAAAAAATGGCACGATCATAGGATATATGGAGCGAGCGAAAAGAATCGCGAGCTCTCTATTGTTTCTCTCTTTGGACAGTACTGTCCCTCGATATCAATTTTTTTTCTCTCTTCGCTCTTCTCTATTTTTTTTTTTTTTACCTCAGGCGGCCGACGCGTTCTCATCGGGTTCATACGTTGTACTTTCCGGCACAGTCGAGTGAGCATGTCACAATCGACGTGGGCCGCCTCAATCAAAAAGTGGCATTGATATCCACCCTAACGGGCCAAGAGAGTCCGCGATTCTCCATTGTGGTTTTGTCGGCAACCGAAAATCTATTAGCTTCACGACGATATTTCTCGTCTGGCTAGAAGAGCACGGGCGAACGAAAGCGAATGGTATTGTACACATAGAGCACACAAGAGAATATATATGTATATGCCTAGGTACATGTATGCACTGTATATATATATATATGTTTTCTGATGAAAAAAAAAAACGTATATGTATGAATTTTCCGTGTGTGATATCTATATATATAAAAAAGCAATAACGGCCAATAAGATCGAACTTGTCACGTGAGAGCAGCGCCTGGGTCCAGAGGATATAAAAGTATATCGACACATATATTTATATATATATATATGTGGCTCTATATACGTGTCGAACGATATCCGGAGTAGCAGTATTATATATGCCGCAGAGTGCGCGAGGGTAAAGAGCAGAGAAGAGCATCAGCGAGAGTTATACACGGCAGCTTTCGCGATAAGCAATAGGCGGGATAGGCAATACCGTGATCGACCTCGGCACAGGAAAGCGTGTCTACGAAATGAAGCCAGAGGGGATTGCTCTACGTGACACGCGACCGACAACCGCCTCCTTTCCACCACCCTCATGTGATGCGCCTACCTCAAGCCCTCGTATACACCTAAATTATTATATATACATACACACACACACACACACGCACACGCACACATATATATATATATATATATATATGTATACATAAATACAGGGAATTCCATGACCACTAAACCTTCGGCGACTCGAGAGTAATTGGGGAAGTATCTATATAAAGTCAATTTATGCGATACGACAAATTCATTGAGGCTAACTAAAATCAAAATCGTCTTTCTTCTTGAGAATTCCCTCGACCGTTGGGTTCTTTAGAGCCTAAAAAATCATCTCAAGAACAAAATTAATCGCTATAATACGGTCGTGAGCATCTGAAGCTCAAGAAAATGAATAATGGACTTCGTAGAAACAGAGACAATACCCATGCAGATATGAACGTCAATGAAGCGTGGTGATAATATCGAATGATATGTATACATTCAAAGTTCTTCGAGTGAAAGCTTAGTCAACTGCGGTGACGTTACACGGCTTATTCCTTCTTCTGTTCGCAGTAAACTGATCTAGGCACATTATCTTTAAACTCCGACTGAAGAAAACAGTGACTGACGCATTAAAGAAATCTTAAAGTTGATCATATGTGAATGGTTCCAGTAAATAGAATGAAAAAAAAAAAATTAACTAGATGTCTGGAGGAATCGTGGATGTCTGTAAAAAAGAAAATCATGCCGAGAGCTACAGTTCTTTATGCTAGAACTTGATTTTTATTTATTTATGGGTACCCCGAATTGGTATTTAATTATGGCTGACTGATCGCAGATGGAATGCCCCACAGAAATTTATACGCACTCTCAAGCGTACACAAACATGGTGTCTGCAATTTGAGGTCGGGCATTGTGCAGTTACATTGTACGTATACGCCACGTAACAGGGTGGATTATTCGGCTTCGTACAACGCTCCATATCCGTCCACATAGTTACACCCCCGACGTTACGTACATTTAGATGCGTGCCATACCTCTTTCCCTCGCTCTTTTTCTCTCTGTCCCTTCTTCTCGCGGTCATTCGCATTTTCGTGATTAATTTTTCTATCGTTCGGGACGATCGCTATAAAATACGAGTGGAAAAATACACGTATTGCTTATACGCGCGCGGTCACGAGAACACAGGGTTTCCGTCGCAGCTGAGATAATAAGTGCTCCGCGGGTTCTTTGCAACTTTTTTTTTTTTTGCTGCATTGGCGGCTTCCCGATGTAATGAAGAAATAATGAGCATGTTGAGGGCGAGCGGAGAGATTTTATCGCGACATCGTCGAGATATTCGGTCAACGCGGATAAATGAAGAATTTTTTCGTTTTTTCACGTCTTTGCAGATGGCAGGTATATGAAAAAAAAAAATTGTAAATTCGCTTTTATGGAAGCAATGATTTAATCAACAATTTTGTAGCAGACAAGACTGGGGACAATTGAAAGGCTTTTTTTTTTTGCATAACATTGCAAAGCCATTGAATTTGCGATTTAATGGGATTTTTGCTGTATATACGTGAGACCATGAGACGCGCACACCTGATGTTTTAGAATTGAATAAAATGAGGTTGAGCATCCCTGTGCGCAAGATGTCCTCCTGAAGACTATCTCGGCTCGGTTGTCCCGCGGGAAACGCTCTTCCTTCGTAACGTTTCTCCTATCTTCAGGACACTCTATAGCCTATTCAGATATCAGGCTCACTCTCTACGATGTATATATATATAAGCATATACTGTTCGCATGAACGCGTTAGATCAGAGCCACACGGAGAACGTTACAGAGTGAGAACGAAAGGAAAATGCCGAGGGTGAGCAAAGGGATAGCGTCGAGCCTGTGTTTCCGCGAGGACGGAACAGCCCTCTCTGTGGACCGTATTTGGGATGGGTATATATGCGAAACGAGTTGCTTGGGATACTCTTTCACTCTTTATATATATATATATACATGGAAAGTTGGAGAAAACCCTTTCAGTCCCTCGAAACGACAACCCCTTTTCCCATTCCAGACTCGCGCATCGAAAATGTATATTTTGCGCGTTTAAATATTTTTTGATTTTTATCTCAATTTGCGAGATATTAAAAAAAAAAAAAAAAAAAAAAACTGTACAAAGAACAATAAACATATTGGCGAGACTCACCGATCGATGATGACAGGATCGCTTGGCGTTTCGTTACGATTTCCGCAGCTCTTCTTGTCGCAGCATCGACTACAAAAAAAAAATAGAAGAAAATAGGTCTCGTATTTCATGTTTTATTCGTTTGGTAAATTCGGAGGATGTTTTTGGTTTGAAGAAAGTTTAATCATCGTCACAGGCTGCATTTAAATTAATTGAAATTTGTTCGGTTTTGGTACGATTTCCATCGTGATACTATTAATTGGACTCATTGTATATAAATTATATATGGAGGAATCGCCGTTCACGACAAATGTGATATATCCAATTTAAGGGCAAAATTTAAATTCGAATTTTTATAGAATCTTCAGCGTCACAATAAAAACCTGGAGAAATACATTTCTCATGTAGAAAAATCTCAGCTTTTCGATTAAGTTTTTTATTTTTTATTAGCTTTTCGAAATCCACATTAAAAACACATTTTTTGACGAAATTGGGGATGGCTGCACGATCTTGCGTGAGCAGCGTCCAACCTTTTGAGATTAAACGATTTATAGCTTTGATATCCACCCTAAAAAGTATCTCTGACGAAAAAATCTTCCACCAAGTTACATTGATGTGATCATCACCCATCAAAATACGCTAGCTAGCCAGAAAAGTGTCTACAATCACAAACTTCTCTAAAAAAAAAATGTACATTCGGAAATTCGTCTTTCATCTACCAAGTAATTGAAATCAGATACTGCAAATTGGGCATGCAATAAAATATTTCCAATTAGAAATCAGCTGCAAAAAGATTCGAATCAAAACAGATAATGGTACTTGCGAGCTGGTATGAGCGAGAAACCGGAATTTTTTTACGATATTTTTCTTCTACTATCGTGATACGATATGGCACGCACTGCGTACATTTTCGTCTCAATATATTAATTTTTTTCCACTTGTTAATCATGACAATTTTTCTCATCGTACGACATTCACAGACGAAATTAAGATGAAGAGACGAAATTTTTGATGCCTTATCGTTATGTACCAAAAGGTTGAACGCTGCTCACGCGAGACCGCGCAGCCATTCCACTCTAAAAATTTGGGTCTCTTACTGAAAAAAATCTCAGTTTTCAGATACAAAATTGAAAGAAATGATAAAATATTGAGGTGCATGAAAAATCGCTGTTTTTTTTTTTTTGTCAAAAAACGTATTTTTAGGTAATTTGAGGCAAATAAAATTTTTAGGGCCGAAACATTGGTTGATAATTGGTGGAATGGACCATGTACAGACATCCGATTTTTTTATTCCGAAATAAATGCTTCTGTATGTCGTTAAGAGATTCAGCAAAGCGCACACAGTGTGTGAATAGTAGACGAGCTGTGTAATAATAGTACACACATAGTTCGAAGTAAAGGAAATAGGAAAAGAGAGAGAGAGAGAGAGAGAGAGAGAGAGAGAGAGAGAGAGTATGAACGTGATGCATTCGGGGGTTGTGAAAGAAAGCGTCAGAAGTTTCGAGTCGTTGGAAAAAAAAAACTCTAGTGCCACCCTATGTGAGTGCACGATTGCCCTTGGGGATTTTGGGAGAGAGTAGTTGGAGGTCCCATGGGCCAGTGAGTCAGCTATATAGCTGTTACTACCAACCCACCCCTTACTCGTACGAGCCACGAGAGTACGTATATCCTCAACTCTATATACACCACCCCCGGTATGCCTCGTTACGTTTATGGTTTACTACCGCAAGGGGTGGAACGACGTGTGATGAACTACGAATCTACGCATAGGCACGCGTTCACCCTGATACACGTTCTAGAATTCAAGATAAACGGCAAAATCCCCTCTATCGTATCACAACGATATTCAAGTTTGCACAAATCTAAAACAAGTTGCGAGAACTTTGACTCACCTGCACATGACTTCGTGGGTCAAGAGGACTCGGCACATTTCCGGATTCTTGTCCTGTCCCTCGTACATTATTGCCTGAAAGCCCAAAGAATACATTTTTTTTTTTCTTTCAAATCTTTGTGTACGAGATTTTGTTACTGTTCTCACGTCAACAAATCATTTAGAGATCGAAATAATTAATATTCATCAACTTACGAATCCAGAATGGACGTTATGAATTTTATTCGAATGTTAAGTTATCCGTTCGTGCTCTCATGACTTGCGAACCGTTTCTACGATCAAAATTCAAGTCGCATCAAAGTTGTGCAAAATTTTACACTCCAGTAATACTGGCACGGTTTCACGTTCGCTAATTGAAACTTTTATTAATATTTTCAGCGATATGTCATTTATAATCTTCCCAACTTCATTTTGATTTAAAATGAAAAAATACGTGTGAATAATAAGTGAGAAGAATAATACAGAGCTAATTATTTTTAGCTAGAGCTACATGAATTATAACAGTGCAAATTTGCCAGACACACAAGTGATGGGTCGTGTGATAAGTTAAGTTGAGAAAGATAAAATCAACCACAGCTTCAAATTAAAAAAAAAAAATGCTCTACTGAAAATGTAACACTCTAAAACGGTCATGATGAATATTATGAGCACATACCTAAATACACAGACTTTTGTGAAGAATAATGATAATCCTCAATGCTTTTCAAGACACATTACCACATGAACATGTATATTCATATTTGAACATTGATCTTTATAAAAATCTGAATATTTCGATTTATTTGGTTCTTACGAAGCCAAAATATCGGGACTTTTACAACGAAATTTTTGCTCGGTCACATTTATTGAGAAAACCAATGTTGGGGATTTCGCGGAGGCTATGTCGTGGGCGGAGCGGCAAAGACCCACGCGGAAAATCGCAATTTCGTTTTGGGTCGTCGAGAGAACGCGGACAATGCGAGTCGAAAGTGTCGGTCCGTGAACGCGTATACAAGTTGTGCAAAGGGACGAAGAAGGGATGCTCGCAGGGCAAAAACATATATATATATATATATATATATATATAGCCCACCACAGTAGTCCAAGGGTCTAAAGCCGTGGGCGGCGCAAGCAAATCCGTTAAGCCTCCTTCACGACCTCCCGATTGATTTTTATTTAATGACAACACGTCGTACACTCTCGTTGTATTCAATGTATTTATGTATGAAGCGCATAGCCCCGTTGAGAGTAGCCGGGGATTACCGCGGGAATAATAGCCGGACAAAAACGTCCGGGGAGAAAACGTACGATTACATTTTGTTGTGCCTTTGATCTGTCGCGAAGAACGTAAGAGAACTGTTCGTGGGCCATGTATGAGGAGAAACAAAATAGTTCGAAAATGGCGACAAGATAAAAGCACGAAAACGCAAGGGACGACGAATGAAGGCGCAACACGACGTAAGGATTCTTTTATTTTTCGTACCATTAAGGTTCGTGTCGCGTGACAGGAAGCCATAAATGTGGTATAGGTATATATGTATACAAACGTGTCGAGAGCGCTTAACCCCCCAGCACTTACTCTCGATTGATTTTCGTTCTCTTTTGTTTTTGCGGTCATCCTCGAAATAAACGAATCCATTAAAGAATAATGTCCTCGTAAAATAATTATTAATGATTGCTCGAACGAACATAAAAATTGATTGAAATGAATTTTATTTCCTCTGCTAACAATTAATTTCTCGTGAATCTTTGATTCTCCGTCCAAAAGTCTCGAAGTGTGATATCTAAATTCCATAATTTTGCTTCCTCATGGAAGAAGATTGTCGCGATTTTTGAATTTTTCCAAAAAAATATTTCTCACAGCTCTGATTTCCCCAAATTTTGAGATATCTATAGTTATGACATAAAAATCCGTTTATGTTACGAAATATTGAATACCTAAAAAAGTTTTATAAACTTTAATCTTAAAAAAAAAAACCATGAAACTACATATGACAGAAAGGAGAGGAAAATCTGCAAGTTGAAACAAGCAAATGGCTCCCGCCAAATTTTGCACAATGTCTATTACCACGTGGAGGGAGCGCTGAGCATTGTACAAAATTCGGAGGAAGCAATCCGTAGGTTTCAAAATGCACCTTTTTTTTTTCAATCTCACAGGGTAAAGTTGTTTTCGTACAAATGGCATTGCGAATGGAATAAGGCGACGAGGTTTTTCAGAATTTCAGTACTCGCTGACTGCGAGGACACAATTACGTCATAGAAAGTTACCGTATATATCCAGGTGTTGAAGTGACGTGAATAATCCAAAGTACAATGAAAAGGGAAATGAAAATGCGCGGAAAGGAAAAAAAAGGTAAAACTCAGAGAAATAAAGTAGCCATGGAAATGAGATCACTGGTGCCGGATCGAGTGAAAAGTGTGTAAAAGCTAGTCCGCGGTTGTCTTGAAAAAAATCCCGGACGGAACGCGGTAGTCGCGATTTTCCAGCCGCGGAGATGTGTACTACTCTCGCATGAAATATTTATGCTGCCGTGAAATAACGAATTGCAGCACAAATGAACCACCGCGCTCGGTTATATCGTCTCTCATGGCGCGGTATGTAGGCGCTCTTGGTAGGTAAATCAAGGCGTGAAAGAGGGATAAAAAGTCGAGGCTGTACCGGATATACGAGTCTCAATGCGAGAGACTAGATGAAGGGAAAGTACGAAGGGAGTGAGAAGTGTGAGAAGGAGAGAGTTGGAATGTCGGGTTGAAGAGATAGGGAATCCTCTTCGGTGCTCGTGTAACGCTGCATAATTTACGGGCTTGATGTTAAAAATTCAGGTAAACTCATTTGTACCCTGGAATAATTATCACAAGTGTATCTCGTATTTCTCGTACACTCGATGATTCTACATATGCGCACGCGTACGTGATGCATTAAAGCTCCGAGCTTATTTAACAATTCCCGGAAGCTCGCAGGATCAGTATATAAGTTATAGCCATTACTGCTACCCCTTAATCGCTTCTTCGGACCATTCCTCAGTCTCGTAAGGTTTCCATGATTGTTCTGCGTTCATTTTGAAGTTCAACCGTGAACGTACAAAGGATTGTTTTCGTGATTACACGATCATCTCTCCATTTGTACGATAACGGATAAAGGCAGGGTAAAAAAAGTGAAAATTTGCAAAGGCGAGATAACCGAAGTGATATCTATGTTTTTCATATTGACCGAACGTTTTTATGCCGCATATTTACGTTACTCTGTTTATTTTTTTTTACACCTGGTGTGTACGACACGAGAAAAATTGAGGGCGAATGACGTCCAGAATGTTTCGTGTGTGCGGGATATTACATGTTCTTTTTTTTTGTTGTATTATTATCGGTATAGAGGCCAGCGTTGTAATAATCACTCGTTAAACATATGAGTAAAGGAAAGGTGTGGTCAGTTGAGGCCACATGACCTCGCGCCGTAGCACCTGTAAAAGGCTGCGAAATGCCGTCGTTGTTTGTTCAAGGGTTCTATGTACCATCAGCAAACTATCGCTCTTTTGTTTAGCCAACGTTCCTTCGCGCTCCTGAACAATTTGTAACAATTATCTCGCAGGTCTATTATCCCTGGACGTATCCACAGTTTTATTTTATTTTCACTCTTTTCCAGAAACTGTTTATACATCGTGTACCGGCGATTAAACTGTTTCACAGCTATATACGTGAATGAGGTCACGCATGTGTACACATACAATGATAGAATTGGTCGTGCGTTTGTGTCTGCGTGTACATAAGAGATGAAACAGAGATTAGGATCCATCGTCAATTCCATCTTGTATGTGTGTGTGTGTGTGTGTGTCTGTGTGTGGGTTGAAAGAAGCGCGCCGTTCATGGGCCAAGCCCGAGGCATATGCTCTTCTTCCTTCGACCGAAATCCCAGAAGAGACTCTTCGGGTATTTCCGGAACTTGGCAACGGTGAACAGCACTCTCAAATCTTTCACAGTGTTATATACAGTTGGCGCATAGTTACTTCAATGTTTTCACTCTCTTTCTCTCTCTCCCTCTCTCTCTCTCTCTTTCTCCCTCTCTCTCCTACATACCACACTCCCAGATGGATATCGCTCGGTGGTTATGTCGTTGTAGGTCTCGGAGGAGATACCAAGGACTCCCGAGGGTCGTTGCCAAGGGTACCCAGCCAGCACACGTTAGCGTCCTCTTCTTCGTCGTCGGCGAGGACGACGACGACGACGACGACGACGGTGCCAGAGGTCGGGGACACGCGGGAGTGATACGCGAGAAGAGCGTCCTGAGGGTGCGACCAGTCAGCACCGGCCCCACGGGGGCCTTCCTTCGTTTTCTCGGAGTCCCATAAGGAAAATACACACACACACACACACACACACACACACACACACACACACACACACACACACACACACACACACACACATACTTTTGGTGGTATTACCCTTAACCCCCCCCCTTCTTTCGTCGCCCAATTCCCACGGGAATTACTTGCCAAGGACTAATAAAGACCGGACTCAAGCCGGTCCCCGAGCCTCATTACGCGATTTATCAACAGCCGAGTATAAGCCCGCAAGGACATACTCCTAAACACATAACATAAAACATTCGTAGACGTAAGGAGTAACGCCATATTCCGTACAAACTGAGCGACTTCAATCATACATATATATATATATATATATATCTTTTTTTTAATTTTTTTTTTCATTTTTCTTTCGCTCACGTTCATACCAGCTGCAGGTATATAACAAAGTGTAAGCCGATTCGAAAGTCGGTGCTCTCGGGCTTATGTCAGAAGCGAAAAAGAGGCTCTAGAAATAAACCCGAGTTGTCGTGTCATAACCATGCACATCGATTGCACATCGATTCGTGCAAGTCTTGTCGTACGAGCTGCTCCTCTGCTTTACCTAATAATCCACCGTATGATACGTATATGGCGAACGAAGATGTCTTCGGTGCGACTGTGCGAAAGTTCAACGGGAAAACTAGATTCTTTTCTCGTCGAGGACACAAGGGCGAAGATCAATTCTAAGATAGTCATTCAAATCTCCAGTAATGATTTCCATCCCGAATCGATTCTCAAAGTCCCCTGGGAGAATGCTCTCCTTGTATATCGGCTCAGATGAGACGCGAGGGGTGTTTCCAGCCCCGCTGGTGGATACACGCCACCGAACAACATAGGGCGCACACACAACTCGTGTTACCCCCCCCCCCCCCACCCCTTCCCCGCGCTTGCATCCCCCTTGTCGAACTACCGCACCAGCCCTTCTATATTTACAACCCCCTCCTCTTGATCCCTCGCCTCTTTCGTCGGTGCTATATAAGGCGGCTCTTTTTTTCTCTTCTCTGCTCTTATCTATCGGGGGATTAACCTATCTCGGGCTTATTATTTCCCTGATCCACGGTTAAATACTCATATTTCAGTATTAAGAGACGCAACCCCAAAGAGAAAAGCATACTGTCCTTGTTCACTGTATATATATACGTATATATATACGCATGTAAATGCGTGGATAGGCGATTCGACTTGCTGTCACTCACGGAGCGGAGTACATTTTCGTCGATTATTGTCGAAGGGGTGCTTGTCCCAGTCTGAGCTTTTTGATATGTTTCGAAAAATACGAGTAATGATGGGATGTGAAGTAAAAAATTCCATTACGAATTTTATCGATAACTCAATTTGTCATCGTCGATATAAAAAAAAAAGAATATCCAAAATCGTGGACATAAAAAATTGAACGATATTCCACTTTCTGATAAAAGTCAATTTTGTTTTAACAAATCTGACGTATACTCTTATCGGATGCGCTGGTTATATAAGTATTGAACCCGAAAAATCGTATACTCTTTTGACTTCTAGGGCGAATGTTTGTTTTTTTTTTCTGGACATTTGTAATGAAGTATCCGTAATTCGTGTTGAACAACCGGTTGAACCGATTTGAACGAATCATGAATTGATACCCCGATGAAATGTACTTTTGAATACGATCCTACAGGTCCACCGTGTTTTATTATTTAGAAACAAAAAAAGCTGCTTTTAATAATCCCGGTCACGCGCCTTTTCAGTCCCGCAAGATAAATAGAGGAGCCCGCAACAAGGTTCAAAAATTAGATACAATTTCCTTGTTGTTCATTTATTTGGAAGAACGACTATGATATGGCTATATCGCGAGGGAAAGAGTCTCCGGTGAGTGCGGGCGAAGCGGATCTTCGCACTCTTTCTTTCTCCTTTCGCGAGAATCGCGCGTAGCTGTTTTGTAGTCGGGCAACAACTTTTCTTGGTGGCGCGAACGAGGCAGATAAATGTTTGCCCTCCGGAACTAATTAGCATTTAGCATTTTTAATTCTCGGTGAGAAGCCCGGTTTAGCCGTCCGGATATCCCAAGCCCCCTTTTTTTTCTATCCCTGTAGACTTTGGGAAGGCTCGTCGCGTTGGCACGCCCGTAGGATTCACCATAGTTGTTATATAATACAACGCACTGAAACCGGAAGTTGCTCGGTATTTCTCATCTTTCCCTCTCTCTCTCTCTCTCTCTCTCTCTGAATTACGCTTTTTCCGTTAGACTGGCACACGTGAAATGCGGACGCAAGGTCTCTCCATGTATCATATACGTAGTTATACTGCACGAAAATTCAACGGCTTGTTAATACACGCGTTGGAACGTCCAGTGCCGTAACGTATAGTCGTTATAAATCTATACGTATATATAGAAAAAGTTCGTATAGGGGGGCTCGTGAGAGAATGAAAATCCCGGAAAATTGTGGAAGAAGGAATAAAACGAGGAGAGGATCGAGAAAGTTTTGATTCCGGTTGCGAGCCGACGATGCAGCCAATTATAGCAGATTTATAACCTACCCCTGGCATGCGAGCGATTCAACCTTTCGACCTGACTACACAGCGAGTCGGCGACCTGAATAAATTCTCCTCTATCTCTCTCGCTCTCGCCGTTCGAGTCTCATCGATTGGTCTGAACATGTTCGATTATTCTCCTACTGCCGCAATGACAATCATTACTGCAAAAATGCACATTGTGCATTAATTAAATCAATTTTGAAAAAAACAAAAATGTTTACAAAAGCCCCGAGGCACTTTTTGAAAAATTATTGCTCAGCTAATAATGTAGCATCCTAATAGAGTAACCCACCGTGAAAAACTTGCAGCTCACAAATTAGAAAGCAAGCTCTATGAGCAAGAGAATTTTTTAATTCTTGCTTTTTAGTTGAGGATATTTGCGAGCGACGGGCACGTTCCAAGATGTATGGTCTCTGATTGATTTCCAAAATTTTCCAAAAATTTATAAAAAAAAAAAATACAGAAACCCTCTACCGATTCACTTCAAACTCAATGCCAAACACGCACTGAAATTTACAAAATTCAAAGCGTTACGTTCGTATGTCATGAAAATTATATTTTAAAACACATTTCAAGCGCCGCAATATCTGAACCATTTGATCAATTCCGGACAGACTCATTACAAAATATGATTATCCACTTGACCATTTATGCGGTAAATTGGACTTTATAAATACAAATTTGGAGAAGTTCGATAAATTTGTCTCTTTTTTTTCGAAAAATACCAAATTTCATAAATTCTACACGGTCTAAATATGATTTTTAGAATTTCCAGGAAAATTTAAATTATACGGCATGAAAAGCTCTGGTATTTTTTTTTTTAATTCTTGTACGAAAACACAGTCTCCTCCATGAGGAAGCAAAAAATTTTATTGAATAAAAACGGAATGTAATTCGGATATTCCACTAAAATTTGAAATAGAACGTCTGCCTAAGAAACAATCATGTAATATCGACGGAATTTACTTAGAAAAACGTTCTCTGAAATGATTTTAAATCTGACACCGATACCAATACATTTTAATCGTTTGTATCGCACGCATTTTTATTTGCAAAATTCGTTCATTTTTTCCGTGCAATAAACTTGCAATTGAGAAGCAGATCGATCGTGTTGATTCATCGACAGGATCGATTACCGTATAGCTTGAACATCATTGACGATTAACTGTATATAATACGATAATGGAGAAATTGAGGAAATAAGAGGGTAACGGCCGGACTCTGATCGCGCAAGGCCACAGTGGCTTAGTAATTTAATCAGCTAAAACTAACATCCGTCGCTGTTTCTCAGCGACAAACCCCTCCGGCTACACGGCAAAGCGTTGGGAATCGTATATAATCATACCGACAACTACGAAACCCCCTTCCCGCCCCCCACATCCCTGGCCCAAGATGATTTAATCTGCTAAAACGTCGTGCGACCGAGCTCTCGCTTACCTATAGCCACTTGGACGATTCTCTCGGTTTGCATGGCTGTGCGAACGGGACACAAAATAATTTAAGAAAGTAGAGATACGTTTTTTCGAGCCGAGTACGCGACGAGGATACGACGTCAAAAGATTCTCGTCTATACCCTTTGTCCATGCATAAATAAATATAAATATATATATTTATACATATATATTATACAAGTGTTTAGTGTATGGGGAGTGGATCACGCAGGGGCAGCTATAGGATTTTCCTATTGGGGTCTTATAAAGAAAAAAAGAAATGAACGTTAAAAAATCTTCAATTAAAAACATTTCGTTTTTGTTTAAAAATAATGTCTGAATAAAAGTATGATCGATGCAAGTGAATGCTGCTATTGAATGGAAAATTTAAATTATTTTTCACGATGAAATTGAATTATGACAAAAGTACCCAGTCTCACATAAGCGGGAACCATATGCAGGTAGTGGATTGGGTAGAACATGGAGTTTAATGAAACAAACTTTGATAATTTTGGGTGTCAATTTCGAGGAAAACGAATGTTCTACGCGTTTCTCACCGTCCGAACAAGAAGTATACCCTCTCGAACGCATAAAAGGCCACCCTTATCCAGTCTCGTAATCCGTCGGCGTATATTTGCCTCGCCTACGAAGGTTATGATCCTCTTTTGGTTGAATCCTTGTGTGTGTGTGTGTGTGTGTGTGTGTGTGTGTGAGCGTGCGCGTTTGTGTGCATTTTCGTGGGTGCGCTATCGAGGCGCGAGGATCTATGCAGGGCTGAAGGACGATGGTTTCTCGCGAGAACGACGAGCTCGGGATTTCAACCAGGCGCTTCGAGAAGGGTGCGAGGGGTATATAACACGTGGTTGGCGAGAGTCAGTGTACGCATATAGCGTTTGTCGGGAAACATCGGAGGGATCTCCCGGAGCCACGTGGCTCAGATAACGGGATGGGACAGCCAGAGCGGGAGAATTGCGAGCTTCAGGCAGAAGGGACTCTCTCTCTCTCTCTCTCTCTTTCTGTTTGCGTTCACGAAAACCAACCCCCCCGGAAAATTAAGTGCTTGTAACGTGTACGATAACGCGTGTGCGCAAACGCACTTTTACTCCGTAATCTATCCGGGTAATCGTCTATACACCAAGGAAAGTCGATTCATTCGTTTAAATAAATGTCATTCAAATCGAAATTTCAGCACGAACTTTAATTCGAAAATCGTTTGCGCAATTCAAAGTTTAACGGAGGTTTTTCTTCCTGCTGAAAATTTTTTTACTCACCGAGAATCTCATAATTTTTATACGAACCAACAAACAACCCTTAAATCATTGGTGGAAAAAATAATTTCATTCTTTGTTTCGTATTTGACTTTTCATAATATATTGCAGCTTTGTAAAAAAGTTTATGCGACTATCATGAATTTTCAGCTTCGTAAAAGATTCAGAAGTCACAATATTTTGTTCATTGAAAAAACCATGTACATCGAGACCAATCGTTATAATTTTTTTCGTCCTCTGACTGTGCGATTGCTCGAAGAGCAGGAGAGCGAGCTTAGTTGAATCTTTGACGGCAAAAAAAAGATTTTATATCCCATAATTTTTTTGAGGACCTTGCGTCTGATATTTGAACGTCTTGGATTAAAAAAAAGTGTGTTATGATTGAAATGATTAATGACTATATTATTCTCACCTGTTTAGTCGAGGAGTCAATCAGCCTCACGAAAATGTCCTGTTCTTGCCTGAGGCCTGAAAAAAAGCAGAATAATTTTTACTTAGCCGCCTACTCATTCTCCATTTCGTTTATTTAAGTTTTTTTTTTTTAAATTCTACAATACAGTAAGTTTTCTAAATGTTATGAGTGGAAGGCGAAGCTTGAATTGCATTAAGGATGAGGGAACGCCAGAAAAAAGTGGTATATCAAAAAGTGTTTTTGATCGAACAGGACGAGAGTGTGGTCGAGAAGGGTCCAGATTGGCCAGCGGCTGTCGATCCTCGAGTCTCTCGTTTCCTCAAGGGACGTATGCACAATCTCTGTTGTTCTCTCGTCGTGGTGTTTCTGACCCCCTCCACCCCCCTTTCGAAGCTTCTGTAGCTCGCGTTCTTATATCATAGCTTTTACACGTATATAGAGAGATTGTTTGACGAACGCAAAAAAACCCCGATGAGCTCAGGTAAGCGAGTATCGGTACAACCTGCCTCAGCGACTTCAATATGGCCAAAATTCCCAGGGGAGAAAAACGAGCTTCCCTTCCACCCCCCATACGGTAGCGTAACAGCAGAAGCACCATCCCATATACACATTCTCTCCAGTTTTATATCATTTCTTAGTGCATGAGCTGCCAAGCGCGTACGGTTTATGGCCACTTCGGTATTTTCTGCCTATATACTCGCACGATAACCAGGTATACCCACTATACGTCATTCTATTTATTTGGCGAGAGGCTCGTTCATGATCGACACACCTAGGGGCTTCCGTTTGAACCCAAAATTTTAATCTTTATACGACCATGAGCGCCTCGAGTTATAGCTTTTCCATCATTCTATGACGTTGCCCCGGGGCTGATAAGAAACTTTTTTCAACAATCTAATAAATTCAAAACTCCAATCCCTCTATAGTTAATTTAAAAACAGCTGTAAATTCTAGACGAGCATCGAAATCGTTTTGACCCCCTGACCAAAAGTAATCTCGCTCGACTAAGGACGCCTCATCTTTACTAAAAATGATACGTGCTTGATGATTGTATTATATTTATTAAAATATAATTTAAGTGCATCAAAAATGAAAATCGATTGCAATACTAGGATTTTGAAGGATTCATTTCGTTTCTAAAGAATTAAATCGATCGACGAGAGATTTCGAGTATGGCGCGCCTTGGTGAATTTCGGGTCTGCAAAGACAGCGGGCGAGTACAAGGGCAAGGGGACAAAGCGAAAGTAAGGACCTAACTCGTTGCTTTTGGGTGTATCCTCTCATATGTCCGGCATAAGCCAAGTAATCCCGATATAAGACTGCAGGGGCTTTTGCCGTGGCAACTGAGGCAGACTAGCTCGTGGTCAAGCCCGAATACATATATAGATAAATATATATGTATATACATATAAGAAGGACCACATAATGTTACTGTGGATTACGATACTCCGGGCCGAAACTAGCTCACAAATTACCTCGAGAAACCGTCGTGGCTTACCGGAAGTTACATCTACTCGCATGGCTGCAGGGCCCCGCATCTATGGTCCTACACACGAGTATTCGTACCTCAAGATAACTGAACTATATACTATATATAATCTTATAGTACATAGAGATATAACTCTAGGTACAGACACGGAGTTAGGTATATGTCCGCATGTGATCGGTGGATCCAAGATGTCGGATTGAACTATTTCTATTTATAGTAGGAACGTACCGCGTTTACATCTTGCCCTTTCTCGGCGATCAGAAAACACATGCATGGCTTCCAAAATCACTATCGTACCATCGATATGTCCGAGTGATCTATAGTGAGTCTGCATAAAGTAAAGCCATGATGTTCAAGTCAGCTTCGACAAATTTGCCAGACGATTGACCGACAGTCGAGGGGAAGAGAAACATGCATCGAGAGAGAAAAACTTGGTAAAGAAATAACGGGGTAAAAACAAAATGGCACGATTCATCGACAGATCGGGGGAGACTCCGGTAGCTTGAATTACTAGCCATGTATACAGAGATGTCTCAAGCATATATCTCTTTTTTTCCCCGTATCTTGTTCGATCGTCCGTGTCTCCTTTGACCGGCATAATTTCTACGATCTCGCTTGTGCTCCCGTGTATTGGCATAACTGGGAAATTCACTCGCAGGGTGGCCACTCACAGAGAGGCCGAGAATCGTGTATATGATGAAAGCAGGACGCAACGCCAGTCCAGAAATGATCAGCCTGTGGTGTAACTATACATCGATCTTGAATAATGATGACTGTCGATTGCCTTAATCGGTAATGTTCCTATCATCGCGATAAATGTATACATAGCTTTCCTAAGGACAACAGCGGCCACTATCTTTCTTGTTCCTCGCTCTTTGCGGCTTTACTTTTTACCTCGGTGGGTAACCCATCCGGGTATATTGCCCACGATTCTTGGCTGAGAGCTTGCAACGGACGAGTCGAGTGCGTATGAGTGTGGAAGGGTTATTCCGAAGCCCAATGGATCCGTGTATACAAGAAACACTGAGAAAAAGATGGAAAGGAAGAGAGAGAGAGAGAGAGAGAGAGAGAGAGATGGCCAGGAGTGTCACGACGGGGACTTGACGTGACGACAAAAAGGGGTAGGACCCGATATGGGAGGAGACTTTGCTCGTCACTCGACGAACGCGCCCGGGGAACGCTCCTTATTTATTATTTAATTATAGATTTATTGCTTCGGACGGGTGATCGGTGACGCGATGAC